>OX451345.1:15134220-15734220 GCA_949629155.1 Myopa testacea
GCATGCGTACGCGCAGCACTCGAACGGCAATCATCTCAGCCAGCAACATCTCGGTCTCCACCAGCTGCAGCATCAGCATCAACACAACCATAACCACAACCACAACCACAACAGTGACAACAGCAATCTGTCGCTGCCCTCCCCGAATGGCGGCCTCATGTCCTCCGGCCACCATCCCATGTCTTCGGCGGCCAGCAATTCGTCGGGCTCAGCAGGCTCCACTTCCGGGCTCCTGGACATTTCGATGGTCGACACCAAGCCGCTCATTCAAAGTGTAAGTCCTACATCCAATTCACTCGTGCCGTCCTTTGCGTCGATCGGCTCTCACAGCGCGCGCAAGTTGAGTACTTGCTCCGACTCATCATCGGTGGCTTCGTTGCGCACCGTGGCTGCCGCTGCTGCAGCCACTGCGGCCGGTATGCTGGCACCCTCGCCAGGGGTGGCCATGTTGCACGAAAAAAAAGTGCTACAGCAGCGGGTAAGCATGTAAAAAAATGCTTAATTTTCTTTGTTTTGTGTTTTGCATTTTTCTTTTTTCGCTAGTGACAAAATGTTTAATAGCTAAAAGAAAAAAAATACTGAAAACAAGTATTTTTTTATGTATTTGTCCTGTTCGAAATCGACTCTTATTCTTTTTAATGTCTCCCGTTCTTCTTTTAATCTTTCTTGAAGCTTTCCGAGTTACTTTCTGTAACAGACAAGTTATTTTCTTTCATTGGAATGAAATGGTTTTTTAGTAAAAATCTCTCATTGAAAAAGTTTCCAATTCGAATTATTATCAGGTATTTGAACTGATTTGGTTTGTATACCTAATAAAAGCGTTTAAGATCCATATGGAACTCTTGCAACTAACTAATTAGAGGTGTTCACTGTTACGAGATGGTTCACGCTTGAGATTGTGGAATGTTTTTATGGAAACTTTATTATCTTACCTCAAAAAGAAACATATTTTCAATATAATAATATATAATATAATTCATTTGAAAGCTTAAACTTTATTGTTGAAATGATTGAAATCAATAGAAGAGTAACAAGAATTAAATTTCAATTAATTTCCTCCAGAATGTATTTAAAAAATTCATAAACTGTAGTTTTGTGTCACGCCTTTCTTTTTTGATAAAACTGTGATAGTGGAACCACTCCCTAAATACACTACTATTATTTATCTTATTTTTTAAAGTTAAAAAAGTTGGTTTTTCACTGATATGATTCTTTTTACATTGAACGCGTCTTAACTAAAATGAAATAAATACAAATTTAGGCACAGAGAAGTTAAAAATCAACAGATGAATCAAAAATAAGAGAAAATAAATTGCAGATTATCTAATTATAACAAAGCTTATGTTAAACGAATGGAAGTTTCTATGAAATGTTCACATTTTTGCGCTTTCATGCTTTGCTCATCTTTTAGAAGAATCAATGGGAAAGTATATTGATGGTCAGTGTTTCGCGAGTTCACTGTATGATTTACTAGTAAGCAAGAGCAAGAAACACATGATTGTTATTTTTCATAAAAAACGCAGAAGAAGATCGAAGAAATCCTTAGAGATTTTATGAAACTTTTCTAGAAACTACGAAGCAATACTTAACCGTTTCCACACATACACATTAATTGATTTCCAATTTAAATTTAACATTATTTTTAATTTATTTCATATCTTTCTAATCTTCCATTTGGATTCAATCGGGTTCTTATTCGGCAATCAATCCTTGGGTTATTCTCCACTTCAGTTGGGACTCCCGCCAGAGGTTCAATTGGAATTCGTGAACGGTGGCCACGGCATCAAGAATCCGCTGGCTGTGGAGAACACACACTCCGGACATCATCGCATACGCAGCATTGATTGTGTAGACGATCTGAAGAAACCGACAGGCCATCATATTGGCGGTCCTCAAACACCCAACAATACAGCCGCCAGCAATGCTCTTGGTTCCGTCGAAACGGGGGAAATCAACGATGGGTCTTCGAAGTTCGTCTGTCGCATTTGTTTGAAATCATTTACGCTGCAGCGACTTTTAAATCGCCACATGAAATGTCACTCCGAAATCAAGCGATACTTGTGCACTTTTTGCGGCAAAGGATTCAATGACACCTTCGATCTGAAGCGCCACACTCGCACTCACACCGGAGTCCGTCCCTACAAGTGCAACCTGTGCGAGAAGAGTTTCACGCAGCGCTGCTCGTTGGAGTCGCACTGTTTGAAGGTTCATAGTGTTCAACATCAGTATGCGTACAAAGAACGAAGAGCTAAGGTAAGTAAGAAAGAGAAGTGACATCACTTGATTTCTATATAGGTATAGTATACTGCATTTAATTTACTTACTTACTTGATTAACTTATTTGTGTTTGCGTTGATCCATCCTTTAGATGTATGTGTGTGAAGAATGCGGCCACACGACTTGTGAACCTGAGGTGCATTATTTGCATCTCAAGGAAAATCATCCCTTCTCACCGGCTCTTTTGAAATTCTACGATAAACGACACTTCAAATTCACAAACTCGCAGTTTGCAAATAATTTGCTGGGTCAACTACCGATGCCGGTGCATAATTAATTCGAAATCATAAAAAAAAAACTGTAAACAATGCTGTTGAATCGATGGATGGATGGCGGATGCAAAAAGAGGATTGCATTTAAAAAACAAATCTTGGACAACTGAAGGTTTGTTTTGATGGAGCATCTGGTTTTTAGATAGAGGAATATTCAATATTAGGAATATTTAAGATGACCAGAAGATTTATAATAGCAATTCTTAAAAAGGCAAGAATTCAATTCGAAGATAATTCAAATCGCATATGTATTTTATAGAAGATCCTAATCAGATGAGAAGATCTTTTAAAGAACATTCAAATCGAAGATTTACTGAAATATGATGTAGTTTTTAGAGTTTGTAGAGTTCGAATCGAAGATTCTAGTTGAGAAGCTTTAATATGCAAGAAAATGATTGTGTATTCAATTTTAAAAGGATTCAGTTCACTTCAAGATCCGTTTAAAAAGGTTCACTTTGATCCTTGATTGGTGATTAGTTTATTTTAGATGCTGGTGAACATTCCAAAAAATGCGTAGAGAATAACGACAATTGTAGTTGTTATTCTAAAAGCTGCCTTTAAAAAACGGGAGATTATTATTTAAAGCTGCATTCAGAAACTGCTGAGCAGATTATAATTTGATGTATTTATTATTTTTAGTATTCCTTAATTGATTCCTTATTTGATTCTTTACTGGATTGATTTTTTATTTGATTTATTCTTTATTTGAATATTGGAAGAAAAATCTTTTAATTTGTTTATTCAATTTGTTGAATAGAAAAACGTCCGTAAACTGAATTGCATTAAATATTACGTGAAATATTGAGTAAAATATAAAGAGTTCCAATTATTTGAATTGTTTAAAAAATTAATACCATTTTTTTATGTTAAATAACTCACTTTGTTTATATTAACATTGTTATATTGATATAATGAAGATGATTTTGAAATGAATTTAATAATATGCTTTAATTTTATGTTTAAACTTAATTTTTTTAGAAAAAAGAAAAAGTCCACTCAAATCATATCGTATATACTATATATATATGTATTACATACTTTTTATTTAATTTTACTTTGTATTATATTAAAGAAGAAAGAAAAAATAACCAACAAAAACAAAACGAAAGCTTTTTGTAACTTATAAAGTTATTTTTCTATTATACAAATGATAATATAATACAATACATACTTATAAACATTAAAAATCTTTATAAAACAAATTCTTTATCTTTACACACATGCGTATATTAAAAACAAATGCAAATATCAGCGTATTACAAACAAACATTTCATCACTGTAAAAAACAAACAAACAAACGTGTTTTTAAAAACATCGTATTTCGTGTTAATATTACGATTTTTATTGCTATTCATTATTAATATTAAAAAATTTAAGTTTTAATGAATTTTTCTTTTTTGTTAAATTTTTATTAAAAAGCATTTCGAATTAATACATTTTCTTTTATTTTTTTTGTTCTGTATTTTTGTAAACTTATCAATAATAATAATAATATAATATTATTACTATTCAAATTAAGTAAGAAATCATGTATACTTTTTTTATATGAGAAAAAAAAAAACCCAATAAGAATCTATCGATGATGATGAATACATACAAACATATATACAAATATACACATACACAAATATTCCGTTATTTTTATACGTACATATACTATATACAATTTAAGTAAAATGCAATCAACTAAATAAAGAGGCAAACTTTGAAGAAATGTTGAACAAAGAAACAAAAAGAAACGCGAACAAAAATCACAACAAATGTAAGGAGAAAATAATTCAAAGGTGTAAAAATAAAAAGCATTTCAAAACTCAACAACATTAATTTAAATGTAAAAACTAAAAAAGCAAATTTTGTTTAAGATTTTGTTTTTTTGTTTGTACAACAAAGTTTTACAAAATCTACAACGTTTTCTTAAGTAGGAAGAAAACCGAAAACTGTTCGTTTATTGTTGCTGTTCACAAACGAAGAATTTTTTTTTTGGTTTTTTCTTAAATTAAGTGTACATTTTAATCGTGTTTCGTTTTATTGTTTTTTCGTTTTTATATTTAATTTTAGTATCATTACTTAGTACTAATAATTTGATGTATATTTAATTTTATATCTAGCTGTAGTTACGAACCACCAATTGTACTGATTTGAATCTCCTTTATTTAATAATTTAGTTTGTATTTTAAAGAAGAAAACGAAAATTAACATGCATGTAACAATTAACTAAGAAATCACACACGAGTGAGAAAGGTGTGTGTTTTCTTTGTAACTTTTAAAGGCTTTATTTATCGAACATTTAATTTAAGCGTATAAGAGTAGTCTTTGTTTTTGAACAGCAAACAGTTTTTGAAGGTGAGAGAACGAATAAGGTGATTAATGGATTGAGGGGAAGGGAGGAGGACGAAGAAGAGGGAGATGAAGAAGGAGAGAAGGAGGCATCATGTGTGGGTGAACATGTGCCTTGTGAGATCGTATATCGGGTTAATTGTGCAATCATTGGTGATGGTTTTTTGTTTTTTTTTACATCTATGCTCGTCTACATACTTATTTATATTTATATATAAATATAGCAACTTTATGATGATGAATTCATAAAATAATTATTGTATTTAAGGAGAAACTTGAATGTATTTCTCTAAATTTAAGTTTTATAGTGTACTAATTATAGGAAAAAAGAACTGCAGAAGAAGAGGAACATCGGATACAATTTAGTTTATTCACAAGAAGTTTACAACAAATAATTTTGCAGATTTAACAGATTTTTGAGTAAAGAAAGCATCATGAAATGAAATCAAATTTTAAAGATAAGAGAAAAGAGAGAGGAGAGAGCTTAAAATATATTTTAAAAGTGAAATAATTTACTTAAATTTTTGACCTAATTTGAATTTAATTTTTGAACTTAATTTTTTGTATTTTGAAATTTTTATTTAAAATTTTTAACTGAGTTCACTTGATTTAATTTCGAGTTTCTTCTGTTCTGTTGGCTTTTTCTGCTCAAGGAATGCGACGACTTCGACACTTTTATAAGATGTACTAATTTTACTGTAGCATGAATTTAATTTAATTAAAGAAATTTTGTACTTCGTCGCTGTTGAATTCTTTTTTCTTCTATTCTACATCATTAAATTATGATGATTCATTTTGATACATAATTTTTATTTTATAAACCAATTTTAAGAAAACTTATTTATAAATTAATCTTAGAATACTATAAAATTAATGAAAGGATTTAATTTAATTTAATATTCTTTAAAAATCAGATGCACTCAAATTTATGGAATATTTTTTGTTGGTTTTTTGTGAATCGTTTTTTTAGAAATGATTTGATTTTTTCAGTTCTGTTGAAAGAAGAACGAAATCGCTATTGAATTGTGTAAAAAAAAATAAAAATCTTAAATATACATACAATATATACATACATAAAATAAAGTGTTTTTCCTTCTTTTCGTCAATTTTTTTAGATTTTTCGCTTTCATGCTGAAAATTGTATTGAATCCTAACCTCAAAATAATCATAAAAAACGGCACTGCAGAGCGATACAAGTTTTGAGAAAACTTAAGTTTTATTATTGTTGGCATTTGCTATTTTTTTAAGCACGTGGACAGAGATGGGCGTGGCGTTTTTCTCCAATGTTGCCATCCCACGTAACAAGATATCGAGAACAATTATTAATTATATATGTTGCAAAGAAAACTTCAACAAAAAACGGTTCTTCATGGTTTTTTATATATTCTTAAAAGGTTTTTCTACTTATTTTATTTCTTCTACATTCGAAATTTGTTTAGTTAATCATTTTGTTTGTCATTCTAGTTTTAAATACAATATTTATTTGTTTATTAAAGCTTAGGTTAGTAACAAGTTGTTGTTTTTGCTCTTGCTTTATAATTCTGAGTTGTGGTGTAATGAAGTTCATAATTGTGATGGTAATATTGAGCGATGGAAGGAGGGGATAATAGGGATGGTATTGACGATGATAGGAATGAACGGTTTTGATAACGACGATGGTGTTGATCAAGAGCATGTTAATACAGAGTTTAGAGGATGAATAAATGGTGATGATGTTGAATATGGTGTCAATGTTTAGCTATAAAGTGAGGATGATGGTGATCATATGGATGATGGCGATGAAAAGGATGATCCGGGTCATGCAGATTATAACAATGTTAATAATATTAAAATACGAGTATAAAGAGTGATGCAGAGAGATGATGGGATGGATAATTATAATGTTTATGTTTATGATGTCCGCACTGATGGGCTGATGATGACGAGAGTTGATGATGTTGATGAGAGATGATTATGTTGTTGATCATAATGGTGTTAATATTGAGCTATAAAGAGGACGTGATGACGATCATGTTATTGATGTTGATGACGTTCTTTACTATTGTAATTGTTAACAATTTATTAAAGAATTCTATAGTTTGTTGTTGTTTAGATTTATATAAGTACTCTACACAATTGTTGTTGTTGTTATTGTAAACAACATTGTATATCAACGGACTTAAATGTGTTTTTGCTGGTTTTTTTCCTTGTAACCGGAGTTTTTTCCTCCATACTTCTTCCATATCAGGCTCTAGGTTTTTTCCTCTTATTAATTGGTCCTCGTAGATTACCGATTTTTGGATTATAAAAAAGTTGTATCGATATTTATTTTATCAGGATTATTTATTGATTTGTGTTCTTAATTTTTTCTACTTCTTATTCAACTTCTACTCTATTTTAACGATTTGAGATTGATTCCTAACGATTCTTAAGTATTGTACTCGTACTTTTTTGTGTATTTTTAATTGAATGGATCTTAATTGTTGTATGTGTGTTATTATTAGTTATGACCTTCGTTGTGTTGGTCTTCGTTACGTTGTTGTTGTTCGTCTTTGTTAAAACTTTCATTAATACTTTAAATCAATACCCAAAAGAAATGTTTAAATCATTTTGTTTAAAAAGAAAGGATTTTTAGTTTCGGTAACATTCGACTATTCTTCAATATAGAAAAAGAAATGAATTTAAAAACCATTTGGAAATCTTTTAGTAAATAATGTATAATTAAAACATCTGTTGAACAAATTTTATTTAGGAAATTAATAAACAAAGTACAAATCAAAACTTGAAATACAAAAATTTAAAAAATCAATTAAGCAAAAATAAATAAATTTAATTAAACCAAATTCAGTGCAATTTATCTACAAAATAATCCTATTTTTATTATCATTATAAATCTTGTACGATGACATTTTTGAGTTGTGATGCGAATTTAATTACTGAAGATCCTTATATTTGTCAGCTTCTTCTCCTTCATATCCTTATTCTTACATTTATTGTTCTCGTGGTATTAATTAATTTGTGTATTCAAAAATCCTGGCGCAAGAACCCCCGTTAAACTGGGATCCCGGTACGATCCTTGCCAAGTTTTCCCAACACATTCACGTGGACCTTCGAGTAACCGCTGGACTTTTTTCCCGACATCCCAAGATGAGCAGTGCTCGAGGGCATTGTTGGGGCACCACCACCGGAGACACCCGCTCCAGCACCTGGTGCTCTGGCACCACCTTCCATGGAACTCGAACCGGAGAGAGGAGAATCCAATCGCGACAACGAACGATGCGAGGAATCATGCGAGAGCATGTCATCGGTGCTGGGACGCATGTGACCCGCGCTGGAGCCCGGTGTATAGGCGACGAATTGCATTCGATCCAACTCGTCGTCGATGGCTTTGAACTGCCAGCTCCAGTTGGCGCGGTACAGGAAGGGACGATGATCGAATCGGTTGTCATCTGGACTGTAGCTCTCGGCGTGTATCGAAGGCGTCAGGACGGTCATCTTGTGGCGGTTGATGGCGTAACAGCGGAAGAAGTGCTTCACTTTGTCGGCCACCTGAAGGAGGAAGAGAAGGAGGAGGAAAAAAGATAAAACAGAAGGACGATTAAACGGTTTAAAAGAGATTTTAATCAACAACAGTGCAAGATGCCGCCCTCACCTCTTTGGCGGTCAGGTCATCCGTCCAGGTGGCCACCAGTTTGCAGAACATGCTGTAGGGGCCGCAGCAAGCCTGTTTGCGGAGGCGTCCGTATTCGCTGAGCTCCGCGTACGTCATTCCCATGTCCTGCTCGTCCGTCTGCATCAGCTGGCCGTCCTGCAGCGGCTCCAGTTCTGCGGTGGGAGGTGCTTCAATGATTGACTCGAGGATCGGCAAGTTGTATCTGCAAAGCAATGACGAATATAGAACAATGAGCTGCTGCAAGGGCCGCACATGTCCTTGGACTCACTTGTCTTTGGCGTAGTGGAGGAAACGCCGCAGGTCCATCTTCGAGATGCCGCCAATCGGATTGATGTCCGCCGAGGAGCAGTCGTACTTCGTCAGGTACCCGCGCAAGGACTCGTCCACGTTGGCGGATCCCAGCACCAGCAGACCTCCGGGCCGATTGCGAACCCACAGCATCAGCTGGGCGAATATGTAGGCCAGCACCATCCGGATTCGCGACTGGATGTTCTGCAGTGCCAGGTTCTGGCGAGCGCATCCGCCTTGCGTCCGGAAACGCGGCGTCAAGCCGGTAACCGCATTGAATATGCCCAGCAGCGCGTTGACGGCGCTGTCGATGCTAATCTCGATGTGATAGCTTCCGAGTTGCGAGGCGAGTAGTGAGGCGTGGCGACGCGTCTCCTTGCTGGAGTTGACGCTGCCCATGAAGCAGGTGACCAGCAGACGGTTACACAAGGCGGCCGGGTTGTCGGGTGTGTACTCGGTATCGCCCAGAATCTTGCGGATGTCGTGCAGCACCTGAGCGTCGCCCGACTGCACCGCCTGCACGACCAGGCGGCACATCGAGTGCACGATGGTGGCCGAGCTGCTGGAGTCGACACCTCCGCTGAGCGGCAGAAAGAAGCCGCCCTGGCCGGAGCGACGCAAGTAGTCCCACAGCCAGCAGGCGGGCCCCAGAGCGATCTCCTCCTCGGGCGAATGGTACAGCCACTCCAGGGGCACCGAGGACGACTTGAAGATGTCGCTGTGCGTCGACATCTCGAAATCGCACAGGATACGCGGATACGTCGGCGCCGAAGCGGCGATGAGGCAGCGTGAGCGCAGCGAAAGGCGATAGGAACGGATCTCCTCCAGATCGATGGTGGCCAAAGTGACTTCCTAGAAAGTAAGAAGCAAGGCAACGAGTCATCTTGAAACCAAACACCAAATTTGACGATGTTTCCTTACCACATCCTGCAGCGCAAACTGTTTGCTGCGCGCCACGATCTCGCCATTCAAAGCGACTGCCGAGCAGCCGTTGAAGTAGACGCGTTGGCCGTCGCAGCCGCGGAGGTTGCTGAACAAATACGCGCCCCCGGCCTTGAAGCTGGCGTTGCGGATGAGGTCGGTAGTGATGTAGGCTTTGCGCAGCTCCATGTAGCTGCCGGAGCCGTTGACGATCACCTCGACGCCGGACAGCGACATGTCGATGTGTTTGCTGCGCACATTCCAGAGTTCCTCACAGATCTCGTAGCCGATGCAGGTGTCCTTCGTGGCGATGACGGCGTCGCCGAACGGCACCGTGTCCTGGCCGGTGCGCTGCGCGATCATGCGTGGCAGGAAGAAGTCCTCAGTTTGAAGCGCCTAAAAGGAGGGGTGGGGGGGGGGGGGGGAAGATAATCAGAGGATTCCACGCTGCTTGAAGACTCACTTTTGTCCATGCGGTGAACCAACGCGTCTCGCGATAGTTGCCATCGTCGCACATCGCCATCTTGGGTCGAATGAGCAGAATCTTGCGATTGAAGAAGGCCACGCGACAGTTGTAAGCAACGTTGCGGTGCATCACTGGCATTCCGACGTCCACTAGGATGTTCTCGCTGAGCAGGAAGAGGATCACAGAGAAAGAGAGAGCGAGTGGTGAAGGAAGAAATTCATCCCGGATATGAGTGCTTTGTTGGTCGTTTCCTTACCATATCGGGGACATGATTATCTCCAAGAGAACCTCCCAGGAATGCAGAAAGATGTCGGGTTCATGGAAGTGGTCTTCACAGCTGTAGCCGCTGTGAGAGAGACAGAGACAGAGAACACATGAAGTTCCTCACTGCAAAGTAGCGCGTCTCACTTACCACACTTCCAACTCGGGCCCCGTGCGGTACGACGCACCCATGTCCTTCGCCTCCAGGATTGACTGCAGGATGCGCGCCAGGTTTCCCTCGAAGTCCAGAGCCCACTGATTGAGCGTCGTGATGGCGACCGTTATTTTGCGTCCCATCGTCGTGAACAGCGTATAGAATTGTGCACGATTTACGCGATCAATAAGGTTACGATATTTTGTCTCGTTTCTTTCTTTCGTCACAAGTTTTTCTATGGTTGCCTTCTTCTTCTTCTTCTACAGGAACGAAAAAAGAACAACTATTATACTATCTACTGTGTTATTGTTTTCTTATGGTGAATAAAAGATTAATAACAAGTACATTATAAAAACAGAGAATAACTTTACAAATTTTTGAGGACCCACCAACAACAACAACAACCACCGCAGCAGCGACAACCAACCGACGATGACTGTTCCACTGCTGCTTCTTGCCTTCTCTGCTGACTAATTTTGCATGTTGACGTTGACGCCGACGTCGCCGTTAACGTTACATTGATTTTGATGTTGATGAGTGTTGCTGAAGAATGTTGTTGCAACGTGTTTTACACATTCAATCGTTGTTTTTGTTTGCACAGAAAATACCACGAAATGCTCAAACATACGTACAACTAACGAATAACGGTATTTTGCTAGAATAGCTTAGTCTTCGTTGTTGTTGTTGTTAGTTGGTGTGTTCAAGTTTTTATATTGATCAAGCTTTTGCTAGGTTTTATTACTGTAATTTCTACTGTTTTGTTTCTTTTAAGAAAGAACAAAAATTCCTATAAATTAAAACAGTTGAGTTTAGAGAAGGGAGGATTTTTGGGAGGGGTTGGGGAGGACGGGGAAGAGGGTGTGGAGAGTGAGTGCTGTGCGATTGCAGTTTTAGAAGCAACCAAACAAAGCAAATTACGGTTAATAATGAGAAATCAGTATTTTAACACAGTGAAAACTAAGAAAAAAAAAACAACAGCAAGCAAGAAAGAAAGAAGAAACGAAAGGAAGAAAGAACGAACGATATCAAAGGATATCGATGAGGTCGAGAAAGTAGAATGAGGATTTTTTTCGTAGGGTTGGTAATGGACTGCGGTGGAACAACAACAACAACAATAACACTAACTATAGTACGAAGGAAAGAAAACCCATAACAGTTACTTAGACAGAACTTTTTTTGTTGCTAGTCCGCTTGTAGACACAAACAGTTGAGAGACAAACAGGCAGCCAGTCAGGCACGCAGACAGACCGACAAACAGACAGATGAACGGACTGACGGATAGAAGGAGTGTCTGAGGGTTGTGTCAGTGTGTGAGAGAGAGCTTTGATGTACATGAGTGTGAGAATGTGTGTCTTTCTTGAAGTGTTGTTATTCGCACTCGAGATTCTTTTATTACAAGGACTCCAACGCGATGCACTGGAAACTCGAATAGTTGAGAAAATCAATCCTTAAGAATATACAACATAATAATCTTTCTTGAGTCTTAATGAATTCTGTCTATCATCATTATAGTTGCTTTCTCTCTCATATTTACTGAGGTTCCCGAAAATCCCCCTCCCCCCCCCCACCCTCCCCAATTCGAATCACTTGATTTTCGATCTAAACCGAGATGCATTTCAATAATGCAATCATAATAATAATAATAATAATAATAATAATAATAATAATAATAATAATAATAATAATAATAATAATAATAATAATAATAATAATAATAATAATAATAATAATAATAATAATAATAATAATAATAATAAAGTTGTTATTTATAGCAAATGCAATTTATAAAAATAGCTTTTGTGTTTTGTGCTTTTTCTGTTAATATTTTTGCTCTTTTTCATGCATTTTTGTTGTTGTGTTTTTCTTTTGTTTTCTCTGCAATTCTAATTTAATTCTTCATGCATCTGGGTCTATTTTTGTTGGTATTAAAATTAAACAAACAACAACAAATCACGGGAACGCCAAAGCTTCATTCCGGGTAGTAAAACAAGTTTGCGTGTTTAGATTGTGATTTGAGGTCCTTTTTTTTGGATTTATTCGTCCTTCTATCAAGTATTGAGTGAGTGATGCCAGGAGTGTGCTTTAAAGTTAAAGTAATCGGTTTTTTAGTGATGTAAATCGAACTGCTATATCAAAATAATGAATTTATGAACATTAAATTTATGAACATTCATTAAATTAATGAAATTTTCTAAACAATTCTTTAAAATAGTTAAAAGTTCGAATTCTATTCTGATGAAAGTTCATGCGATTAAATGATTTGCTGTGATTTCTGATGTGTTGAACTTTTGGTGGGTTCCCCAGCAACCGACCGACCGACGGCCCGCCCGCCCACTAATCAAAGTAAAGGTTACTGACTTCTGACACGAGTTTCCTGCGCCCGCGATGCCGTTATATCCGTTTCCGTTATCGCTTTTTATTGGCAGCACCGCCTTCTGACGGTTCGCGTCCACGAAACGCGACGACGTTCAATCAAACGCCGAGCCCAGGAATTTTTGCATTCACTGTAAGCGTAGCAAAGCAAACGCATTGCGACTGCACGAGTTTTGCGAGCAATTAAAAGAAGCCAACAACACCAACAGTGCTCAAAAAGAATATCACTCTAGCGATATCGAGTGAAGCACTCTCAACGTTTGCTGTCAGGTGGAGATGAAAAAAATTCAGAAATAAAAAATAAAAACCGTAAAAAACATTGGAAAACTTAGCATCGAATAGTTTAAATTTTCATGTCAACAAAATATTGTTTCTTCTTTATGAGAATTTGTGAAAAATTAAAATTCCGTAGTTTGCGACCCGATTTGAGATTAATTAAAATATGCACGTGGAAGAGAACAAGTGAAGAATCCAGAGGAAGAAGAACAAGAGACTGCATTACAAAATTGTTGCCGTCTTTTTTGCTTGAAAATTAACCGTCTTTCTGTGGTGGCCGCCGATCGACTGCCAGAGCGAGAGCGCGAGTGTTGCGTGTTCTGTGACATTGAGGAATAAAGAAATTCCAATCTAACAGTTTTTATAAATTTTCGTCTTCTTTTGTATACATGGATGTGTACTTATAATCGTATATTTTGATACTATTACTATTGAAATACTATATTGAAAAACAACAATCAATTTTACGGAGTTTTTGGACGCCGAAAAACGAGACAAACGTAGCTAGAATTCAAGAAGAAGAAGAAGAAGCAACAAGAACAGGAAAATTAACACCATGAGTAAAAACGAAGGTGAGTGAAAAAAAACAGTGGAACAAATGACAAAATATTCTTCCCAAAAATGAGTAGAAAAAAATTAATTTAAAAAACATTCTATATGCAATTTTTACAGTTTTTTTTTTACAATTTTTTTATTTCGAACAAAATTTTAACTAAACTTTGAACTCTATTAAAAATGATGATTCATTTGAAGGTTACAATTTTAATCCTTAGTAATCGCATGGATTATAGCAAAGCCGCCAAGATTTAACTGATTAACTCGTTTCGCTGATTAATACACAACTTTTACTGAACATACTCATCGAAAGTAAAGAGACAGAATTCCAAAATATAGACTAAATATGTGTAAAAAATGAGGAATACAAATCATTAAATCATCATTAAAACTGATCATCCAAGAACTCGAAGTTCGCAGTTCAAATTACAATCTCACTGAATTTTCAAAAAAAAAAAATCTTTCTAAAAATTACAGCGTTTATCTGACTCGAGCCCGCTTTGAAGTGTTCGCTTCCGGCTCTCTCTGGTCCCTCGAGTACTTTTTCGCCCCATTATTTTCCGCCTCCTTGTCCTCCGTCCCCTCCTGATCCGGCTCGCCATCGTCTTGGTCGGGAAACTTGACCATCAGCAGCAACTCCTCGATTTGCTCGTCCCGGCAATCGTACGCGTAGTCAGCTTTGCACATCGGACACCGCAAGCGACGTCGTTTCTTCAACTCGTCGAAGCACTCGCTGCAAATGAAGTGCTTGCGCTCACAGAAGCGTGCCTCGCGTCGAATGTACTCGAAGCATATGAAGCACGTGAACTTCTCGATGCACTTGCGATTGACCTCCAGCTCCACGGGGTTGGACCAGTCGATCTCCTCGCGGCTGACCAGATACTCGTCGTCGCTGTCATCGAAGTCGCCGACATAAAGACGCATCGTGCGCGCCGGCATCTCTTCGTTCATGAACTCGATGTAAGCAAAACTGAATTTCAGATCGTAGATTTCCTGGTTGTTCTCCTCCGGTGCGCGTTGTTCACTGGAGTGGATCTCCGGACGTGATCTGTAGGGACCCTTGTAGTCGGCGTGACCGTCTCGTATGAGGCCCAGCTTCAGGGTGTACTTGATGGTTTCGGAATCGCCGATCGCGAACACGCCTCGCTTGATCGGATCCTCTTCGGTGGCTTTGGTATCGAGGCAGAACCAGTAGAGGCCCTCCTTGCCGCACAACAGATACGCCTCGTGGGTCAGATCCTCGAAGGTGAAATCGTAACGATTGCCATCGATGAGGTACTTAATGCCGTTGCGATGATACGCTTCGCAATGCGGGAAGAGGTCATCGCATGGACCAGTCCAGGAGCACGAAGCGAAGCGACAGGCTGTAGTTGTCATTCTCAGAGTAGTGTCAAAATATATTATATAACGATGCACAAATTAAAAGAAACTTCGATGCAACACGAGGAATCACAGAGTTCGACTGATGCTGATGATTGAATGATTGACCACGACGATTGTTCGTGTTTATATGAAATCGCGAGACGCTTTTATAACTGTTCAACTCTTTAAACTACCTGATTTTTATCTATGCACGTGGTCTTCAGGGGTGCTCATGGTCCTTTTCTACCTGAGACGAGTAGAAATGCCCCTGGTCTCTTTAAGGAACTAAATTACGGTAAAATCCTTTGTGCGGTTTTATGATCAACTAATTTAAGTACCAAGAAAAGGATGTAATTTGTTCTTAATTACCTAAAACAACACCAAAACACATACAATAAAACAAAGCCGAAGAAAGGAACTCAGAGCAGAAAGGAGACTGAATATCCGAGGAGGATTATTTAGACGCCTAGTAACCCGACAATTTTATGGTGTAGTGCTATAAAGCGATACACTGAGGGTGCCTATTTTTAGGCTACCAAGCAACAGACAACAGTTTTTGACGAAGGCAACAATAAAAACAGAGGAACCACATTAAAACTACGATACATGTGAACAACTAACAAAGAAAAAAAAGGATAACAATAACAACAACAATATGCAAAAAGCAACAACAACGACAATGAAGCATGTTATTAAGACTGAGAATGAACTCTAAGAACTGAAAAGAGCGTAATACTATACAACCGATGAGCGGTTCCTTTCTCCGCGAACATGAAAACAACAACAACAATAAGAAGAAGAAGAAGCAAAGCAATTCTATTTGCTTAATAAAGAAAGATAATAATTACTTAGTAAATAACGAACACAAAGAAAATGATAATCGTTGCTCTTCTTGTTCACTCACTCATTCACACATTTCAAGGAATGAGGAGCGCGTCAGACCGAAGTCAAAACGTCTCCAGGACGGAAGAAGAAGAACAAGAGGAATATTTCGAATGTACGACGTAAGAAAGTCAGTCAGTCCATTTGATGGTATTTCCAAAGATTCCATCCTCGTCGACGTCGTCGTCTGCTGTCGTTGTAGCCAACCAACTCGGAAAGCGAAGTGCTTCAATTTCAGTTTCAGTCACTTCAGACATTTTGTGAGTCACTTCAGACATTTTGTGAGTCAATTGAGTCGTTTTGTGAGTCAGTCAATCAATCAATCAATCAGTGAAGAGTTTAGTGAAGTGGTGTTGGTGGCTCAAATGTTTTGAAGATTTGGGGATTTGATTTTCATTCTAGGAAGTGGTAAAAAAATGGTATTGATGACAACAACGTCGACAATGACATCAGCGATGATGATGATGTTGATTAGTTGATCAGATTAAGTTGATTGCAGTTTGGAAGGCAGTGTAATAAAACGCAATAACAGAAAAAAACTTCTGGAAAAATTAAAGAAAAAACAAAATAAAAAAATGAAAAGAATTAAAAAGCCAATCAAATGAGAAAGGAAAAAAAAGCCAGAGAAAAATATGAATAGGAAAACAAAAGAATGGAAAAAAAGAAAATAAAAAAAATTAAAGAAAAACAAATCAAATCAAAAGAAATCAAATCAATCAAAATAAATTGTTGCTGCTGGTTAAATTCGAAAAATCTGATGATTGTTGTTGGTCGAGTTGCTTGAGAAAAAACAACACTAGCGTTGCCATCTGATTAATCGTCTCAAAACAAAATTAGAATGATACAATAACAGAAAAATTTATAAAGGAATCATAATACGCAAGTAAAAAGAAACTCGATCAAAATTTCAGTTTGTTGCAAAAAAAAAAAAGAAAAATATAAAAAAATTTTGTTAAAATGTTAAATAATAACGATTAAATTTAGCGAGGAAAATTTAACAAAATTCAGTCGGTCGGACTAAAAAAACAAAATTAAAATAGTTACGAAAATAAAATAACTATTTTGATGTTAGACAATTTTTCCGTTGCTTGTTCATGCTTAACACGCAAATAGAAATTTTACCAACCCACCCTGTATCTCATACACTTCATCCTTCAACAATCGTCTATCGCTATCTCTTTCCCCTCACTCTTCCTTCCTTTACATACATCCTTAAGTCCGCGATGTCGTGACAACAGACTGAGGTTAAGATTGAGGTTGAGCGCATAACGGATTTGTTTGTCTTCTTCTTGGTTTCTTTCCTTTTGTTTTTCTTCTTTATCCTCACCGCTTTAGCGACGTTGAGTTGCAAATCCTTATCAGGATTTGTTGCAGTATTTTTCGGCAATGGTTTTGTTTTTGTGAAAAGTTTTTATCGCTGAGGCAGCACACAAAGTTTTCCGCAGCATATTTTTAGGAGTTGTTATTCGATGCAAAATGTGTTGCATTGCAATAATAATATAAAAGAACTTCTCATATTCTCAAAGAGAAGCAGAGAGAAAGAGAGGGAAAAAGAAAGAAAGAACGAGAGGGCAAATAAAAACAATGGATTGTGTTTTCCAGCTCGAGGAACTTCAAAGCGGTGAGTAAAAAGTAAAGAAACCAAAGAAAATATCGAATAAAAATAATAATAATGGTAATAATAATATAAATAATTTTAATATTAACAAGGATTATAATAATATTAATAATAATAATGATTCAGATTTATTAAATTATAGATTATACGATTTCTCCTTAAAGAGATGCACAGTATACTCGTATGTATTTAACTATTGGAAGTTCTTTGATAAAACGGCGCATTACGTTAAGTGTTGCTTAACGTCCATACTAGTTGTAAACTTTGTTCCAAAAATCTATCATCCTTTTCCTTCTTGTGCTATGATGTTCATCAATAATGTTGCACTATATTCTTTCCGGATAGAATTTGATCACAAGGTTGTATTATATGCAATGTTTTTTCTTCTTGCCAGCATCTTTAGGATGATATTTTGACTTTCTTGGACACAGTCAAGAAACTCATTTACTATAGTATCACCGATAAATACACCCGTATTTTGTTTTTTCTTTTGCTATTATTATTATTATTATTATTATTACTAATAACGGGTTATCCAATAGTACTTTTAGGGTGTTGAATGTGAATATCTGTCAAAATCCATGTCTGTTTCATGGCATTTCTTTTTATTTCTAACCTACAATGATAGACAATCCTAACGTATTCGATTACAGAGCGTGCTAAAGCGTGTTTTGCGAATTTTCCACCACCAACGTGAAAAACGTGTCGTGTATAATGTATGAAATAAATAAGAAATTCAATAAAATTATGAAAACAATTATTTTTTACTAATTAATATATTATATTTATAATACCTACATATTTAATTATATTCTAATTTATTTAAAATACGATTTCTTCAGACAAAAAAAAAATTAAAACAGAAAATCGCGACCGCTGAAGCGAAAAAACAGGTGGCAGCCAAGCGAAATTATTGCCAAGTTTTGTCGTGTTTTTTTGTTGTTGATTTTTTCTTATATCAGCAACAACAACAACTTTCTATTGTCAAGGTGACAAAATAGCAGACAGCGAATAATACACAGAAAAACAAAACAGAAAAAAAACAAATTATTCTAAAAAATTAATATTCTAATTTTATTCTAATATTTTTAAAATTTTCAATATTTTTCAACTTGATTTTATTTTCATTTTTCGGCGTAATTTTTAAAATATTGGTTTTCTTGTATTTATTTTTTTACTATTTTTATTTTCTTAGTTTGTAGTGATTAAAACTAAGAAGAAGAAGCAAACAGATAAAGAACAAGAGAAAAAATACTTTCTCATTAATGTTATTGTTTTTATTGTGTATTCTTTTTATTAATTTAATTTAAACATTGAAAAAAAGAGAAAAAAAAAACAATGATTGTTGAATATTTTTATTTATTTCAGTTGTTGTTGGTGTTGGGAGTGTTGTTGTTGTTGTTGGTATCCAACGACTTGTTTAGAATAACTTTTCATGTATATCGGCATTTAAATTGTTCCTGTAGTTGTTGTAGTTGTTATATAGCCGACGTATATATGTCTATATATATATTATAGACCAGACCAGACAAATGTCTGGTTGTTTATTGTTGTTGTTATCGTTATTGTTGTACTAACATTCGAATGCCATCGACATTTTCGTTTCGAAAAACTTCTGTGATTGCTTTCGTCGTTTTTTAGTCAACGTGACGAGTTGTTTTTAAGGAGATGCAATCAATATTCATGGTGCATACTTTTAGGCAGAACATTTCTATTGATTGCTTTCTAGGAAAAGCAAAAAAAAAGTGTTTGAGGACAATAAATAAACACAATTCTTTTATAAAAAAATGTGTATTACAAATATTATAAATTATTTATTTAATTTGAAATATTTAAATAATATTTTTTCTGAAATATATTGTGAAAGTGACATTTTTATTGTGATATAAAATGAAAACAATTAATAAAATTACAGATTGAGACAAAAAATAAGACAAGAAAATATGAGACAAAATTGCTTTGAATAAGTTTGTAAAATATAAAAAAAAGTTTAAGCGTGAAAAACGTTCAAAAAGTAACTAAATAAAATCTACAAAAAAATAATGATGTGAAACTGTCTCTTCTCTAGTTCTATCTCTGCCTATCTCTCCGTTTGTCTATCTTTCTGCCTTCTCTCGCTACTCTTCTTTGTTGAGTATTTCGAATGGTCTAAAATCTTCACAACTTCTTAAATCGGACCCACGACAACCAGACGATAATCATTCGCAAACATTTATTCGAGATTCTCTGGATTTTCCTACTCATTCTTAAACATTCTCGGTATCGTGGGAGTACTTCAAACGAGTTTCTCGATTGAGGAAGAAACGAGAAAAGAGTGATTACTCTTTTGTCTATGGCATGACTTCACATGACATGATAGCAATCATTTAAGAGTAATAAACTAAAACAATCAAACTTCAGAAGTAGAAAAAATCACATTTAGCAAATCAAACAAAGTATCTTTGGTTGGGGAGAAAGAGAGGGGTAGGGACTGAGAGAGAAGGAAAGAGTCTTCGATTTATTTGTCTTGTCGACAGCGAATTCGAAAAGTAAACAATATTAAATGAATGAAAGAGCGTGAATGAAGTGATAAAGACGAAAAAATGTTAAATCCGATCGTTAAATAAATAAGACGCCAGAAATACGGGGAGAGATAAAGAAAGAGATAGAGTGAGAGAACGAGAGAGATAGAGAGCGATTGAGATAGTGTGAAATTTAAAAGATGGTTGTACAGACGGTTTAAAAGGTCAGTCGTGTTGAAGTGCATTTGAAGAATCGATATCACTGACTTCTCGAAGTCAATCAAGAAGACGTGTTAAACGAAAGTTCTAAATAAACTTCATGGGAATTATAAGAACAAAAACCAAACAAACGCAAGAAAACTCAGAAAAGTTATTCGTGACAAGTTTCATGTTCATTTAAATCTCTCGAAAGATATGATTCAAAGAAATCATCATCAACGTTTTTAATACTCGTAGTTTCAAAAAAGTCGAAGAGTTTAATCCAGGGGAGAAGCACGTTGAATCTGCACCCTACGATGTTGGGTGGGCGTGTCCAGCTCCTTCAGGCGCAGCTGTTTCCGATCTATACGCTGACCTCGATAACGGACGGAACAGGTAAAGGTAATCGATAGAGGATGATGGCCACTATAAAACCGGAGGGATGATGACCACTATCTATATATATAAAAATGAGTTGCCCTATGTTCGTGATTTTATAACTCGAGAACCACTCAACCGATTTTCAAACGAGTACATGCGTTGGAAAGGTCTACTTTCACTGATGGTTTATAATATATAAAAAAAAACATGTTTATAAAAAAAACATCGAAAAATTTCTACGAATATGCGTTATACGCGCACTTTTATGATGGTGTGTTTTCCCTATATAAAATTGTTTTTTTTTTTATGCGAATTACATTTTGTCGGTATAAGGCTCTGATTGCTCACGCCATTTGACTTATTTAATTACTGTGTGTTTATTGATTGTCATGTAAGTTTACAGTGTGAGCATTGACATTTTTTAATTATTGATTTGTAATCTTCCACTTAAAATTAAAATCTTTGCATAAAAAAACAATTAAAAAAATTATTCAACAATGCCGCGAAGAAGACGTTCACAAATTGGCCGACGAACTCGCCACAGCAGTCAAATACGTTTAAATAGATCTAATCAGGATGAAGAACAGCGATTATAAAGTAATGAATTAGCAAGGCAACGAATGGCACGATCAAATCAAATCAAAAACAAAGAGAAGAACTTACAGTTTCCCGTTCGTTTGGCTTTTGCAATGACTTAATAAAGCTCAAGGCCAGTCGTTGTAAGTTTGCGGAATAAATTTAGAACTTCCTGTATTTTTACACGGTCAACTGTATGTTGCATGTTCACGTGTTGGGAAGCCGTCGTCTTTATTCATTTTTTGTGAAAATGGCAATACTAAAAATGTGGTTTACCACCAAGCTCTGCAATAAATTTTTCCCTTTTTGATGTTCTCACTTTAAAAAATGTATATTATTTTGCACTTCTTTTTCAGGAAAATGTCTATTCTTTCTAGAAAATTTAATTGTTATTAAATTAATGTTATTGTATTGTCCAGCAACGCGGGCAGGGTTACTCTAGTAAAGTATAAAAACCGACAGGCAGATTAACGTAGACCAGCCTCTATATTTAAGGTCACAAGATTAGAAGATCTTTAATGCTAAACGTTGATCAATCAACTTCAACTCGCCTTTCAACTTCTTCGACCCTCGAAAAGTAGAGAATAATTCCAAATCTTGCAGAGCCTTATAGCTGTCGATTTGATAGCACATGTATCTCCCTATACCCCTTACCTTATACCTTTCTTATGAAACCTATTCAGAAACTTCTTTATGACTTGGTTAAGTAATGAAACCCTATAATCGACTCCATCATACACATGACCTGCGATTTAAGGACAAATCACACGTGACACCTCGAAGTGAAGGGATTCTAATAACTGACGAACTTCTGACTGACTAGATTTGGTCCACCAGATTTAGTGGTTTGGTGAGACCAGATATGGTCTCTGACCGGGGAATGTTTCACAAAGCGGTCTGCATTACAGACCTTACAAAATTAAAGCTATTGAAAACTTAAGTTGAACTTTTTAAACATTTTCAACTTAATTACTCTTCAACTTAATCGAATTTTATGCACTCTGCAAACAGTTCATTGAAAGGACAAATTCGAGGACTCTTCTAGGAAGATGAAGAGAAAAGAAGACGAGAGGAAGGGAGAAGATGGAGAGAGAGAGAGAAGAGTAAGGAGTAGTAATCGAAGTATGCGAGTATCACCGTGCGTTTCATTGCGTTGCGCTTCGTTGAAGCTGTCAGAAGCATGAAACTGAGAACTCTTCCGAAGCTCTTCTTGTCTTCTTTGCTTCGTTTGCTTTTCCTTTGTATTCGTTTCTTTTTAAAGTTTTTCTTTTAAAAGTTTGTTCTTTAGACTCCTTTGTTTTCTGAGTCATTTTTTGTTTCCTTTTTCTTTTTTGAGAGGGGGTCTTTTTTGGGTCTTGTTGGTATGTGTGAGCTTTTAAAAGTTATTTAAAACCCCTAATTTTTTTATCGTAGATTTTCGTGAATCGGATTTTCTTTGGTTTTTTACTTTCGTTCTTTTCTGTTGGTCTTCTTTGCTTTTCATTGACCAAAACAATTTAATTTGGTTGTCCTTCCCGCCAATTAGTGGTGAAAGCATTTCACGAATTTGAGGCGGAAGAAAAAAGAAATCAATAACGAAACAAAATCAGAGAAAAGGGAAAGCAAAGGAGGAGGAGGGGGAGAGAAGGAGTGAAAGATAAGGGGGATTTCGATGGAGGATGGACCACATTGAGCAATTCTCTGTTCTCCGCAATTCTTTTTCCATTTCCGTTTCCAACCATTATTTTATTTTGTAGCTTTTATTGTTCTAAGACGATTTTTCTTTTGTTTTCCTTTTTCCGTGTGATTTGCTTTTCTTTTTTTTTATTTGTAAATAATACATAAACAAAACCACAGCAAAAGTTTTAAACTTACTCTAAAAAATGGGTGGATTATAGGGTTTGCTCCTTCCTCTCTCTTTGTCTACTCTTTCTTCTCTTTTTCTCTTCCGTTTTTCTCTTCTGAGTTACAGGATTTTATTAAAAAAACAGGAAGTTTTTTCGAAGTTGAATGTTTTATGTGTTGATTTTTTTTTATGCTTGTTTCGTCGTTTATTGGCAGTGTTTACTAATATTGTTGTTGTTCTTTAAACAAATAATTTTTTATACGAATGTAAGAGCCTGTAAAAGAGTGAAAGAGAGAAAAATCACAAAATGTGAAAATAAGAATAATTTAATATTGTTTCTATTTTTTTAAAACTTCTCTAAAAATATTTTTAAAATTTCTGTGCTATTTTAAAAAAATGTATGTTTCTTTTTTAACAGAGATATTTTTATAATAAGACTTATTTAGTTATTAAAATTATTTAGTTTTTATTATTTAATTAAAAGCCTTTTTAAGTAGAGAAAAATTGAAATCCGATAGTAATCTAGAGATAGAAGTAGATAGAAGAACAGAGAGAGGGGGAGAGTGAGCGAAAGAGACAGAAAGATATACAGGACCCATGGAGAAGCAGAAAAAGAGAGGGAAAGAGTGGGAAAGAATTTATTTGAGTACAAAGCAACGCAATTTAATATTGCTGCAGTGATTATTATCGCCATGGGCAACAACTACAACGTAAAACCACTACAACAACAACTGATAAACTAGCAGCAGCAGCAACAACATAATCAACGTTGAAAAATAGCATTTGCAATCTAATTAATTTTTTTAATGACAAGGACACAATATCCTGTACAGTGTACAAACTGAAGAAAAGAGAAAGAGAGAGAGAGAGAGAGAGAGAGAGAGAGAAAGAGAGAGAAAGAGAGAGAGAGAGAGAGAGAGAGAGAGAGAGAGAGAGAGAAAGAGAGCGTGAGACAACGATATACTTGTCTCTATTGAAGAGGTTAAAATTAGTGAAATTTAAGAGCAGCATTAACATTCTTTGATTAATGGTTTGAACTTCTTCTTGAGGGCAAATATTGAAAGTTTTCTATAAATATGTATATCTATAAATATGTATATCTATAAATATACAGCATATACGTATATATACAGGGTGTTTGGACACACAGTCCGACACACTCTGACCTCGTATTCAACGCAGCTTCTCTGAATGCGGAAAATATTTCAAACGTAATTAAAATTTAATCCTCGACTCGTACGATTACATGTGTTTGTGTGTATTTATTTCTGACTTTCCTGTATTATACAGAAAACATAAAATAACAACAACTGGTTTTCATTTCATTAATCATTCTAAAGGATTACAAAACGATAATAAAATTGAAATTGAATACTCTAAATATGCTTAATTTTATTTGAAGCTTAACTAATTTACCCATATTTATGGTGCATATTTTAGTTTTATTAAATATACAAAAATAGAATTAATGTATCACAGATTTAGAAAGGATTCTCAGAATAGGCTTCAAATAGATCCAAACTGAGCGAAAAACAGATTCAGTGAATGAATTCTGAATGGTTTCAAAATAAATTTAGAGCGAAAAGCAAAAGAAAATCATAGAATTTCCTACTGGGCTACTATAGACGCCTATATGTGTCCTTCGGGGCAGCACAACCTAGAAACCGCCTCTTAAGTAGAGAGAGCGAGACAAATGACACAAAATTGAGCAATTTAAAAGAAAAGAACGAGCAATGATGAGAACGAACTCGTGCGTGTTTTAATTAAAAGTGCGTTTCACTGATTTTGTGCCTCTGAGAGATGACTCCGCTCTCTCTCTCTGTGCGTCTCTCTCACACATGCACCCACTATTTCCCTCTCTTTGAAAGTGCTGCATTCCGCAGCTCACATCCTTAGAATAAAAAATTGAGAAAGTTTTTAAAAAAGCTTAATTAAGAAAATGTTTTTAGTCGTAATACTATTTGTTTAAACCCGTTCTTGTTCTTGTATGTTGTGTGTGTGTATGTGTGTGTATTTCTATGAGTCTTCCAATTAACACGTTCGTTCACTGTTTTTGCCTTTTTTCACCCTTAAATATTTCTCGCATATTTCGGAATACAAAAATCACATATGTGATTCAAGACTCGTGAATATTTGCTATCAAATTTACATAAATTTCATTATTATATTATATTTCATTATTATTATATTATATAACATTATTTATTTCTTAATATGACGTGTCTAGGTTTCATTTAAACTGAATGTTAATAAAATGTTTTACAACGAAAACATACTTTAAAGATTTTATTCGAAAGATTTCAATTAAACAACTACAAGAACAACTATATTAGAAGTACACCATCTTCAAGAAAATCTTCACAGCAAGATTTTCAATCACAAAAACATCAACAAATATTTAATGCAAATATGATAACATTTTCTTTAATGTTGTTTTAATAGTATATATAATATATAATACTATAAGCCATAAAAATGCATTAATATGTATGTATAAAAAGAAAGAAATGTAATCTGATTAGTTTTTGGCTTTTATATTGTTTTTAAATTTTAAGAAAAAATTTTGATGAGTATGAATTCTGAGAAAGCAAACAATTCGAAATATTTTGAAAAATTGTAAAACGAAATGAAAAAGTAAAATAAAAATACTATAAAATGAAAAGAAAAGGAAAAAAAATCCTGTTCGTTAAAATTGAAAAACAAAAGCATCACCATCATCAGCGACAACAACAACAAAACTTTTCAATGCCAACATTTTTGTGCAAGCATAAAATTTTAATTAATTGCGCCGAAATCGAAGCAAATCTCGTTGATGTACCAGAAAAAGGAAAGCGAAGAAAAGAGACAATAACAAATGATAATACAAAGAAAAGAGAGAGAGAGAGAGAGAGAGAGAGAGAAGGAAACAAAGATAAGGGAGTGAAGGAAGGTAAATATACAAAAAAAGGAACTCAAATAAACATTAAATTTGCTAAATGAATATAATAAATTTAAAACTAAATCAAAACATAAATAAATAAATAAAGATAAATAAAATGTTTACTTTTAATGAAACAAAATTGAAAAAACAGTTGAAACCGAACAGAAAAAAAACAACTTGTTGCAGCTCGCGAGAAAATTTCAACTCACTCAGAAAAAGTAAACAAGAACAAAAAGTAAAAAAAAAAAGAATAAAAGAAAAAACAACAATAAAAAAAAATAAAATAAAGAATAATAATGAAAAGAAAAAGAAGGTGAAAAAACCATTGAAAATTTATGTTACTTTAATGATTGTATTTAATGAGTAAGAATTCGCGAATTTAAAGCGTTAATTTTTCCCAGGATAAAAAAAAGAATAAAAACTACGAGTACAAAATAAACAATTAATTGAATTTTTACAGCAACAATAACAACAAAACAAATGAAACACAAGCAACAAAAGAAAAATGAGCAATGAACAATAAAAATGAGAAACAAATAACAAATAAAGAAAACAATAATTACAACTGTAATAACAAGAAATAATAAAAAAGCAGTATTAAGAAAAAAAAACAACAATAACAACAAAAACCACTTTCAGATATACTACAAAATACACATAAAGCAAACTTAAGCGACAAAGCAACAAACAAGAGAGAAAGAAAAAAAGAGAGAGGAAAGAGGAGAGCAAAAAAAAGGAGCAAAATAGAAACATTGAGGATTTTAACGCATACTCCCGTGCAAAAAACAGAAGAGAACGAAAATTATGACAAAAACTCGGTCAAAACCAAATCACTTCTCTACCCTACAGTGTCACCATCATATCTAAGTACAGTCCATTACCAGTAGGGGTATTTGTGACAAATTCCCATCGAAATGCTTCAATAGTTTTCTTGTAATCTTCTGACGGACGGACAGGGAACTAAATCGATGAGAGAGATGACGTTGATTAAGAATGTTCCACATATCCGCCATGTTTTTTTTTTTTTTTGGTACTGGATTCGACTTTGGAGTGCACTATAGATTGGACAGTTGACTGGACTACAGGCAAGATTCTAGACTGGACTCTGGCTGGACTGAACTGAAATACGGATTGGACTACACTCGGATTTCATTATAACGACTATGGACTGTGAACTGGACTATGGATTGAAATGTGGATTGTGTAGAGGAAGAACAGTTTATTAGTGAAAGTGACTTTTGAGTGTAGGGTGCAAAACCTTGGTTTTCTGTTTAAAGAGCACAGAAAAATAGAGAGAGAGATGGAGAAAGGAAGTCATTTGAGAGAGTGAAAATCAGCATAAAAAGTTTTGCTTTATTTTGATTTACTAAAAATTGTATTGTTATTGTTTCACTCACTCAGTCAGTGGGTGAAAATCAGACAGATTGCCAGTCAGGCAGACTGAGAGTCAGACAAACTGATAGATTGAGTGACGGAGTGGGTGGTTGAGTGGCTGTCATGCTCAGGGTCTGAGTGATCGAACGGATTACTCAGCAGACGCAGTTGTATTTTTGTCTTTGTTTTTATTTTCGTTGCTTTTATTCTTGCATTTGTTTGGGCTTCGTTGGAGGTCATCATTAAAAAATTAGCCAAGCGAATTCGTGAATAAAGGGAAGCAACAAGGTCAATGTTGTTGTTGCTTAATACCCTTGCTCAGAACCCTCAGAGCAATGAAATAATAACAATTTTGTTATGTTCAAAACAGTTGATATCCCTGAATAAAAGACTAAAGAAGTGAGCAAACAAGGAAATAGAGAAGGAAAGAGAAAAGCACTTTCTTGTTTCTGAGAGGGAAGCAGAAGCTAAAGCTTCACACTGTGAAAATACAAAAAACACAAAAACAACTGAGAATTAGTTGATCACCCACGCAGAAAGAAAGAAAGAGAGAGCGAGAGATACAGCAAGATTTGATATATCGGAATAAAGTAAGAGTGAGAGAGCATTCAGTACATGTCTCTCTCTTATTTATTAACTTTCCCTGATTTTGCAGCGACAAAACTACAAAAGCTCATCAGCTTTTTTTATCCGCGTCTCTTCGCACGAACGAACCATCCATCTCTGAGATAGAAACAACAACAACAACAACAACCTCTACTATACTCAAACACTCACAGAATCATTACACACAAAAAACGCAAAAGAAAATCGAAGTGATGTGAAAAAATTTCCGTTGCAAAAATTTTCCCGCTGATTTTCAGTTAAAAACAAAGCGAGCAACGGTAAAGAACGACGACGACGGCTACTCGAACGTCGAAGTGTTGCTCAAGTGTACACGACAAAATAACGGTTCCTCTGCAGTGATTAATTTCGCATTTTTATTTAAATAAAAACCAAGAAACAAAAAAATTCTTATTTTTTTAACCTATAAAAATAATCCCTCATTTTGAAAATATTCATCATTTTTTAAAATTTATATAAATTGTTGGAAAATTCTTTTATTTTAATTTTTTTGTGAATAAGAAAATATGTAAATTTTTCTCATAAAAACGAGAGAGTAAAATTTCCTAAATCGTTTGGAAAAAATTGCCAACAATTTTAAAAACAACAGAAATTAGAAAAAAATTCATAATAAAAGTGAAAATACAAAAAAGTGAAATTTTAAAGAAAATTGTTTTAACAAAGCTTGTGGAAATAAAAAAATAACAAGCTTTATTGTTCTTCTCTTTCAAAACCAAGGATCAATAATTTTGTTTTACTTTATTGTTTATTTTTGTTTATAAATAAATTTTCCGTTTTTCAATGATGTAGAATCTTATTTTCCAGTAAAATTCCAGGTATAGAAAATATTTTGGTTTAGATAAAGTTGAAGAAAAAAATTACAATAAAACAACAAAAGAGCAAGAAATGAACGTCCGTTTCCTTTGTTTACAAAATGTGTTAATGTGAAAAAGTTTAACAAAGATTTGTTTCCAAAATAAAAAAGAAAACAGCAAAAAAACCCATTTCAAAAAAAGTTTGGCAGCACTGCCAAAACATTTTTATGTAGAAAGATTTGAACATTTTCCTATATTCATTGTATAAATATAATAAAATTGTTTAATAAAATACTCGTAATATTATAGAAAAAGTGTTTTGAAAGAAACAATAGCAACTACAACAATAATAAATCAATATAGAAAAAAAAATCACAATAAAAAGATTAAACAACTATAATAAATACAACAATAAAAAGCATATAAAATAAAAAAGGAGAACATTTGTATAAATAAACTAGTGTACAACAATAACAATTATAATATTAATACTAACAACTATAATATTAACACTAACAACTATAATAACAACAACAAAAAACAATTCATCAACATCATCGTCAACAATTAGTTTAGAAATTCAACTGCCAGTGTTGCCATATTGTTAGGTACATATATTTTTTTAGTTTTTCGGTATGTATTGGTTGATTTTGTGATTTCTCTTGTCTTTTTATTATTTTAAAATTTTTTTATGTTATGATGACCAGAAAAAGTCTTGTGTTTGTGTGTTGGTTTCTTTTTTTTACCCACGGTTGTTAGTTTTACGTGATGTGAATTTTTAAATTAAGCAGAATGGATGAAGTAAAAAGATATGAAAAGAAACAAAAAAAGTAGAAAAGAGATGCAACTCGTGATAAACTTCATGGTTTTTACAGTGTATTAAAGTGTATGATGTGCCTAGTGTGGCCAGATCTGTGGCATTGCAATGAAGCACTTAAATGCACTCTTTTTTCTTTCCAAGGCAAATATTTTTTGGTTCAAGGAAGACTTTTTTATGCGCTTTTATCTTTTAGTTATATTTTAATAGCGGTTGAATTAAGGTTCAGTTTGAAGTAAGTGAATAAAGTAGTAGGAAAAAAGTACAACTAAAAAAGTAGTAAAACAGAAATAAGTAATAAAAAAAGTTATCTCAAGCGAAACTAGCAATCTTTCAGTCCGTCTCACGACCATTCAGATTACTAGAAAGGATTATCTTTGAATTATATGGATTTATATAATAGTATTGTAATATAAAGTCATATGATGGTACGTTGCCCAAAATCTATCAGCCCCGCCCACTTTTTTCTACAATTAGAAATCTTAAAAATTACCTCCGTGAAAAATTAATTCAAATATGTTCAAATATTCAAATTAATTAAGCTCCAATATAATATCCATATTTCTAATTTGAGTGTTAAGCAATCAGTCTCTAAAGGGCGTGGCTCGGCAAAGCTTATAATACTAATTTATAAAATTTTAGTAGAATGAAGACATATGGTTCAATGACATAAGATCTTACGTGGTATACAATATACATATTTGCAAAGACAGACAGATATCTCTTAGACCCACGGAGCTACTCTGATCTATTCGACTAGACTGGGTGATGTTTCTCAGTTCTCATTTGTCTAGGCGATTTCTCTCTCACTTCCTCTCTCATCGTTCCTCTTCTCTGTTTATCATATCTCTGTTTACAGAGACAACTATACAAATCTGTTATTTTATGCGTGTTTTAAAGAGAAATTGAAAAAAATTTCATGAGAAACATAAATTAGCATTTGTTTTTACCAAAGCGAGAGAATGAGAGACAGAGAACGGCGAGTGTGGAGAAGATGCGTAAAGATAGAAGAATAAATCGGTCTACAATAAAACTGCTACTGACAGGAATAAAATTAAAAATTAAAAAAGAAAACACTATCTTTAAAACCGACAGAGACAGAGTTAATTATGTGAATATTAAATTTTCTGCTTCTGTTTATGTATTTAAATGCGAGTTCTGAATGACCTTGTTACTTCCGCTGGCAACAACAATTATTATCATCATCTTTGAGGAGGAACGGAGAGGAGGGTTATGAAGAGAATGACGACAGAAAGAGAGATTATATTATGTATTATATACTATAATTCAAGGTCGAAGCTGAAGCTTCAAGTGTAGATTAATGAAGAAAACAGCCAAATCCTCTCCAAATGCACTTCCTTCTCTCTCCGATTCCAGTCTGGGGGAGAGAGAAAGTAAGAGTGATAGTAAGAGAGAACAGAGAAATTAGGAGAACTGAATTAAATTAAATTTAATTTAATTACAGACCCATTCTATAAGAACAAGCAATTAGAATTAAGAACTCGTTGCACAGGACGTATGAGTAACATACAATTCACTCAATCGTATTGTATCATAATTTCAATATAAATAGGTTTCTCTTGTTTCTGTATATTTATCCCATTTGTATAATTATTATTTTTCAATTCCTTTTACTTCAGGTTTTCTGGGTAGTTTTCTATCGAAGGGCCTGAGAACCAATCAATTGGAGTTGAATACGGATGAGAAGACTTTGCGTCCGATTGCTCGTTTAAAGGAACCTCGTGACCTCTTCGCCCTGCCGAAAAATAAGGATCATGAGTTCGCATTGCAGGCCCCCCGATGGCCAATTGAATGTCAGGTAAGAACTCACACACGCACAGAGAGAGAGAGAGAGAGAGAGAGAGAGAGAAAGAGAGAGAGAGAGTGGAGAATAGAGACATTAACGGACATCGACAGGCATCGACATCCTCTGTCGATGATTGTTTATCATGAGATAAATGAAAAATAATTTCAAGTGAAACGGACAGAAACACTCAAAAAGCGAAGAAGAGAACGAAAAAGAGAAATAAGACGAAGAAGAGAAAGAAAACTAAAGAAGTTCAGAGAGAGAAAGAGAGAGAGAAAGCGGGATGGAAAAGTTGACCATAAACTTCTATATTGATTTAAGCACTTTTCGATTTGGAAAACAGTAATAGCCAACCTTTAAGAACTTCCACAGGAGAAAGGTGGGGGGGGGGGGGGAGGGGGGTATGGGGGTTAGAGTAGAAGAAAGAAATGGAGAAACTTGTTTTATATATGCGTCTCAGTTTTCTGTTTATTTTTCATTTGTGAGCGATTCTGTCTGATTTTTATTGCTCTCTCTCTCTTTTTATTTATAAATTGATTGATGATTTTTTGCTTCATGATTTAATTTTGGGTTTTAAATGTTTCGTTGCTCCTTTTTTTACTTGTTCTGTCAAGTCTTTTGAATATTCATACAAACGAGCGTGACGTTTCTTATATTCTTTATATTAGATATCCTATAAAAAGTTTCGGAAAGACATCCTTTTCATAGATTGCATTAACGTACAACGCCACAACTTAACATCGGAATTATTATGTAATATTATCTAGCTTGAAAAGAATGGGCGTGGTCCGCCTATTATTTCATTCAATGCCATGTAATATAGTTACTTTGTATTATAGTTTATATGGCATAAACTGAATTCAGTCAGTCCACGTAGTATCAATACTGTATTATCGTACACGAATGGGCGTGGTACGACCCAAGGGGGATTTCATGTATACTTTTGAGAAATACTTTTTCGTGTATTCTTTAGTTTTTCGAGTTTTAAGAGCTTTTTGCCAATTATTTTAGCTTATTTTAACTTTATTTTTGCTATTATTTTGTTTTCGAAACTTTTTTAACAAAAAAGAACATTCAATTTTTATAAATTTTTTGTTGATGTTGCTTTGCTCGAGCGTGTCCGTTGATTCATCATCAAAGCGGTTAACCAGGGTTTTTCTCAGTGATGAGTGTGGGAGTGAGCGAGACAGAGAGATAGACTGTGAGAGGGAGGAATCGTCATGAAGAAATCATGAGCAACGGGCCGGATACGAAGGCGGTCGGCGGTTGTATTTTATTTCGTTTCATTATAGAGTGCATCACGTAGAAGATATACACACAGAGAAACATACACACACACACACGCACACATTTCTACACACTTAAAGCCACGCAACAGTTCAGTGCATCGACGCTTCAAGGCTGCTAAAAGCAAAAAAGGTCTGCCTGACGTCTGTCTTCTTGTGTTTTTGAGTGTCTATCATCATCTTTTTGTATCATCACCAACATGATCATCATCACGATTATTATTATTATTATTATTAAAAAGTAAAAAATGAAAAGTTTTGTGTTCGGAAACTTTTTTGTTTTTTCTTCAAAAATATTGCAAAATATTCGTCATCAAATTAACTTTACTCAATACATACTGTCAACAAGTTTCAATAATGACAACAAGGTGACTTCATCTCCTTCTGGCTCTCTTCGTCTCCTCCTCCTCCTCTTGTCTCCTCCTATCGTCAACTCTTCTGTATCACGTCCTTTCAACTGCGCTTTTCAACGGAGGTATCATTCAACAGAGAGCAACAACAACTGCTATAAATAAGTACCCGCAAATCAATCACATCATTTTATCATCACCCAGAGCACTGTCCTTACACAGCCATACCGTCCCTCCTTCCCCACCGCCATCCTTCCCATCGATTCTTCAATCGAATGGAATAATCGCTCCTCCAGATCCTTCGTAAACTTCACCCAGCTCGAGGATAAAACTTTTAACTCAAAGCGCAAAAAATACCGCAACTTTTTGCGTCATGCAAATTTTGTTAGATTGAATTTCTTGTTTTCACTTTTGTGTGACTTTTTTTTGTTGGCTGATTTTGATTACTTAAATACATACTTAAATACATATGTATATTTGCTCTCTTCTTGGTTTTTTTTTGTCATTATTCTTTACTTAGAAATTCTGCGCATAACTTTGTAACCTTTGTGAAGTATCATCAAAGTGACTTTGTAACTATTTTCATTCATTATGTAAAGATATCCTTTGTAATTGAATTATAACGGTGATTTGATAATTAGTTTTTTAAAGTAATTAATTAAACGAACAGTAAATTAAAATTAGAAAACTATGTAGAATTATTTGGAATAATCTTAGAATTATTAATTCTTAAGATTGAGTTATTAAATTAATAACTGAGGTTTATTTCAAGTTCAAATGCACTTCAAATGCATGAGAAAATTTTTTGCTTTGGAAACATTTATTGCTATCAACATGTTGCTATCGACTACACGAATACCGCAAATTCATTTGCAAAATTTCGTTGTAAATACACACATTATCCAGTACCCTTTCTTTATACCCTTTCTTTTTCTTTCTCTCACTCACTCTTTCTCTCTCGCTCTCTCAGCTCTTGCAGAGTTTGTGTTGGGAACATTTTTTTTGGTTTTTCTTCATGGTAGCTCATGCATCTGTTTTTGTTGCTGCGATTAAGTACATTAAAAGATAACTTTGCTAAATGGACTGTAATAATTTAGCACTGTTTAGTGACGTGCATAAAATTTTAAAACAAAACAAAGCAATGAACGTTGCTGTTGGAGGTACAATTTTCTTAAATATACAACAACAACAACAAGGAAAAGAGAGTTAAAAGTAGATATAAATGAAGTGAATTTCCGATTTTTGTTTAGTGAAATTTTTTGTTCCAAAACTCTCTAAAAGTCCTTTATTTATATGTAATTAATTATTATTAATTATTTCTTCTCTTATTTATTATATTATTACTTATATTATTTATTTTGAAAAACAAGCATTTCTTCAACATTAACTTTAAGCATTACTTATTCGCTAATAAATGCTATTTTAGGATTGTATGAGTTTATATACGATACAACAGGATATTTTTATAGTATAAATCAGTGTACAAAGCAAACGTGTTTCTAATTATAATCATATTGTAGTTGTATTTGTAATTTTGTTGTTGTAATTTTCTTGTTATTTGTTGTTGCTTTTTGTTGTTGTTATGCTTGTTTCGTAGCGCGCTTCTTCAACGCGATGAATGCTAAACGGTTTTCCACTCTGTCGCGTTTTTGCGATGGTTGACCACAGAAACCGTTGTTCCAAAGGCAGCAACAACAACAATTCTGCAGTTCTACTCACCATAAAATACAGAAATACGTACACACACACACACATATGTTGGCACATTTATATACGTACGTACGTCACATCCTTTTCGCATTCATGCCTAACATAACGGGAAAAGCACAACTTAAGCTCGACGGTTTTAGAGACTTTGAGACCCAGGGACAGCGTCCTCGTCATCAGCAGCCTCGAAGTCGGACCCGGTGTCGGCGCTGACGGCGACGTCGACATCATCGTCAACTCGTTTTTATTTTGAACAAACGATTGTGCAAGCGAGCGGAAATCGTAAGTCCTTGAAGGACATTTTAACAAGGATTAAATTTTGAGCTGCTTAAAGAGCAGCAATCGTGTTTGCGTTGTTTTATAAATCGTTGTTTTTATTTTTAATGAATAAACAAATAAACAAATAAAGAGTTGAATAAATGAATAAATAAATAAGCAATTAATTAATCAATTAAAGAAATAACAAAACTCAATTATAATCGATGTTAATCGATTGTTTTTGGTACAAATTGTTTTTTGTGTTTTTAAGCAATACTCAAGGGACACAACATCTGCATATGATTTGTCGTTGTTGTTGTTATTGCGGCTCTTGTTCTGTTTTACTTAGGAGCCCCAAAACGACCGACTTTCCTACTCACCACCCACCAACCACCCCTTTCATGCATTCATTCACCATGCATGATAGTATTTCGTACGTTTCGACCCAGATTTTGTTCAATCCACACAAAAATGATTTCCTTCCTTCCTTTCATTCTCTTCCCCCTCCCCCCTCCCCCCTCCCCCCACCATTCTTCTTCACCTACAATTTCCGCACCTCTTCTTTGATTGTCTGCTTGCTCTACTCTATACTTCTATTATTGTAGTTGTTGTTGTAACCCTTTCGAAGGGTTGGCATGCGTGCTCAAGTGCATTCAGATCAGAGATACATGCATAGTATATAAAAAAAAACGCATAATGCGAGTGTCTACCGTTAGTTTTGTTGATTTTTTTTGTTCTCTTTTCTTTAATGGTTTCTTGCAAAAAGAAAACGAAACAGAAATGATAAAAATACAACTTTAAAAAATGTATACTCAATAAAATGTGATTTATTAAAGCCAATATTTAAGAATTTATGAAGTTCTCAAGAAACTAAAAGATAGAAAAAAAAAATAATATTGCTGTTATTATTATAGAAGGTTGTTGTTGTTGTTATTGTTGTTGGTGTTGTTGGTGTCGATGTTGTTGTTCGAATTTGTGGTTCTTCATGATAAGATTACAAAAGCAAGGAATAAAGACTTAATTCTGTTAAACAACTAAAACGAAATTTAATATTAACGCAGTAGACACGCACACACACACGCAGACACTCACACAGATGCACACGCTAAGACACACAGAAGATGAAGGGAGGAATTAGAAGAAGAAGATGTAGAAGAATAAGAACAAGAAGATCTACTTTTAATTAAAACTTCTAAACTTCCAACGAAGTCGAATTAGAACAAGAAACGCATTAAGAAGTAGAAAACAACAAGAATCATAAATTCATTAAAATTGAATGAAATAATATATTAAAAAATAAATTAAAAGTAAACTACAAAATCAAATTAAAGTACGTGAAGTAAAGTAAAATAAATGAAAGTAAACGAAAATAAATTCAAATAAAATTAAATTAAATTAAATATCAGAGAATAGAAGAAATTATTCGAGTAAAAAAAAATTAAATATTAAATACAATTAATATAAATTTCAATTAAATATTACTTTATCATTACTTATTAATGAAAATAAAGTAAAAACTGAAATGAAAATAAAATAAAAATAAATAGAATAAAAATAATTAAAATAAAGTTAATTAGTAAGGAATAAAAGCAGTAATTAAAAAATGAAATATAAATTCAATTGAATTACTTAAAGTAACTTGAAAGTAAATTGAAATAAATGTTTAAAACACAGGTTATTATGCTACATTTTTGAAATTTCCACAAATTTTTATAGTATTGTTTTTTTTGAGAAATAATAAAAAAATTCAGCATTACTCTAACAATATTAATGATAAAAAAGTAAATAAAAGAATATAGATTATTATACATACCTATATTAGAGTATATATTAAGGAAAATATCAGAATTGATCTTAGATTAGTTGAGGATTACGAATATTTCGTGGATTAAAAGAACTGAATCCGAGTTTTTTCTGGTTTCTATAGTATATTTTATAAGAAACAACGAAAAAAAGCTATTAAAGAAATAAAAGCAAGAATAAAAGCACGATTAAAAGAGCAACAACATGAAAATAAAAACAACAACGAAGAAACATCCTCTTCATTTTGCTCACTTCCTGCGGGTAATTTTTATGTTTTCTTTTTTTCTTTTCTCTTTAGTCGTCTTTTGTTTTTTGATGTTGTTGTTTCTTTTTTTTTGTGTTTTCTTATTTTATTTTTGTTTCTGCTTCTGTATTTTCTGTTGCTTAGTTTATCAGCTTGAAAGCAAAGAAACAAACAAAAACAACAACTACAATAAAAATCACGGCATACTTTAAGGCTTCAAAAAAATATACCGTATATAACGGAGAACAAAAGAGAGTAGAGGCAACATCCAGCAACAATAAAAACAACTACAATAACAACAACAACTCTTTCTAACGACCCAAGCTACCTTTCATCCAACGAAGTGACACGTTGTCAGCAACCATTCATGTCTCTCCATCTCTGTTTCTCTCTCTTTCTCTCTCTCTCTCTCTCTTTCTCTCTCTCTCTCTCTTTCACACACTCTTTCTCTCTCCCTCTCACTCCTCATGGTCCCCTTTTTATCACTCTTGTCCACTTTTAAAGGTCTGTAGTTCACCTGCAGCGTAAAGTTGAGGCGCTAGATTTCTGTCAACAGGGCGGAGATCTGTCTCTGGCTCTCTGCGTCTGACAATTATTAAGTGTGTGTGGGTGTATGTTAAGGTGTGTCTGTGTGAGTGTTTGTATAGTTGTATCTTCCACTATTGGTGCCTCAAATCGTTGAGAGCTGTGCTGCTTCAAAGTTCCATTCAGATTTTAGTTTTCAATCCTTTTTAAAGCTTTTTTATTTATTTTTATTTTCGACTTTTTTATTGATTTTTTGTATTGCATTAAAATTTCAAATCCCAGTCTTATATAAAATTGGTTTGAATCAATTTCCTGAAATGTTGTCGATTAAACTGTAAATTTAAATTAATTCTTTTTCTTTTGTTTCTGACATGTTTTTTAATTTATTTTAATTTTTATAGTATGTATTATTAATTTTTACTTCAGTTCTCATCGAATTTAAATATTTCATGATTCACATGAATGAACTCAAGTGAATTAATTAAAATGGAATTCGAATTTCGTTTTTTTTTAAATCTAAAGGGAATTTAATTAAATGAATTCAACTGCTAGGATCTGTAGGAGTGTCCGTGGGAGGAGAGGTCGGAACGATTGGTCAGTACCTGATGTGTTCGGTGCTTTTTACGATTTCCCAAATTGAATTCGTTTTTCCGAGTACAGAATACGAATTAAAATTGAATTTCTGTTGCAAAAACATTGTACAAACCTTTTGTTTTTATTATTATTTGGCTCAATTCAATTCCATTCAATTCGGTTCGCTGAAAATCCTGAAAAATCGAAATGAATGATTTGATTAACTACGCAATTTTGTAGATTTTTTAAAACAATATGCAATAAAGAAGTCTTTCTATTAAAAATAAAATACGTAAGAAAAATAAAAGTTGAAGAAATAAATTGGAAAAGTGTAATAATTTTATTCCTGTAGAAAATCAATCTATTGATTGACTGGAAATTGATAGATTGAAAAAGAAAAAAAGGAAAAATTAACTTCTCTTTCATCGGAAAGATTTTTATGATAAATCTTTCCTTTCTCTCTGCTTTTCTTTGTTACTATCTCACTCCTCTCTTCCTCTTTCTCCTTTTCTTTCACTCTCTCGTTCTTACTTTCTCTCTCCTTTTTCCTTTCTTTCTCTGATCCTCAGAAACAACGTTATCTCTTAAATATGGCCTTATTTTCAATGGTGAACACTCTGAATGTCCAAAAGAATCCCAGAGAAGTTACAATTTTATTAATATTAGCAACATTTCAACATTTTAAGCACATAATGACTATTTATTTATGACAGCTCTTTAATTTATTTCAGTCCAAGCCAATATTAAGTACCAAGACATTAAAAAATTCAATATTTTGTAGTCTTTTAATTAAATTCTTGCATATTATTCTTCTGTCTGTGGAGGGAATCTATTCTTCACTCTCTCCATCTTTCTGTGTCTGTGTGTTTGGTTCTTTTCGAAGAGATTACTCAGAGTGTAGAAGAGATTTCCATGCATAAACTCAAATGTTCGAAAAGAGCAGAGCAAATTCCAACAACAACAAATCAAGTGACCGAGCAAATAAATCACTTTCAAGATGATATCATTACAACTTCCTCTATGAAGTTTGAATATAGATATATGTATATACTCGTATATACACATTTATTTATATATATATACGTACATATGTATGTATATATTTATCTTTGCTCGTCTCCCAAAACTTCTATTGTTCAATTTGATCCTAACGAAGTGACACAACATTTAGTATTAAAGATAAAACAAACAGACAGAAACAGACAGAAAATATACTCTTTGTGCGATTTACTCGTATATTTAATTTATTCTGTGTAAATCTTATCCAAGGCTTTAAATTATTTTCCTGTGTTCAAATCGTGTTCCTGTCTGTTTATCGATGTTCAAATCATCATTTTATATTGGCTTCAACATATTGTTGTTTCGACAGCTTGTTATGGTTATTTTTTTATTTTGTTGTAATTGTTGTTATTAAGAAGCCCCCGAAATTAGGTCAATCAGGGTATAATGAATAAAATTTATCGATACTTAAAGTTAGATGTTTAAAATGCAATGCCTAGAATTGGATTAGATTAAAATTTTGTTATGTGTCATTGTAGATGACGCAGCGATAAATTTAAATCTATTTCTGCCACAAATAGTTTTGAAATATGGGATTTGGATGTTATCCTGGAACCTTCATATTTCAGTGCGATTGCAAATACATGCCCCTTTATATGGCTCCGAATCGGTGACCCTTCGCTCGATTACATCTCATCACATTACATCTTTAGCATCGTTATTAGTTTGAGATTTTATGATTTTATTTTAGATCTATGGAGTTAGAAATTTCTAAAATCCAAAATAGCTATCAAATGCTCATGAAAGGTGGTCGTTGTTGTCAGAAATCATTATGTACATTATAAAGTTCAAAGTTAATCATACGTCACGGTGTGTCTAGGGTCCCGTTTAGCCTGGATCATTTAATGCAGCAGTAATTTATCATTTAAATTAGGTTCTATTAGATGAGTATAAGAGTGTATGGTGGGAGAGAGAGAGAGAGAGAGAGAGGGGGGGGGGGGACCCAGAGAATGAGAAAGAGTTAATCTATTGTATAAACCGTAGCGATTTTTTGTATTTTTCTTTCACTTTGTTTTCTGCATTAATTCACAGCTTGTTTATTTTGTTAAATTGTTTACCTGGCACGAAACTCAAACATTCTCTTGCACATTAAACAAAGGAATACATAGACACATAACACACATTCCCACAGACACATACACACACACATACACCCGCATTACAGTACTTCTACACGCTGTGCTTTATTTGAATATTTTTCTATAATCTCGCAGTTCCTCCTCCTCCTCATTTTCCCCGCTTCGTCTACATATTCTATTCCTTTATATATTCTGTAACTGTAGATTTCTATCATCTCATAACAGTTCTTGTCACATATCTAAGATGATTCTAGTCCACTCATCCAACTGAAGACACAATGAAAGCACTACACTGAGAGCTTCAAAACTCGAAGCTTTCAATTGATTGGATCCAAATGTCATCACATTTATTCCATTGACTCGATCACATCATCTGTCCTGATGTCATCTCTTGTCACTGAAGCAAGCTTTATAATTCTCATGTCTTTTTGAGCACCTGTTCCTGTGGGTGGGTGCTTTCATGTGTGGGCGTTGAGGGGGTTGAAAATAAAATTTTTCAAAATTTTGTCTCATTTAATCACTTAAGTGACACTGTTTATTGCATGATATGAATTTATTTATGTCGCGATTTTAATGACATAAATAAATTTTTTCTTAATTTTTCTAAAGATAAACTTTTTTAAAATACACAAAAATTCATTGCTTTTTTATGTCATTAATTAATTAATTAGCAAGCATTTTCGAATTTGCGACAGGATTTGTTTATATTATTAAATATTATGATAAACAAATGCGCTAGTTTTCAAATTAAATTCAGAGCAGAGAACCAGATTCAGAGAACCAGATCCAGAGTATATTCAGAAAAACGACAGAATTGCATGATCAGATTAGATCAAGACTAGATACAGACTAGACTCACACCAGATTGAGAATGGATGAGGAATCGATGAAGATATAATCTCATTCAGAGGCGATTCACTCAAGATCTTGAGTGTATTTAAATATAGTTCATGCAGTATATTAAATCTATGAGAAAAACCAAAGACCAATATTATATTGTGCATTATATATTAAGCCTTGGATGCCTCTTAAATTTAGAGTAGTTTTAATTTCAATACGATTTGTGAGAAGATTATTCAGAAATTTAAATATAATTTTTATTCTTTTAAACAATTCGCCATAAGAAGAACTACTTAAAGAATTTGAACCACTTTTTACGTGGTTTTCTCGTCGTTTTTATCAAAACCTTGAAAGAGAACGTCTCTCAAGGGACGTTTGTTGTTCAAGTGGCTCCTGAGAAAACTCTTTGGAGAACATTTTAAATCCTAAGTTTGACATTTACAAGAAGTATAAACGTCTACAATTTTTTATCAAATTGATACATCATAAATATTCATCACGCAAGCTCAGCTTTCTAAGAAATCCTTAACAAGGTTACGTTTCTTTGCTGCCGCCAAACTTCAAAACTAGCACGTTGCTCTTCAATTTAAATTGACTTAATTTTCTGTGGTGGATGTTGGAAGTGAGTGTAGCTCGTCACCGAATGTGGCCGGGAGCAAAAGTCGTCAACATAAGTGAAAAATATGGTACATATATCAATACAACGTGCAGAGCAGCGCTTAATTTAAGGAATTGCAGTTGAAATCTTGGGTCAGACAGAATAGAGAGAGAGAGAGAGAGAGAGGGAGATAGGAACAGACAAGACAAAGAGAGATAGAGGAAAGTACTGATGTAGTTATCGTTATCCAAGTGAAGTGAAACTCATTCAGGGTGAGAAACGATGGATGAGTGGGTGGATGAAGCGATGGATGAAGCGATGGATGTAGAAAAGGATGCATGGAAAAACGAATGGGTAAATGGGTGGAAGGATACTATGGTTGGGCACCGGAAATACAGTCGGAAGAGAATTTGATAGATGAAAGGAACGAGTGAGTGAGTCAGTGGTTGGTTTGATAGGGTATAAAATGAGACGGGTTCAAGTCGGGAACTTTTTAAATTGAATTCAATGACAAGAATAATTTTTCGTGTGTCTCCCGTCGTGCATGGAAAACTGCGACTGAAGCACGGCGAGAACATTTTATTTTACAAAATAAAACGGAGCGAAAATACTTGCAATTTACCACTTTTTTATGGTCGTTATAAATGGTTTATTTTAGTTGTGGGTGTTGCTCAGTGTTTCTTTTTCTTGTGCTGGTTTTTGCGTTTGTTTTTTCCTTCTTTTGACGAAAAGCGAAAATTGGACTATAAAAGATTTAATCTGTTCCTCTTTTCTTCGCAATAAATAAAAAACGGAAAACTCTGCGAACCATGGACATGATAAACATACATACAACAATAGGAAGAACAGGAGGAAGGAGGAAACGAAAAAAGGTGCAGAAAAAATAACAACAGAATTAAATTGCTTTTATCTTTGTGAATCCAAAAGAAACACAAGATTGTTGTTTGAAAGAAATGCAAGAAAAAAACTGATGAAGAAAACAGATAAAAAATGGCAGGAGAAATATGGGGAGAAATTATGAAATATAAGGAAATAAATTAAATAATGTGCAAATTTCGAATAAAAGACTATAAAATGTCAGTTGTAGAAAATGCAGTTGTAGAAAATGGTTAAGGAGAGATAAAAAGATAAAAGGATGTGAAGGATGGTTAAAGAGAGAAGAGGAGATGAAGAGTCATCTTAAGATAAGAAGAATTTAAATTTCAACACTAACATTAATTAATTTATTATTGAAATACTATTAAATTCTACAGGAATTGTTTGAGTGCCTTTTTAAGGTAAACTAAATTTTCTCCTGAAAGTTCTTCAAACTGGATGCTGTTGTTTTTTCACTCTTCTTGCTATCCTTCTCACTCTTGTCCTTACTTTTACTCTGCTCTTCTCATTTGTAGTATCTTTCTTTTTTTTTTGATACAGTAAATTGTGAGGCTGCCAACCTGAAGGAGTGTTTTTTTATTATTTCTCCTCAGAGACACACTTTCAACTGCACTGAAGTGCGCTCAACTAAAGTGTAGTAGCCATTTCTAAGATGGCTAAGAACAAGTCTAAAAATGTACGGTTGTTTATAAGCAATAAATACTCAAGTTTTTTTCTGCTTCATTTATTTTCAGTGGTTCGCCTTCGAAATTTCATTTCGTTTCGTTTCCCATTCAAAGAGGACAAAAGTAGACTCTATCGTTAGCTCTCTAAAGTAGACTCTATCGTTAGCTCTACGAGTAGAGTTGCCATGATTCTTGATGGTGTGAAAGAAATTCAGAAATGTTTAATAGCTTTAGATTAAAAACAAAAAAGGTTTTATTCATATTCTCGTATTCTCAAAAAGTGAAATTCACTAAATTTCAATGATTAAATTTTCAAATTTAAATTAGTAATAATTATAATATTAATAATAATGGCAATAATAATAATAATAAAGATAATAATAATAATAATGACAATAAAATAATAATAATGACAATAATAATAATATATATTAATAATAATTATGATGGGTAAAACAACAACTGTATTAAGACATGTCTATAGAAAAACTTAATTCGAAAAAACTTTTCTCCCCGTCGATTTTATAAGCAGAAAAGAAGTTATATAAAAAAAATTATTTCACTTTTACAAAACTCAAATAGAATGAAAAAAATAAGTAAATAAAATATTATCTCACTCATAGATTTTTCCCAAATTTGTTTTTTTACGAAGACGTGCGGGTGGGCGTTTTTAAGTACGTGCGTCAAAGTGTCACATGGAACACAAACATAGACACACAAATGGAAGAAAAGACGCACAAACGGATGGACGGTTGAACGGACGAATGGACGGACGGACGAATGGACGGACGAACGGATTTGTCGACACGGTGACGCTGACGGCACAAATCTACAAGCGAAGTGTGCCATCTCATCATGCACACGAAATGCTTATTTTTAAATTAGAACAGCACACGAAATTTCAAATAAAATTCACACTTTACACCAACAACAACAACAACAGCGACAACAATTCGTTGAAGATACTTCAGAGAACGTAAAAATCTGCTACTCATAAAAGAAGTACGAGTAAAATAAACAAAAATGAAGAAAATAAACAAAAATAAAGAAAAAAAAAACAACAACAAGCACAAAAACATATTCGAAACGAAGTCACAGCTGATTAATGAAGAGAGATCTTTTCAAAAATTGTAAAAATAAATCGTTTGCGAATAACAAATGATGAGGGCTGAACGGACGATTAACTGGGCATTAGTTTCTATAGAATCGACAAGTAATTTAAGATTATTATTATTATTATTATTATGCAGTAATTAATTACTACACAAATAAGGACAGTACTGGCAACTAAGGCCATCGACTGATAAGGGGATAGAAAGGTAGAGAGAGAGTAATTTAAGAGATCTTAACTTAAACTAAGAAAATAAATTGTTGATTCATTATTTTTTCTTGGGTGGAAATGTTTAAGAAAATCAGAAAATAGAAAGTAAATAATAATAATAATCGAAAACGTGTACTTCAAAGTGATATTTTAAAATAGTACCTTAAACATTTGATCTTGAGTTTTTCACTTTACGAATCCTTTACAATAATAATTAAAATGATTCTGGAACTCCAATCTTTTAACAAATTCTTACAGCGATTCTTCTCACTCAAATAATTACACAAAATTATCAAAAGCAATGCAAAAGAGCGACAAATATTGCTTTATAATTAAATTATGACGGTTATATGAAACCTGTTCTGAGCTCTATACACTTTTACTGACTTTATAATTACTTGTCTGAAGTATGCAAGTAAAGTATGCATGCTTTAAAATATTATCCTAATCTCTATTAATTGGGATAACCTTTTAAAAGATACTTTGCTTCCTCCTATATAGTATCTCACCAAGAACACCACACATTTTGTACACTCTCTTCGTATTTCAAATATATTTTGGTTTCCATTAAAGATCATCCTTTGATCCATAAAAAATATGGTAAAATATTCATGCACAGCTGTCAGATTTTAATCTCTGACATAAAAACGCTCTCGTGACATTTTAACGCGTATTTTCCCCCATGTGTATTATATAGATTACCCTCTCTCTCTCTCTCTCTTTCTCTCTCTCTCTCTCTTTCCTTTTTCCCTTCATAATCTGCAAAAAATGAGAAGTTGAACATCACCATGTAAAGTAATTTTATTTGGAGTTAAAAATGTGTTCATGTTGTTGAGCTTCTATTTTTGCTGGAATTTGATGAATATATTTTGATGCATACTTTTTCTCTCTTTCTGCTGTTTCTCTCGAACATCAGTTTAAATCTACAGGTTATCGTTATTGCTCTTTCACAGCTGCTGCTGTCAGCTTTTGAAGGCGTTAAGGACCTCGCTCTCGTTTTTGCAGTTTCGTTTTATATTAAAGCATACTTTGAGGTTATTAGAAGAAAAAAGAAAGGAGGACAACTATGAAATTTAATAGCAATTTGCATATAAGTACGCAAATCTGGCCGATGCAGAATTTGATATACAGCAACTTATTTTTTAAGTATGTTTGTCCGAGATTTTATATTCAGCTTAAAGAAGCATAGAAAAACCATGGTACATAAGAGAAAAAGGAAGAAGGAGAAGTTGGGTTGACAATAATGCAAGAAAAATTGCAAGAAATTTTCTTCTTAAGCTTTGTCATGGATTTATTGTGAACCATTAAAATTTCATTTCGAGCTGCTGATATTAAAAGGATTACCGTGGAATATTTTTAGTATTAATGAAATTTTTTCTAAGAAAGCTCCTGGGTGGAAAATCTTCAGGGATGCATGAGGTTACACCACTTTTCAAGTTGAAGATAACTGGATTACTCATAAGGCTAGAAAAGACTTCTTTCTCGCCGAACGAACGGACTCAGAATATGACTGATCTGGAGTACAATGAACGGGAATGAATTCTAAACTGGACATTACTGACCTGAACTGAAATCAATTAACTAATATTGAATCTAGAATGACTACAGGAATGATACGGTTTGACGAATCCTAGAAAGAGTTTAATTAACACATTTCTATCTGACATGCTGAAGGAAGAATACCATAATGAAAGAGAACAACTGCAGATATTACTAGAATATTAAAATAGACAAAGTAACATAACACAACATAACATAACCGAAGAACTAATAGTTTATATTTTTAATAAAACATGTTGACACAAAGAATTTAGAGAACGAAAATTAAAACAAAAGAAAATCAACGAAATTCACATAGAAATCATAGAAAGAAAAAGAAAAAAAATTAATGCAAACATGATGTGACATGACAGCTAAAAACATGTGCAAAATTATTTCTCTTTCTGTACGAGAACAAAAAAAACCGAGGGAAATAAATAAAATGTTATGAGTGTGGCAGGATTGAAGGAGAAGAGGGGACGCGGGAGAATAACAACAATGCACTAATAAAACGCAAACACAAAAAAATGCATTAGTTGAGCGGAAACACGGTTCATGAGAGCGGCGGGTGTGGGGACAAAAGAGCGGAACTGAAAAAAAAGTGGAAAAATCCTAGGAAAGAGACGATTAGACGAACAAATAATAATGCAGATTTATGGACTGCCAGAGGTAAAAACAAATGACTAAAAACGAAGAGAAACAAAGAACTAAAAATTAAAATTTATGGAACAAAAGATTTTTTAGAAAATTTCACCGAGTAGGTTTGTCGGTATACCGACTTCTATACAATTCCATAATATCTTAGGATTCATTTTTAGTTCTTAAACTTTAACTTTTTTATATAGTAGAAACAATGAACATAGTTTTTGTTGTTTCTCTTCTTGAGGCGTTATAAGAAGCTCTAAAAGATTACGAAAAACAACGTTTCTTTCTTTTTCTCTCTTCAATTAATCGGTTGATCTTCTCTTCTGTGATATTCAACTAATTTGGGAAAACAAGAAACATTGTTTCAGTCAAGTTAAAGCTAAGAAAACCTTCAACTCCAACTAAGAAATCTAGAAAAAAAAACAACTTTCACAAGTTGAGAGTGAAAAAGAGAACGCAAAAAGCCAGTGTGAGCGGGAAGGTACCTCGGGGGGATGGGAGTGATGAAATGACTTGAAGGGAATGTAATCATGATGACTTGTGATTCATAAACCTAAACTATAGAACAATAGTTATTCTTCTTCCTTCAACTGTGCTCAAAATAATGAGTCAGTGACATGCTAACCTCAGCATACTTTCAACAAATCGAATCACCCTCCACATCCTCCACGCTCTACCAACGCTCTGATGTATTCATCATCCATTCGTCATTCAAATATCGTCTACCTTTAGTATTCCCAATCATCATCCTAATCATAATCATCGTCATCCTACTCATAATCATCGTCATCCTCCTCATAATCATCCTCATCTCCTTCCTTTTCTGAAACTTTCACCTATATTATTAACAATGACCTTCTTCCAAGCTAATTTTCTGCACGAAGCCTATTCGTACAACTGTCGGAAATGCTGTCATCTTGAGCTCACTCTGTTTGAGACTACTTCGTTGTTGTTGGTTGCTTTCGTAAGAAGCAGCCTCAAGTGCAAAGAAAGGACAAAAGAACAATACGAATAAGAACTCAAAGCAACTTAAACAATAACAATTTGCATAATAATAGGAAGCCCACCAAGCAATTCCCGCCTCTCCGCTAACCCCTCCCTTTGCATTATCTGATACCCTCAAGATTTTTCCCAGGAGAAGCTTTCATTTCATGTCATGTAGTGAGTTTTCTTTGGGAAAAAAGAAGGTTCTAAATGAGAAGATTCTTAGAATTAAAAATACAGTTAAATGAAGGGAACGGAAACAAAGCGAGAGAAAGCGAAAATGAGGGACAGATGGAAGGACAGACAGAGGAGAAGATAAAGAAGACGGCTAGAACAGTCTTTTGAAACCTTGAGTACAAAAACAAAGTTAGAATTGTAAATCTACTAAAAGTGACAGAAGACACAATAAATTCACTCAGAACAATAGTAGTAATGACAAGCATCCTAACGACAATGACAACAGCAATAATGATAGCAAAAACACCAGCAACAACAACAATGACAATTATGCTTGACATGCTTACCATTGACGATATTAATCAATTATCGTTCTGTTAGAAGTTTTCTGTCATCTACAAGTCCTAAGCCTAAAAGTAGGCCAGCTTCTGGCTTCCCCTTCCGGAAATAAATTGGTTTTCGATACTGGACACAAGCTTTTCATTTCTCTTAATCAAGCTACGATTTCTAAAGAGTTCAAGTGAAAGAGTTGTGCCAATGGAAGGAGAACGATCGAATGGATGTAAGATTGAACTTAAGAATGAATCAATCGTTCAGAATCAATAAAATTTCTTTAAAGTAAAATATTAAAAAAAAAATATAATAATAACAGACGGAATTAATAAGAAATGTAAATAAAAGACACCAACAACCAAATTAATAAAGGCACGTGAAATAATAAGGAATTGAACGAAGATTTTCGATCTTATTTATTAATCTAAAAACTGATTTAAATCCAATCACTTAAGTATTCAATTTTTTAGCGAAAATTCAAAAATGAATTTTAAAAAAAGAAAGGAAATTTTTAAGAATCCAAGGGATCAAAACGGAAGAAGTAATAAATAGGGATGTAGTGAAAGTGAGAGAATTTAATATAAAAACTAACAGAAATCAGCATAAAAAATAAACTGATCAGCATTGAATGTAATTAAATCGACCAGATATAATATGATAATATTTTTTAATTCCTTTAAAAGTAACTCATTGGAAATTTCCAACATATATCATGATAAGGACCAGTTTTTATAAGTACGATATACACTACGGACTTCTCATTCAGACTCTCACAGATTTGCTTCGAAGTGAAATTTTTTGCAATGCACTAAGCAAACTTTAGTGACAAAAGCTTTTGCTTAGTTGCTCGATGGCTTGCTTGCATATTAAACCATGCAAGTAAAAAGTTTCAAATTAAATTTCAAAAACATCAACAGAATATTAAATTTATGGATGTATACCATATACTAAATAAGTTAAAAATGCTTACGGGACACTTTTGAAGCCCTTTTAAGTGAAGTAAAAACGCTTCTATATCGCAGTGGGATATCGTTGAAGAGAGAAAGGGAATCGAGAAAAGAGAGAGGGGGGGGGAGGGGGGAGGGTTCCCTTTTCAAAGAATATGAAAATATTATTCAGTAACAAATAAAGTAAGGATCCAAGAGAAGAGTTCATATAAGTAAACGGTGGAGAGGTGAGGAGTGGAGAGGAGAGAGAAGAAGAGATCCAACTTTCATTGCATTCTCAATTATATTATATTTTCCATATGCACATTATTTAAATGGACAATTTTTAATCACTTCTGGTTATTATTAATCACGTCTCTTATTAATTGCGTCTCTTCACAACAGGTCTTGGAGGAACGTGTCATTCATATCATCGATACTCATGTACGACCGGAACCATACAATACCCCCGGAGGATTAAAACCACGACCGGTCGGAGAGGAGAACGGCGAAGTGGTCTTCAATTACAATCCCATTAGTCCTGTCAACTATGTGAGTGTATGTGGCCGAGTCAGAGTATGTTTGTTAATGTATTTGTTTGTATGGATTTACTAACATATGGTACAATTATACATTGTTGACAGCGTTGTATGTTTGTATTGCTTAATGATGCTTTTAAAATTTGGTTTTAATACAAGTTGTTTACATTGTACATATGTACATATTCATTAGTCCTCGTTGCGTTATGTGTTTTGTATGTACGAGTATACAAATAATACTAATCATTCAATCAATAATACTAAAAATATCAAATAATACAGAGCTTATTAGCTACTTATAAACTGATGATGACATGATACACGAGACCAACTAACAATCAAACCAACTAACTAACCATTTAAAACCATCGTAATCATCGCAAGCGGCCAACAACTAATAATTCTATGAACTGGTGGAATTATAATACTAAAACTGATCTGATTCTAGTGAACTTAAAATAGTTTAAAAACCCAAAATTAATACGTATTTAGGGGGTAAAAATTATCTTAATTATTAAGTTAAATAGTAGAACAACAAGCTTAAGAGCAATAATAAGAGCAATATTTAAGATACACAAATGAATTCTAAAGAACACCACAACTAATCTTAGTCAATGTAAGACTTTTTAGCTTTATACTATTATATAATAAATTCGAAGAACTTTCTAGTAATATTGTTACTTTCTTAGATCGAAATATTAAATTAATGGATAAGCAATATGTATTATCTAATAATGATATAACTAAGCAAAATAAATAAAATAATACTTCAGGAAAGAGAGGATCCAAAAAATTTGATTTTAAAAATAACTTTCATATTGTGCAGCGAATAGCTTTTATAGAACCCGCGGGGAATAATGAAATAAATAAAATAAAATTTATAAATCGATTATTATTAATATTAAAAACTCAACAAGCCAACAATATTTGTGTTTGCAAAATAATTTACAACAGAAAATGCAAAAATGTTGAAAATGTTTTCACCACACAACATCCATGCATCCATCTCACGGTCCATGATCCGCTCATTTATCGACACGGCTTGAATCACGTCAGCTGGTTTTTTGTTGCCGAATTTAATCGAGCGAATATTTTAGTGAACGTAATCGTATGTTAATTAAATTCATATATTTTTATAACATTGCACGTAACATGGAACGTGCTGCATCAATTAAATTAAAATTCAATAACATTTTTGACATTTTAATATGACGAAAGAACAGAGAAAGAAAGAGGGAGAGACAGCAAAAAACATTAAAATGAGAAATCAAAATGTCCAAAAAAGAGAGAACAAACATTTTTCTTTTCTAAAATGAAGGTGAAGTTTTAGAAGAGAATCTTGAATCTGATGGACTGAATCAATGAAGTAAAATTCAGTGGACGATTTGTCATTTAAATTAAAGATTAGGAAATCATAACCATAACATTTGAAAAAAAAACTATAGAAGTTAAATTAGTAGCAGTTAGTGAAATAATAACTAAAACAGATATTAAATACAAGAAGTTATCAAATAAGATTAATTATTAAATACAAATTGTTATGAAGTACAAGTAGTTGTTAAGTAAAACGTGTTATTAAGTAAAATTAGTTATTAAATAGTTAAGTAAAATAGTTGTTACGTAGTCGTCGTTCTCGTTCTATGCATGTAAGACCATAACAACTAACCAGCAACAAAAACTACTCGTAAGCTATTTTCATGGTTTGAAAATACTATCCAAAAAAAATCTCTTATCTCTGAACTCTGTTTCCTCCTCTCTTGCTTAGGATAAACCCAAAGCGAAGTTTCGCGAGTCAAGCGATTCGGACATTTCGTCATCCGAATCGCGTAACTCGTCTCCTGATCGTGGTACTGTCCACGATGCTCCTTTGAAAGCTGAAGGAAGAACTAGTTTCACGAAACTAATCTCGTCTCTCAATCAACGTTCATCGAGTAATTCAAACGACGATGAAGAAGTTTGTGAAGATACTGAGGATGTAGTGGTTTCTCCTGACAACGGGAGCGTAACAACACCGCTGATCTCAGAAAGTAACAGTATTGACAGTACCAACAACATCAATGACAATCAAACAAGTATCACTTCTACGGATGCCAGTGAGGGTATGACCACACAAACATCCGATGAAATTGATGATATTTGGGTAAATAATTCAACTGAATATCCTCCGGGGACACCGATTTTCACAAGGATGCCAGTATCGCCACTGAAGATGGATTCTCAACAGTTAATAGAATTAAGCAACTTAAATAAAACAAGTACAGAAAGTTTAGTTTTAAATGCGAACGCTGCCACCGGGGGCGGGGATAAGAAGGACGAGGTCATAGGGGATAAGAAGGAAGGGACAGAATTAGTGACTGAGCCCGGTAAAAAGGTTATAACCAAATTAGAGACAGAGTTAGTTATACGATCTATAACGTCGACTGTAACATCGACTGCGGGCGGAGGGAACGACACGATGACGACCACCGACTCAGATAGAAACAAACCGAATGAAAAAGACGTAGAGTTAAGGGTTAAAACGCCAATTTTAAATGATGACGTTCTGAAATTATACAATGATATCATATCAGTCACTGAATCAAATAAATCGGAACCCCAGAATGAGCGGAAGACTACCAAAATAGAAAGTAAACCAGATAAAGAAAGTAAACAAGATTCGCATGTCTGTAATGAACGGCAGACAAAAATGTACCTGGATTTGAATGTGGAAGAAGATGCTTATAAAAATGCACGCAATATGTTTTTTGCACGAAATTCTCAAGATAACACAAAGCTTAATACTGATTCCTCCTCGTCTATGTCACAGTTCAGTCGTTCGAACATTAATGGTTCGAAGACTTTAACCAATTGTCACCCGTGCACCGACGAGAATTACGATGGTCTGGAATTCGAGTCCCGCTTCGAATCGGGCAACTTGGCGAAAGCAGTGCGAATTACAAAAAGTTACTACGAGCTCTATTTACGGCCAGATTTATATACAAACCGGTCAAAACAATGGTTCTATTTCCGTGTGCGAAAGACGAAAAAGGATATCTTGTATAGGTGAGTACTGAATGAGATTCAAGTATCGGATTTGCCATAAATTCCAGTTTAAATGTCGTTAAGATACATTAATAAAAAAGTAACTGAAGATAATAAAATCCGAAGAAAATCTGTACTTTAGTCATATTTTAAATAAAGTCATAAAAGATCTGGGAGCTATGCAAGAGGTTAAAGTTGGACGCATCGAATAGATGGGATCTGGATATTAGAGAGAGGAATACAGAAGGATAGACTGGCAGAGTTTGGATACAGATAGATATGAAAATAGACAGACCAATATAGGGGTTCCAAAAAGATAGGACCTTAATATAGATACAGAGGGATATAGAGAGATATTGATAGGGTTCAGATATAGATATAGGTAGAAATAAAGATGTAATAGATAAAATCTGGATATAGATGATATAGGGTACTTAGTTCTTATCAATCAACTCTTATTTTACCTACTCTTTCATTATTACAAAACTCTATGTTTGTTGTTGCTCTTCTTTTTGTTCGTGATAGATTTTCGATTGTAAACTTGGTCAAGTCAGACAGTCTTTACAACGAAGGAATGCGTCCTGTCATGTATTCCACAATGCGGGCCAGACAACTGAGAGAAGGATGGCGACGCTGTGGTGAAAATGTATGCTACTATAGAAATGAAGATGAGTAAGGATAAATTGGTGCACATTTTTTCTATTGTTATTAATCACGCTGCCCGAAATCATATCAATCAGAAATACAACCGGCGAAGAGGATGATGACTCAACGTACACATTGACATTTAATATTGAATTTCCGAACGACGATGATACCGTCTACTTAGCACACAGTTATCCGTACACATATAGTGATTTACAGGTGAGTCAGAGATGACCTCTCAATTAATGATCAATGATGACCGTTACTTTTATTGAAAATTTTATCTTAAATTCCATAAGTATAATAATGATATGATATTGTATAATATTTGGATTTGATTTTAATCTTCAAAACAGGACTATTTAATGGGTCTTCAAAAACATCCAGTGAAATCGAAGTTCTGTAAACTAAGAATACTCTGTAGAACTTTGGCGGGAAACAATGTTTATTATTTAACAGTTACGTCGCCGCCGAGGGGTGCGGAAGAAGGAAAGGTGAGTAGAGAGCAAAAGAGGGTAACTCTCTTAGTTATAAGGAAATTCTTATCTCAAGTGTTTGAGAGAACATTAAATTCTACGAAACTGTGAAGAAGTTATTATGAATTCCAAGCGAAATATGAATAAACAGAAGATAGGATAATATAATAATCTATATATATAAAATCCCTATGCGTTTCTGTTAGCAAAATATGTCCGGGACTTTTTTTTGGACTTGCACATCACTTAGAAACCTGAAATTTTTCACAGATGTTCCTGGGCATCTAATGTTGATGAGAAAAATCGCAAATTTCAAAAATCCAAACGGCTTCGCCATTTTTTTGCAAAAAATCCGATTGGGAGGAAATTTGTATTTTTTTCCTAGATTGTGGTGATTAATTTGTCAGATTTTATTATGAAAAATTTTGTAATTTAAAAACTTAATAATTTAAAAGTTTAATAATTTAAAAATTTAATAATTTAAAAATTTAATAATTTAAAAATTTAATAATTTTTCATAATAATTTAATTTCATTGAATTTGTTTTGTTTGTGACTATTTTTGGCGGTGTTGGGTATAGTTGCTTAGAAAATGAACATTAGTATATCGGAAGGTGGGCGATATCATCTAAGGCTACTTCTATTACATGTGACAGGAGATATCAGTTTTGAGAACTGTGCACGAGGTCACATTCAAAACATTCAAAGAGGCATGCAAGGAGTTGGGTATCTTAGAAGACGATTCTGTTTGGGAAGCCACACTGGCTGGGAAGCCAGAGAATTGTTTGCTTTAATCTGTGTTTTTGGGTGCCTACTTGAGCCGCAGAAGATCTACCTGGAAAACACCCTGATCATTGTAGAACACACACAGACTGTGAAAATTAGCTGTGAAATGTTGCTTTTAAAGAAATATTCTCAAGCAATATTTGAATCATATTCAAACAATCGATATTAATTGCGATTAATTTTTTATTTTTGATGCTCCAAAATAAATAAACTAAAAAAGTGTAAGGTGAGAAAGTCGAAAAGACTTCGCAATTTTTTTTACGAAATAAATAAAAAATGATAACTTCCTGGCGAAGTCAGGCTTATATACTAGTAATGAATATAATAATATTCTGAAGAGTAGTTTTTGGTAGACAATGAATTGAGAATAGTAAAGATCTAGTAAAGATAGAACAGATCTAAGATTCTTTGAATATAGTTTGAATAGTTCGTAGGTGAAAGAGCTTCAAAATAATTCAATCAGTTCAAGTCTAGTCCAATAGACAAGAATACATTTTCCCTGTATATAGATAGAGCTGGAAATTGGGTAGACTTATAGGATCTGGAGATATGTTGAGAGATACGGAAATACATAGAGGGAGGGAGTAGAGGAATACATAGGGAGTAGATCAAATCTGGATACAGATAGAAATGGAGATGTATAGTATACTTAACTCTTCTTCTTAACAATCAATTTAAGTTTGGACTAATTAATTATCTATTATATTATCCTTATAGTTTATTTCTACCTCTCTCTCTCTCTATCGCCGTCTCTATCTCTGTTTAATTAGTTATAACTGTAATTAGTAATACACAAAGGGTCTATTTTTCCTAATACGATAAAATGTAAAATGTTTGCAGTCAGCAATAATTTAATCCTTCAAGAGAATCCTAAATAAGAGCGACAGAGAGAAACTTTTTGTGCTGAGAAGCCACAGAAAGTTTAAATGACCCCTCAAACAAAAGCCCCTCCTCTCTTCTTACTCGAATCCCCTCCACCAGACGAAGTTTTTTAAATGTAAACCAACTTCGGAAGCTGAGAACATGAGTTTGTAGAAGCAGGCAAAGAAGATGAACAAATGATGATGACGATGATGATAATGATAAAAGGCGGAACAAAAAGCGACAGGAAATTAAATAACAGTACAATAAAAAAGGAGGAAAATAAATAAAAAATAAAGACACAATAGAAAATACCCTAAATAAAATAATATCAAATAATCAACTAGTAAATAAAATAAAACATCGACTATATTTTAATCGACTCCAAAAATTGCGAAAATGTATTCAAAAGTTTATCGAATGAAAGCGAACAAAAATACAAATAACAGCAAAAGTCACCAAAAAAATAGAATTTTTTAAAGTTCTACAAAATTTAGGATTTTAGGACTCAACACTTTTCCAGCAGGTTTTTTATTAATAATTCCTGAATCTACAATGAAAAATTAAAGCAATTCCAAAAACCCGAAAAATATTAAAAATATGTAATAAACAAAGTTTTTAATGAGATCATCATCCTCATCCTTTTAAGTTTCAATTATAATTTCAGTGCTAATTGAAAGCACTAAAAAAAACATAACATAACATTTAACATAATTTTGTTTCAAACCTTTATTTCTAATGGAAAAAATAGAAAAATAATAAAAACCGATTAAAAAAGATCTGAAATGACAACAGCGAAAAAAAGCAAACCGGAAGAATAATAAAAGAAACCGGCAAAATTATAATAAAAGAAAAAATAACTACAAACAACAACCAAACAAACACCAACAACACAATAAGAAAACAATACAACAACACATCCATATAACAAAAACAACAACATTTTACAACCAGTACATTTTAATTGCTCGCTGTAAGTTCCATGAACACAACAAGCAACAAGACAGAAAAAAAAAACAACTAGGAAACAATGAATATTGCTAATAGGCGTGGCAGAGTGGTAGAGGAGGATGTACACCGAGGGTTAGTGATTCTCTGGTCGAGAGGTGGATGTCTAAAGTTGTGGGTGTCTGTGTGAACTGCGTCTCACGTTTACTCGTTAATGTATTTGGGGCAAAAAATAGTATCTAAAAACTAGGTTGTTAGGAGGAGGTTGTTGTTGTCTTCTTCGTTGCTCGTTGTTGTTGTTGTTACTATTACCATGCTGCTCTCAGTTTTTGTTATTATTTGTGCGATGGAAGTCGTGTTGCAGGAGCAGAAGGAGAGAACAGCAGCTGCTGGTTATACACAGCAGAAGAGATGAGTTGAGTTGAGCATTTTTAGTATTCAATATTTGAAGCCACTTTCAACAATAAAAACGCAACACCGGAAACAACAACAACAACGGCAGGAACAGTAACAATAACAACAACGACAGGAGCAGCAACAACGATAATAATAGTAATAATAATAATTATTCAGAACACAAAAGCTCTATGTTCGAATATGTATTCAAAAACCGGAAACGGAAGTTACTGGTAGCTGTGTGTTAATTGGGATGTCCCAAGTTTGAATGCAATGCGGAAAAGTGGGAAATTTAATTCTACATCAATTTGTTGAATTTGAACTAATACACTCAGAGAAAATTCATAGTAGAGTCGTTCATTGGTTCATTTAAAAGAGCAAACAAATTCAGACTTTAATTCCAACTTTTAATTCAATTGCATTTTGATTTCAATTCACTTTTACTCAATTAAAGTTCAAGTTTTTCATTATTTATGCATAAATATTTTCTCTATGTGTTACCTTTTCTCTACTCTTCTCTTCTTTCTTATATTTTCGAATTTATAGTCAAAAAAATCCATTGTTATCTCGGCTCGTGTTCACCCCAGCGAAACGCCCGCCTCCTGGATGATGAAAGGTCTGATGGACTACATAACGGGAGATACATGGATTGCCAGACGATTACGTCAAAAATTCGTATTTAAATTAATACCAATGCTCAATCCAGATGGCGTTATTGTGGGTAATACACGGAACTCACTGACGGGCAAAGATCTGAATCGTCAGTATCGTACCGTTATAAGGGAAACATATCCATCCATTTGGTATACAAAAGCTTTGGTTAAAAGGTGAGGTTGATTAAAAATACTGACATAAAGTAATGATTTTAGAAGACAACACATTACCGGACAACTCATTACAGTATATATTATTATTATGTATATATATGTATATATTATTCCCTTATCTGCCATTTATTTTGCCCCGCGTCTTTCTTTCAGACTGATTGATGAATGCGGCGTCGCGATGTACTGTGATATGCACGCTCATTCGCGCAAACAAAATATTTTCCTTTACGGCTGTGAGAACAAACGCAATCCTGAGAAAAAACTAACGGAACAAGTTTTCCCACTAATGATGCATAAAAATGCGTCAGATACGGTAAACAAAAATACACCAGGTTCAACTAAAGAAAGCTTTCACTCCCTCTTAAAATCTCCGCAACGAAGACTAGAAGCTTCTTTATGCTTGGAAGCTTTAATTTATTTTCCTATTTTTAAAAAATCTCTTATTTAATTAATTTAGTATTTCTCTTCCTTTTCTCAGTATTTTTTTTTAGTATTTTCGAAGTCATATAACCTTCGTTATTTATATATATTTATATATATTTATATATATATATATAGATTTAGTGTTCTAAATTTTTTTTTTTTTGTTTTTATTCTAGTTTTCATTTGAAGGCTGCAAGTTTAAAGTTCAACGTAACAAGGAAGGAACCGGACGCATTGTGGTCTGGATGCTGGGCATCACAAACAGCTACACGATTGAGGCATCGTTCGGCGGTTCCTCACTGGGCGGACGGAGGGGCACACATTTCAATACGATTGTAAGTAAAACACACGAAACTTTAAAGTTACTGAAGATATGTCTTTCCTATTTAAGACATCGTAGTATTGAGTGGAAATGGTGGTTAATCCAGTACACCTTCTATAACCTAAAATAACCTAATCCATAGTAAAGAGATATAGAAAATAGTCTAAATAGGGACATTAGTCTACGAACAGCTTCGTCCATAGTCAATATACTCAAGAGATTTGGATCAGTTCGAAGTCAAAAGTATCAAGCTAATACTCGTAGAATAAAATAGATATGACATATCTGAAATATTGATCTGATATCTCAGAAAGTTTTTAAAGCAATAATGATTATTGCTTCAACAGCCCCGATATATTGTTTCTTGAAATTCTATTGAAGAGCATACAAATTAGTATCTAACTAGGGGTAAAATGATAGGTCTAATAGGTCTAATTTTGCTGACATTAACATTCTGACCTTGATTTCTTACCCGATATTGAAACAGAGAGAGAAAGAAAGAAAGAGAGGGAGAGTGGGAGAGAGGCAGAGAGAGACAGAAAGTTTTTCAGACAGAACTCAAGTTGAAGAAAACTCAGTTCGAAGAGAAACTGAAAGAGAACATAAACGGAAAGCGAATGTTACAAACCAAAACAACGGAAAGCAGTTCTAAAACTAAGAACCAACTACTTCTTAAAACAAATTAAGAAAACTCATCAAATTGTCATTTAAAGCTTTGTCTTTAATCCCTCGTTTTAAGAAGGATTTTCTTCTGTTACAATGACAACACTTAGAATGAGATTAGTTTTTATTTATATCCTTTTCAAATATTTCTTATAAAGATATGAACTTATAAACCCCTAACTAAATCTAAAATTAAACTCTGCAATGTTTAAAGAATCTGGAGAGAACTTAATTCGCATGTTTAAATTACATCCATTGGATTTAAACGATGTTTTGTTATTTAGTCCATAGAAAATCCAGAAAAATTAATTGTATTTTAAGATATTTTAAGAAATAGATTTTCCATTATTTAAAAGCTAATGAAAACCCTGTTCCCATGAACAACAATTATTAAACCCATTATTAATTATCATTATTATTATATTTAATAAAATCCAAATATAAACCCATTTTTTATATCTTCTCCTCTGTTTTTCTTTTATTGTTTACTTTCAGGATTATGAGAACATTGGACGTACCTTCTGTGAGACTCTTTTAGATTATTGTGATGATCACCCGAATAAAGTAAAGAAACAAGAAAAATTATATAAGCAAATAAAAAAAATTAGACGACGTGAGAAGCGAGAAAAAAAACTTTTGAAAATTAAAAAATTGGCCGATCAGGGATGTATAATTAATGAGAAAATCAAAGTGAAGCGTTTAGAAAAAAGTGTTTCGTAACGATTTTCCACAAAACAAAAAAAAAAAAAAAATGTGGCGGGTTAAAAAGCTACTAAACACTTTATAAAAATGTTGAGCAACGCAGATGCTTTGATTTTGAATTTTTATGTTCATTATTTTATTAAAATCATATATTTTAAAATTGATTTCACATTTTACTCGTATTGTTTAAAAAAATTAATTCTTTTATTTTGTTAATTGTTTTTATTTTCTAATGCTTTTAGTATTAATCCTAGTTTTTTTTAAACTTCACTTAATTTAATTAAATGCCAACGAATACATTTTTGTTCAAAAACAATGATTTTTACGTTTAATTACTTTGTTGATGGTATTTGTGGTATTACATTTTTACTCATTCATTTTTTTATATTTTTTTGAATTTTTAAAAAATATGTTAAATGTTATTTAAATCATTAGTTAAACACACTTGAGCCAATTTTTAAAATATATTACATACATAAATCTCCACAGATTTATACAGTCAGTATACTTCTATTATATAATACGGTGAATTATTTGATTATTTTTCTTCTGAATTCCTTTCGTTAAATATTGATATCTTTCAGATTCACAAAGATATCATGTAGAAATGTTCAAAGGAAATATTAAATTTATACACAAAGAATGTTCGATAGAATGTTTAATAAATTGATTTAAACGTAAGAAATTTAATCAAACAATTTAAATGCCGTGTTATATGAGAGCTGACTGTACTTTTATTTCCTTCTTTAAAACGAATCAAGAGAAAAAGATAACCTCTTAAAAATTAGAAGAAACTATGATGTTGTATTGTGTACAGATCATATTTTTGCTTTTATATTCTATAAATTTTAAGTTTCTGTTATTAATTAAAGTTAAGCTTTTATTGTTGTTAGTTTAAGTTTTGATTTGTAATTGTTAACTTATTGTAGTTAAATAAGTTTTGTTTTAATTAAGCTTGAGTTGTATTTGTTATATTAAATTTGATGTTTTATTATTGATTTAAGTGTACTTTTCGAATAAAGACTAGAAATTTCTTTAAAGCTTCGAAAGTTGATATAAAGAAAGCTTTTAAATTTGATTTATTACTTGTTATATTTGTTTTCAGATTTGATTTCATATCACATTTGATATTTGGTTTTATATACATACGTGTTTAATGTATTAAAGTATTTATTTCATTCTATAGTTTCTGGTACCTGGATTTATTAGTTACTTATTGAGTTGTAATTTGTTGTTGTTTACTTACAATAATAAAGAGAATAAACTAAAGATTAACAAAAAGCTTTAACTTTAAAAGCACCATTTTAAAGTTTTATTCAACTGATTTGATTTCTTTGGTTTTATTGATATGTATTTGTACAATATACGTGTAAATATATGAGCCCATGATTATGAAATGTAGATATATATAATTATATAGTCACACTATACACTCTTCTGATCGGCTTTTCAATATTGACATTAATTTTAACTCTCTTTCTTCCCTGCTTTCTTCGTTTCTTCCCTTCCTTTTTTGTTTTATTTCTTCCCTTCCTTTTCCACTTTTTTCTCTCTTTCGTTTCTTTCTCCTTCCTTCTCTTCTTTTCATTTTCATCCATTCAAAAATAACAGGAGCGCTTACGCCTAAAAATTATCGAACGCTTAATGAAAGAGGGCTCCAGTGCTGACGAACCTTTAAATATACGCTTATCTGATTATTCCAGGTAATAAAAAAAGGGGTCGATTTTTTAAAATTTTATTTCAATCTGTTTCTTTCGCGAACAAAAGTGATGAAGGTCACGCCAGCTCAGATTCCGATAGTGAAAAGAAATCTTCGATCAAAACTTCCGATTTATATGAACTTTCTCCAGAAACTTCGCCCTCGTCGGCTATAGCAAATGTGCGGGATAAACGAAGAGTAAGTAACAAGCAAATAAACTTTATTAAAAGATACGCCAACAACAGAAGGTTTTCGCTCTAAAAAGTCAGTCTAAGAAACTCACTTTCATTTTTTTAGTCACGAATTCGTCCGGTATTCTTGCATTCTTCTAGATCCTAACATTATTTCATCCTTGCACTTTTCTTTGATCAGCTGTTATTTAGACGCATGCGCAAAATTATGCACGAACTCGATCGCATCTATTTTCAACCGCTTTTTCAAAAGAAATACCAGCATCTTCTTAAATGCAAACAAACAAAACAGAAAAGTCTTAGAAATAAATTGCGTGAAAGTAAAACCGAGTCGACAATAATAACACCATCAAAAAATCGGGCAAAAGCAAATGACGATCAAAATCAACTTCGAAATGAAAATCAAGCCCAAAATCAAAATGCAGATATTCTAAATCAAAATCAATCAAAAGTTCAAAATCAAAACAAAAATCAAATTTCAAATCAAAATTCGAAAGTACGAAATTCAAATCTGGCTGAAAATTCTAAAACGGACAACTCAAATCAAGCTCTAAATCATAATACTAATGCACAAAATCAAAATAAAACTATATATCAAATTCTAAATCACAATCAGAATCTAAACCAAATTCCGATTCAAAGCATATCAAATCTGAGTCAATATCAAATTGAAGAGAAAGATTCGAACGTCACCATCCAAGCATCAACTTCTAAAGTCAGCAAACCAAAAGCACAAAAAGTAGATACAGTTAATCAAAATCGACGTATCAAAGTATCACGAAATTTGCGTTTATTTCTTGAAACACGCAATATTCTGATCGTTCGTAAGCTGCGCAAGGTATTTATAGTATTTATATAGTACATAATACATATACTAAATATTAGATTCAAAAAAAGATTATATGATTTTAAATTGAATTAAAAGGAAAAATGTCTGCATTCATCTTGAATCATATTCGTATATTTTAATGAATATTTACGAGTATATTCAAATATTGGATCGTATTTTCGGATATTATAATTAGGATATTCAAGTATTCAAATGTACAATATATTGTATAATACTTTATACAGAATATAAATGATATAAGGTTAGGTTAGATTTGAATAATGGTATAGGATTAAATTAGAAGTGATTTAGAATTCAAAATAGCATACGTAAAGAGTATACATCGATTAAATCAAGTTTAAATGATTTAATATTAATAATAGTCATCAGATTTTCTTAGAAAGAGTAACTGAATATGTTCAGATAGATATCCCGTTTTACGAATATATTTATGACAAGTTATGGAAAGAAATGCATAATAAAGGAATGAAGAATAAATCTGTAAGAGTAAAGAACAAAACGATGGACTTATCTTGAAAGAAGAGAGATAAATTGTCGAGAAACTAAACATAGAGACTATACTTTATCTTTTCTTATCGAATCTTTAATTTAAGATAATAGAACAATAATAATTGAGATTTATTCATTTCTTTATCTGATATTTTTTTTTGCGGAAATATTTCGAAAATTTGCAACAATTTGTTGCAAATGATAAAAAGCCACAATTTTTTTTTTAATTTTACGTTACTTTGTTTGTTCCCCTGAAATCGTGCCAAAAACTGCAACCGAAACTCAAAGCAAGTAATTCTTTTACTTTCCAAGTTGGCATAAAAATAATTTTACGATGAGAAAGATAGTGACAGAGAGAGATGAAGAGTGAGAGAGAAATAGACCAGTTGATCATTCTATCACTTTTACAACAAAAGTAAGCTCATTGAAGATAATTAATTGAGTAAGAAGAAGAAAAATTAAAACATCGTTGATGAAACCATTCGGTTATTTTGTCACATGTGGAGAAGGAGACGAAAAAACCACAGTGAAAGGGAGAGAGGGAGAGAGAGAGAGTATTTTCACTGATGTCTGCCACGACAAGGACAAAATTATTTTATTTATTTCCTCGATTGACTGTTGTTTTTTTATTACGAGGTGCAGTCAGTCACTTGTTTTTATTACAAATAAACTCCAAGGTGCGCACATTCGACAGAGATCATTGTCAATGACAGAAACAACAACAAAAATAAAAATAAGAAAAATCACAAGAGAGAACTATTTTACTTTATTAGCGTGGGTCGAAAGTAAAAACAGTTGTTCATTTTATAAGGATATCATTTTGACAGTGGAATTTACATTTAACAGTTGGGTTGGCATTTGACAGTTATTCAAATACATTTCGATGTTTTCGAATCGAATTTACAGTACAATATCTTTATTTGAATGTACAGAATTTTTCCCCATTCATTTGGCACTTATCACGAATAATTAATTTGAACACAAGGAAAAAATCGAATCTATTCATGAATCACTTTAAAGACAATTAAATTGTTGGCTTTCTTCTTGGAAATAATACACCAATAATACGCATATAATACAGTACATTATACGTATCAGTCATCTGTGATAACCAGCTACTGACAAATGGTTACTGACTAGATTACAGCGTGCTACCTTTACTCCGAAATCCATCCTAAGTTAGTAGCTGCTTGATTAGCCGAAAATATTACGAAATTCTTAAATCAGGCGATAAAAATTCTAGATGTTCTACTTCACTTCATACTGATTTACCTTTTGAAGTTCTACAATAGATTATAGCATTTGATCCTTGCCCTATTTAAAAGCCTTAGATTGGTACTTGGATTCATTAAAGCGTCTACAGAAGATACCCACATCAACTCCAACCTCGCCATCTTGGAGCCATCTTGTAGATGGTTTTCTCTCTGTGTCTCTATCTCTCTCTTGATTTGAGTATTAATTTATACAGCGATTCTGACTTCTTATGAGCACTATTCTCAGATAAGCCAAAATTTTTTAAGGTCCTGTTCAATAAAACTTGATAAAACATAGATATTTCTTAAGGTTCTTTTATTCTGCTCAAAAAAGATTGTTCCTGTAAACAGAAAGAAAGAATCAACATAAAGATTCTAGACATAAATAGATGATCTACGAGTAAGAGAATGAATCAATGATCTACAAATTGGCATTTCTTTAAAGCAAAAGAGTAAAAAAAAAACGAAAGCAATATACAATCATCATCGTCATTGTCCCTGGCAAAGACCGACCTTCACACAAAATAAAAAATCACACAAAAACAATGCATAACAATGCACACAATACATAAAAACAAACGGTAAAGACGCATAGAAAATCTAGCACAGTATAAAAAATAAATCCAATGCTAAACGGAAGTATATAGAACAATCATTGATTTAAATAAAGAAACTGAAAACAAAAGAATGAAACAAGTAAAAAAGGCACACGCTAAAAATCACTGCATTCAACTGAAAAGGAAAATGAAGACGTTTGGCAAATAAACATTTACACTGAACAAAATTTATTTCTGTATACAATACATACATACAATTATAATCGGCATTTGAATTTTTATCAACCTATTTTTATTTAATATTGCATTTATTTTAAAATTAAAATAATATTGACATTTCAAAAGTTTTTCGAAATTCGTCAATTTCATTTAATCGATATTCAAAAACGTATTAAATATGCGAAACTATTAATTCTTTTTTATACTAGAAATATTTTCCTTTTACTTTAGAAAGTACATATTTATTTTTCGTCATTTCGACACACAAGTTTTATTTTAAGATGGATGCACAACAGACGGCCACTAAAATAATTTATTTTTTATTTTTGTTACATCAGTATTTAAAATATTTGAAAAATGTTGTAAATGCTCGAAAGTGACATTTGCACCGCTGCACCATAGAAAAAAATCACTCATTTGCGTCGTCATGATTGATTAAGAATTTCATGAATGAAGAATATACTCATGAATAATAATAAAAAAGAACACAAAAAAAGTCTCTGCGAAATAAGACCTTCCTTCGAGCCGGATTTGAACCAGCGACCTATGGATTTCTATTGCTTCAAAGCTACTTCTACAGTCCACCGCTCTACCAACTGAGCTATCGAAGGTACTGATTCAATTCTGCCAACTAATAACAACGTGGAAATACGTGCAAGAAAACCAAATTTACTTTTAGCAAATGCAAGAACCACCTTAGCAAAACTCTCGAGGACTTTTTCCACGGTTGTAGACTCTGGTCTATCTGAAAACGGAATAAATGTGAACAGCAACATGCCTCCACTGTTTCATCAAATAATTGTTTTCACTTCTAAATTTATAAATTCCTCATAAAATTAGAAAAACTAAATATTTATTAGAGCAAAACTCAATCAAAACATCAAAAAATAAGTAAACTTTTATATAATATACATTTAAATTTATATTATTATAATACATTTATATAACGATTCAACACAATACACAGAGAAATGTTTATACAACAGTACGTCTATGAGACAGCGAACATGTACTTTTTAGGGTCTGTGCTAAACAATTTTTTCAAACAATTTATAATATCAGCCCTGTATATTCAAAGCCAATTAATTCAACGGTCCCCAACACCTTCGATAGCTCAGTTGGTAGAGCGGTGGACTGTAGAAGTAGCTTTGATGCAATAGAAATCCATAGGTCGCTGGTTCAAATCCGGCTCGAAGGAAGTTGGTTTAAACAACCAAATTTTTTTTCTTTCCATTCGTAGATTTCTCATTATGTAAATAAATCCTTTTATCTGTAATTTACTTAGTCTTTATTTTTAGCTCTTAAGACTTAATAAACATACTTTCATCCATTTTTTATAAGCGTCCAAAATTGGTGCACAAAGGAACACGAAAAGGAAGTCGAGTCAAAGATGGGACTGACATGCCCACCACAGATCCTAACTCTGATATACTATTTTCCACCGATGACGAGTTGTGCAGTAATCGAAGCAACTCAAACTCGATGCGTTTAATGCTTATGCAGAGCGACTTACAGCGACACTACATCAAAGAAATCGGTGGCAGTTCTTTCTTTCTGAACCACATGCCACCGGAAGTAATTATCACAACGCCGTCGACAACAAGCAAATTCGAAATTATATCGCCAAACTCAATTAAAAATTATCCACAGCTACGAGAGGGAAGTGGTTTATTAAGCATGCGTCGAACAAGTTCCTGGCATAATCTGCATTGTACGGAAAGCGTTCGCAAAACCAAGTAAGTTCGTTCAGGAATGGAAATCATTTATTAACTAACCATGGCATTTGACATTCCATTTGTTGCCCTTTAGATTACAAAATCAATATCAAAATCCTCAGGACTTCAGTAAAGACGATCTGCAGTTAAAACTCCCGCCTAAGACGAAATACTGGCCAGGTGTTGCCCCCGAGTCGCATAAATGGATGAAGAGCTCTCTACCGCCTTCGTTTGGCATCCCACAAACAACAGTAACTAATCTTTTCTCCATCCAGTCTGAAGTAAAGACTGGTAACTTCGCCAGTACATCGTCGCATAATTCGGCAGAATGGGACAATCAAGAAGCATTCTTCAAGTGAGTACAGTACAACAGAATCACCGAATGATTTTCGTATGCTTGCTACATCTAATAAATTATTGGAACAGAGCTTGCTCGGATAAGATCCTGAACGTAAACTACTTCTCCAATCTGATGACCTCATCCACAACATCTGCGGCACGAGCCTCGCATCCACCTCGCGATAAAAGCTCTAGGAGTTCTTTTATGCCTGATATAAATTTGGAGGAGAGAACTTTGCGTATTTTCAAGCAAGTGACTAAATTCAGTGCTGAACAAAGTGAGAACATGTCGTCATCTTTCCACACGAAGAGCAGAGGGTTACGAAAGAAGAAGTAAGTATTGAAAATCAATGGAATTATATCAACATAATCGCCTCCAACCAACCACAGACAACGTTCACCTCCTGACACTACCAATCAAATCTTGAGTCACTTGAGAACACTATCGAAAGCCGGCAAATCGCGGAGCAACATCACTCTGCATCGCCTCAAGTCCGGCAGCACTCCTACTCACTCCAACCCGATACATGTTAGAAGAAGTAACAACCAGCTGCAACAGCAACATGGGCCACCATCTAATTGGACCGACACGAGTAAATTCAAAGCAAGCGGCATCGTGGTGCGATCAGCAAGTATGCGGCGATGCAAGCTACATCCAGACAACAAACTGCTACTGCAGCAGACTGTGCCAACGGCAACGGTCGTTGCGATGGTGCCCAAGACAAGGTTAGCGGCGCACAGCCAACTGGCAGAGAACCCAAGCGGGAGGCAGATCCCACACAGCGTAAAGCGCAAGTTTAAAGCACCAAAGAACACCACAATAAGATCACTGACACTTGTAAAACCTGGCGGCGATGCAGATCCGACGACATTCGCACAGGCAGCACCAACGACTAAGAAATCAGCAACAGTTGCCGGTGAACGGGGTCAAGTCAAATTGAAGAAAATTAGGGATGTTCCACAGTAACAACATTTAGGGGAGGGAAGTTGAAGTGATTGACAAATATTATAAGTGTCTTGAATTTTTGAAGGGGATTTCAGATGTTGCGAACAGTGAAAATTTGTAATTAAAAAATTGTAATGTTTTAGATCACAAAATGTTAGCAAAATTAAAAAAAACTTAACATAAAAAATTGCCAATTAAATGTAAAAATTCTAGAAATTTTATTTTCTTTTTTGCTTATCATAGGGATCAAAAGTCATTAACGAATTTAATGATGCAGCGGGACAAAGTGATCATACTTTTCACTACATCAAAAACGGTAGTTAAACATTAATTGAACAATTTTCAACTGCAGGCGAAAAATCAATTTTCTTCAACTTTTTTTGGGTTTTATTGTGGTGACTACCAAAGCCTCACTTCCACTCACCCCGTCTTCCGACTACGCTTCGCTGACACACACGCACCTAATAAAGTTCGCTTTTTGTTAATTATTATCTGCACTGTCTAAAACTATTAATTTAAATTGGTAATAACTCTGTAAACAACTATTCAGTTTAACCCATGCGCCGAACAAACAAACTTCAAGTTTTTGCATAATTGTTTTGACTGACTTTCGCAGAAATAAAAACAACAAAAAAGGTTAACCTGTAAATTAAGTGGATGCGAAAGTAGTACGGAGTTGCCAATCCAATAGGAGCAGATAGGAATCCGCCTGGTAACGCCTATCGTGTTCTTGTTGTAGCATGTGGTGCAAACCCAACAACAACAAATTCATCTTCTGTCCCTCTGGTTTCTGACTTATAGCCCTTTGAAAGTTGAACTTATTTGCCTTATATCTCCTTAACTATAGAAGATATCAGGTATAGATGTATGCCGTTAGAAAGGTAACTTAAATACCTTTTCCCAGTTTGTAGAGTAGTGCCGATGGCGAAAACCTTTTATGAAAAATCGCGCGATTAGCGAATAGCGTTAATGTCACAGCGTGCAACGTAAACAGCTTTTTCTAAGGCGGTCTCAAGATGTGTAGTGTGACACCCACCATTAAGAATTTGACACGAAATTTTTGTTGCTGATCAACGTTGCCCAGCCATTATAATTAACGCCATGGAATTTTTTGTTGCCGTGAGTTGTTGCTGTTGCTTGTTGCTCCGATCGTGTTTAAGAGCCATAAAAAGCGAAGTGCAATTTTTAACAATTGGCGTGTTAAAAAATAAGAAATATTTGACGTTTTTTTATAGCCTCTTTTGACTTGTTTTAATTATAAATATTGAACAAATTATTTACTTACTACCTACCATCAGCTCAGAAACAGCTCAGTTTCAACGCAACGGGAGCGAGCAAGAGCGCGAGCAACCCAGAGCTCGAGCGAGCAGGAGCTCGAGCGAGCAGGAGCGGAACAAATTTTTTATGACTCCTGCTCGCTCGCGCTCTCGAAAACAAATGCTATTTCGAGCGAGCGGGAGCGCTGAAAATTTTATCTGTGGCTTTTGCTCGCTCATGCGCTCAAAACCAAAATGAGCTCTAAAGAGCGAGTTGGAGCGGAAAAAAGCGTTCGAGAACGAGCAATTACGAACCCTGCTTAGAACTGATGCCAATATTTTGATTGAGTGAAGTCATTCTCAAAATAAAAAGGATCTGCGCAATGTGTAATCTTGTTTTGTATTAGTCCTGAAATCCAACGAATGAGATGACTGCTCCAGCTGTCTTTTTTTGAAACAACTGAGTGTTTTATTTATTAAAATATAGAGTGCAATGCGGATTTAATCATATAACAGGAACATACCTTATAAGGTATTATTCTGCTAGCAATTCCACAGTCTTGAGGGACAATGGCTAATCCTTCCCCATTTTCTTTAGCAGAGATAAGGTAAGGCCGTCCGTAAAGGGACAAATTCATTGTGTTCCCGGGACAAAATGATTTTTATTGACTGTTTTTTACTGTTTTTTTAATGAACTGTCTTCGCCATACAAATAACACTTATGCCTTGAACACATAGAAAATCGCACGACTTATATTTCGGTGCGAACTTTCTGAAATCTTCTGCCGCAGCGAAGTTTTGGCTTGTCAAACACACACAAATAAGAAGAAGTAGAGCGACGACTGCGAACAAATCGCATTCAAATCGATCGCAGCTGCCTTTTATTCGCAGTCGCAAGCAGAGGCAGCGACGTAATTTTATTTTTTTCTCGTTTCCCATAAGAGGCCGTGTAATTTTGACAGTTCGCACCGAAATATTCGTAGTGAGATTTTCTATGTGTTCAAGGCATTACTCATACAAATTTTAAGATAAGACCCCTTTTTTTAAATGTAAGCGTAATGCATTCAACAATCGTCAAAAAATAAAATTGAAATGCAATTTTGAAAACTCAAATTTTATTGTTGTTGTGGTTGTTGCTATAGTTTGTGGCGTTGACCCCAACAACAACAACAAATGATCCTGGACTCCATTGGCGCCAGAGTTATAGTCCTTTGCACTTTGGCCGCCGGATAATGTTAGTACCGTTTTACAGGTATTACTAATATCTTTCATCTATGTCAAATAATAATTTGTCGAAAGATCTCGAAGGGAACACAGCTTAACATTTTTGGTACTATTTTTTTCTATTCATTAATTTCTTTTTATAAAAATTTATAATTAAACTAATTATCGCAAGATTAAGAAAGTAGAGTTCCTTAGCTTTATACGGGAATGTATTTCACTACAATCGGTGTAGAAGTTTCGGAGAAAACCCTTGTTGATTAATTTCTTTAAGCTTTTTACTACAAAAATGGTGTTTTTCTTCGAAAGTGATGTGTTTTCGACAAATTATTATCTCACATAAATGAAAGATATTATTAATACCTATACAACGGTAATACCATTATCCAGCTGTCTGTTGTAGTTTAAGAGATATCGTCTTTTAAATTTCAAATTTCAAAGGGCTATAACTCGGGCCCCAATAATGTTCAGGATCAATTATAGTTCTTGTTGGGGTCAGCGACAAGAACTACATCAACAAATACATTAATAAAGTTTGAGCTCCGTTCCTATCGTAAATATAAGACCAATGTTGCATGGAACGCAATAATTAGCGAAATTTCTCTCGTCGTTTTTTACAGCAGTTACGTACATAAATTTTGTCCCAATAGGTATATTGTTCCACGTGTAAACACCGCAAAAGTATTCAAGCAACGAAATAAAGTGTACAACACGGCAGAATAAAGAAAAACGCAACACGAAGATTTGAAGGAGCAAATGTTGTATGTTCGGCGTCTGTTTCTACTATTGTGGTTTTTTTTTTTGATTTACGTTGCGTTTCCGCCAATTTTTTGCGATAAAAAAATTGTAAATATCGGATAAAATTTTGATGATACGTTTCGTGCTGAAAATATAAAATTTAAATTTTGCGGAGGAGACAAAACATTTTGAAGCTACCAGAAGTAGCCTGGGACTCGCTAAAACGTCACCTATAAATACCGAGGTACTGTTTCAGTTGTGTTCTCTACCAAACAGTTTTTATCTATAAAATTATCTATATTTACTAGAAACAAAGTACTTCTATATTACGGATTGAATTCAAATGGTGTTCTTTGAGTGGCTGAAGCAATCAATTTGCAACCAACATTAAGCAAGGTAGATGTGTACTCATTAATGAAATTTTCGTAAATTCATTCGATTCTATTTCTGCTCTTTCCAAATTTTAGTACATAACTGTACATAACCTCACAAAAGCAATAATGGACGATCTTTTCGAGCAATTGAAGGCAGCGCCACCTGTCAATAAAAATATGAAATTATTGCCGAAATCTACGAGTGGCAAGAAAATCATGGGTCGTCCTTCACTTCAGGATACCACCAGATTATCACCACGTCGTGAATCGATGCCATCTACCAGCTCGTCGGTAAGGCTTAAAAAGCTTTCCAAAGACAACAAAAGCCGTAGCATGTCGCCGCCACAATTTAGTACTCCCATCAAGCAGATTAGACCTTTCAAAGTTCTTATCGGCCGCAAAAGTTTGAGTAGCGCTAACAACACGCCCGTCAAGGGTGGTGATAAGAAAAATCCGGTCCTAACTACAGCAACGATTAAGACAACAGACAAAAAAGGCTTATGTGATTCGATTAGATCGCCTCATAGTTCACAGATGCCGAACGTAACTGCAAATACGCCGACGAAAGCACAGAAAAAGCAGTTTATTGCAACGACGGTGCCTAGCGTGCTGCCGAAGTCACGGAGAGAAGAAACACGAAAGCCAAAGCAATTGAATAAAAAATTGGCTACTAAACGATGTGTAGTTCGTTTGCCGCAAAGGAATTTGAAGCGATTACAGAATCAATTGCAGGGGAAGGACCTGAATGTAAAAGAAACACCGATTAGAAAAGTACGAGCGAATCCTACAAAATCTAAGGAAATACAAAAGCGCAAATCGCTGAGTGTTGAAAAGTCGCCGCCTTCTGCGTCGCTACACTCAACGCTTGCTAAAATCGTGAGTGTATCGAAGTTACCGTTTGTTAAAAGGGATCGTTTGTCGATCTCGTCGATTCCTAAACGTGGTCGTGTGTCGGACCTACCGACTACTAAAGCGGGTAGTTTGCCGAACTTGTCGACGCCGAACCGAAGTGGTTCTGTGTCGAGCACGCCATCTTCGAAGGATGTTTCCTTGCAAAACTCACCTCCATCGACCTCCAAGCGAGGTCTTTTGTCCAGCTCATCTCCTTCCAAGCGAGGACGCTTGTCGAGTTCACCTTCTTCCAAGCGAGGTCGCTTGTCGAGCTCATCTCCTTCCAAGCGAGGTCGCTTGTCCAGCTCATCTCCTTCCAAGCGAGGTCGCTTGTCGAATTCACCGACTTCTAAGCAAAACCGATGTTCATCGATATCGCCAAGCAAGGCCCAAACTGGATTCTACATTAAAATCAACCCAACCCCATCGAGTTTGCTTCGCCTTCAAAAATCAAAAGAAAAGAAGATCGATAAAAGCCAAACAAAGCATCCGAGCAAGTTACAAAATAAAAGCCCCACTTCTGCCTCGACTGGGCAAAACATGAAAACCTCGCCAACTAGCAGAACTAAAGCCACGAAATTTACACGCACCCAACTGATTGAAGCATTCGGCAAACGCGTTTTTCAGTCACACGTTAGGATCAAACGATGTCGTCATCCGCTGATGATGACATTCGATTCGAATGCACGCGCACGCAAAACTCAAGCAAAACGCAACAAAAGCAAAGCACTTTCTGTCTCATTTCGTGAGCAAGTAGAAATCTTGGGCTCTACAGATACAGATGAAGAAAGCATTGATGTTGAAAATTATATACCCAAAGTGTGCAGTTTTGGAAAGATTCCAGCGCCATCGCCGCCAATAACAAGCGCCGCAGCAGCAGTCACGACTGAAGCAACAATTGGACAATCGACTTCGATTGTAACACCAGCGCGTCTCAAAAAGGTTGAGAATGGCAAAGTCATTGATGATATCGAATTCGATCCGGGACAGTTTATTCTACCCAACGCGGTAAATCAATCTGTCGCCATAACCGGGTATAGCAGCACACCCTACTCACCAGGCCACAAGAAGCGTGAAAAGAAATCGTTTAGTCCTCTTAAAGGTGACTCTATCAGTCCACGCAGGGAAGAATTTAAGCTGGCTAACGAAAAATTGCCACCCAGCGGGTTACGACGCTTGCAGATCGATTATATAGATGACGATGAGGACGATTGTGAATATATCGGTAAGTGAGGAATATAACTCGTAAAGATAATTATTGTATTATTATTATTTTTATTATTTATTTATAAATCTTACAGATAAATCGTAAAGATTTATTACCGTGAAAATGCTAAAATATCTATTCGAACCTTAACCTTTTAACTTATTTTATCGTAAAATTAATACCGAATCATGATGAAAGCAATGAATAACAATAATGAAGACGTATTTCTGTGAGCGAGAGAGTTCTTTTATCGACGTCCAGAAATTTATTCAGAACACAAAACCATTGATTATTTAAGTTAAGCAACCTAACTTAAATAATAATACGGTAGTTATACAGCCCTCGAGTACATAATTTATAGAAAATAATTCATCAACTTAAGACATCGAAGTCTCCGAATTATCAATCATTATCTCGAATGATTGATAATATTTCCGATATCATAACAGTCATTATTTAGAAAAATGTGCGTTTGGTATAATTCAAAAATAATAATTTCCATTTTTACCCCCCTTCTTTCTTTCTTTCCTCTTTTCTTCCTCTTGAAGTTCCCATAGACTTTCCACAGCGTCATACATCCCACGTCATATCCGTGGCGGCTGATGAATCTTCCGGTAGCTTTGTCTCTGCGACCGATGAACCAACTGTGGATTCAAAAACTGATTCTTCCCATGTTACCGATGAGATATTTCAATCACCATTAAGAAACAATAAAGATAATGATAAGCCATCTATGCAGGATAACGATGCTCTAGTTGATCTAGTTAAGAACGGTGGAGATTTAGGACTACCAAAACTTACACGAATTCAAGAATCGCCAACAGCATCAGCAGTAGATTGGAATAAAATTTGTGCAGGGATCCAACTCACAAAAAATGTAAATTTATATGATAGTAAAGAAGGTGGAACTACAACCACAGCAACCACCACCAATACGACTAAGAATAGCACATTAAATGAAGACAATGCATTGTCAACGGTGAATGTGTCGTCTATGGAAGGTAATTTAAAAAAACAAGGTTTATTTAAATTTTAAAAGTCTACAAAAAACATGAGGTCTGAAAGTGACACTCTTCAGAAAAATAGAGATAAATACATATAAGAAAAATAAATAATAAAGAGTATAAAGTATATTTGAATCATAAATAATTTTCATTACCATTTTTATAACCATATAATTCGTTAAATTGTATGAAAATATGTTTAATTTTAGACGGAGAAGCTTCAAAGGATGAGGATGTATTCGATAAGCTGTTAAATGAAAGTCTTGTTGATATAACGGCTAAAGATTTTGAGCTTCCATCTCTTAGCGTAAAGGATGACGGAATCATGATAACAAATGACATCATCGAGGAGATATCACCAAAGGATTTCGAACTTCCGCCTCTTATCGTTCATGATCTTGAACTTTCGTCTCTCGGCATTCAAGATGTAGCCACAAAGGTTTCCGAAGAGGAAGTGATAACTAATGCAACAACAACTTTGGCGGAAACATGCTTACATTAAAGTAAGATTTCATTTCTTTTACAAATCTCATTCCTCTACCAATCAATCAATTCTTAATTACTTTCATCCTTTATTACAGTGGTTGGCAACTTCTATTTCGTGGTTACGAACGTTATGAATATATTACATTGGGAGTTTTTTCTTTTTAGAATTAGAATCACATAATAAGTAAGTATGTTTTATTATTATTAAACAATCTCTTATTCCGTTTGATAGCTTGTTTCGTTCGAACAGATCTTACTAATTATGGAGAAATGTAGTGTGCGGCAAAACTGCAAACTTGTTACAAAAAAGAAGAAAGCATTTTATTTCATATTGTTGCTTCTAAAGCAAGAATGTTTCTTCAATTGGAAAGAATTGAAAGTTACTGCGAAAGTAAATTAAATCTATTTTTTTTCCTTTGTGCAATTTTCTTCGTTGTACTCTTGAATAGAGTACATTTCAGAAGTGGCAAATTGTACTAAGATAGTGTATCAAAACTACTTCTGTTTTTTTTTAACTCTTTTTGTAAACATTTCAAAACTATTTCTCTTTTTTTTTGAAACTTTTTGTAAACATTTCTTATCAGAGAAACGAAAACGAGCAAGGAAAACAGCTGAAGATTTAAATAATTGAGTTATAACTGGAAAAACGTTTAGCAATACCAAGAACTTTATAGCTAAACTAAAATTACTTTCGTAATGAATTTAAATACGATTGATTGCTATACATCTTAATCTTCACTTTCGTATTGATCAGTTCGTTTTGACCTTTAAAGTTCTTCTAATCTATAAAATATCGTCATCATTTTTAGATTTTTATATTATAAGCGGTTTGATTTCAGTTTCAAATGTAAAAATTAAAATATATTAGTAAACATTTCAATTTACTGAGTTGTTAACATTATCATCTATAACACAAATATATATATATACATACATTTAACTTTACATAATAAAGAATAAATTTTCAAAAAAAGACGAGAATAATACAAGAGTTTTCAATAAGCTACGACTAATAGTCTAAACAAAGCGTAAATAAAGGCTATAGTTTATAGCATTCGGTGCTCAATGGATTCGGTAAAAGCCGACGGCTTGAAGTATTGCCACCGCTCTCTGATCTTTGTAGGATTATTGAAAATAAGTAGCCCGGAGACGTCAATCGTAATGGAATAATAGACATTATTGTGTAGACATCTATGTACAAAATACACCTAGAAATTAGATATACGAGTATTAGGATTTCCTAAATGGGACAGAGAGCTCTTTCCATCCTACAGAAACTGTAAAAACAAGGAACACATTGAATCGGAAGCAATCGTAAATACTGAAATGAAGAAATTGCTTTCAATTACTGGCAAAGATTGGATTTGGATTATCTGCTTTACTAAAGTCCATACCGAGCACTATCACCCCGGGATGCATCACTTGTGTGAAGTACTCTCTAGCGTACGAACATCCCAATGAAGACTTAAGAAACGGGCTTATGAGTGAACTTATCGTAACCCGGTTTAAAAAACAGATTTGATGATGTGGTCTCTCACCGTTTCTTATAGATTCAACGTTTCTCTTCCTTTCTCACATCCTTCTAAATCGCTAGAAAAAAATTGTTTGTCAAAACATGAAAAATACTTATTTACAGCGTCTTCCACAGCATATTCATCATCACCATATTTTCCCCCCGAGATGGTTTTACAAATTGGGAAAGATCTGGTGCATACGGTTGGTGCGGAAGCACTCGACATCAGATGATATCCCACAAGCCTCAGCAATATCCATGCGTAAGAGTCAATCGACGATCTTCCATCACTGTTTGTTGCACCATGCACCGTGAAGCTGAACTGTTTTGCTGACTTTAAAACCTTTTTAAACTTGGAAAGGATTCGCTCAGTATTGGGAAAGAAATGCTCTTCAATTGATCTTTGTGCTCCTTAAACTAACCTACAATTACAGAAAATACAAAAAATACCCTACCCAATCGGTTTCATTTTATTTCATTCATTCTACATGTTCAATGCTTTTAATTTCAAAATGAGTTTTCATAATTTTTTATTTTTCTAGCTAAACAGAAGCTTTAAAAATTCTTTTCATAAAAATTAATTAAAATTAATTTTTTTTAAAAGCCTTGTTTAGTTTAGTTGTGAAAAATTTCCCAATTCAGCATTCCAATCCAAAGATACTCTAATCCAATCATGTGGCCTTACGAGAAAATTCCGAAATTCCATAACCATTTGGGTTCGCCGGAAAATTTTATCGAGTCCATCGATCATATGACATATTTGCAGGCGCGTCATTTAAACGAGCCCATATACAAGGTGATGATAATGGAACTCTACGACGAGGGCTGCGTAATGTCGGCCAACTACTTCACTTGTCTGGTACTCGAGGAGCAGAAGCTCTTTCGTAGAAGTCTAATAAAAATGTTCGTTAAAGACAAGCCGGAGTTATTGCAAAAACTCTATGACAACATCAAAGTAGCAGAGAAAACCGCAAAGCTATCGCATGGTGGCGGCATGGTCGCCTGTCTGAAGATCCTACATCAGACGCTTAAAGTGCTGGAAGCGCATTCGCTGTCCTTCGACTGGCTGTTGTCCGAGTTGTATAGTTTGTTTGTGAAAATCGCAGAGAAGCATGGTCCGAAGGATGGCACGTGCAATGAGATGATGTCACATTTGTTTTGCAGTTATGCGCTGTATTTGACGAATAAAGGTAAACGATGAATTACTACGTGTTGTGTTAAAATTGTCTGTTTATTACGTGTCTGTAGATGACTTTAATAAATGCATACATTATTTTGAAATATCGTTGGAGCTTTGCAGAGGTGAGGTATGGATGGCCAACTCACACCCGAACTTCCACGATGACATGCAGAGAACGTTACATGATGCCATCATTCTTCGATATGCCTACGAACTGGTCCAATTTGCCAAATCTGCACTGTACTCCAAGCCGGCTCTGGGCTCTGAACTGGTGCAACATGCGATCGAGTCAATTTTTGAGGGTTATTCGGTTGCTACTGGCATCAATGAAAGTGGCCATCAACTGTTGCTATGCGAAGCGTATGTTTTGAAAAGTGCTCTCTTCGTTGAACGGAAGCTGTGTAAAGATGCTCTCTTTAGCATTGCAATCTCTGAGAAATACATCGAACTGATCACCAACAGTGACAATGTCAAGCACTGCGAACGTCTGCGGTGCGAGCTTCTCGTCCAAAAGGGCATCTGCATGGAAGAGTAAGTTTTTGGAACTAAAGAAGCTTTGCGACCGATCCATTATTTTTAATCGTTCTTTCTTTCAATCTTCAAAAAAAAAAGCATGCAAGATTACCCGACAGCCATCCTGCTGTTTAAGGAATCACTGTTGATCAGTCAGCAGTTCGATCTGCTGCAACTTCAAGGATGCGCCCTTCTGCACATGGGCAAGATTTATTCTCGGTCTGAACCGGGCGGTAAACTGCAAGCTACGCACGCTTACCGCCAAGCGAAGTTGATCTTTGACAATCTTCTGGATAAGCAAAACAAGTGTCGCGCCGTTTACGGTTTGGCCCATCATATAGTCACCGACATGTGTTCGGATTTCCTAAAGACCATTGCGGACACTAGTAAATATTGTGCGATCCTCAAGTTAAGCAAATGGAAAGATTTGTGCCAACCGCAGTGGAAAATCGAATATACTGTCAATAGGATGCAAAACCCTTTCGAGTCGTCGTTGGCGGAAAAATTAAAGGAAGAGACGGAGGAAAAGGTGGTGGACGAAAACGTGGGAAAGGGAATAATTGAGGCGGCCAAGGAAGAGCGTGGTTATAGATTGTTGAGTGCAAATTTCAATCTGCCAAATCTGCACCATGAATTGGATGGTGGTGATGCTTCGGACCTTGCGACTGCCGTTGATTCGTATGGTCAGACCTTAAAAACGAATCTTGGATGTCTCTTGAGCGAGGATTGAGGGTGCGTTTTCGGGACCCTTTGCGGGATCCTCTCGTTATTGGACAGTTTAGTCCAAGGTACGGGAAAAAGTTTAATTTCGCCAACAAATTGCTGTACTGTACAAACACACGACCAAACATTTTGAAATCCATATTTTATTTGTGCATTTTGACCATTACTCATTCTGCGTAAAAGTAAAATTAATGTTTCTGCGAAACGATTTTATAATAAAATATGGAAAAAATATAACTGCTTCTTGTTATTTTTTTTATTATAATAACTTGGAAAGAAATTGGGGGGAAAATATAGAAATGCTTAAAAAACGCACAAAGAAAATTTCTTCATGGGAAAAGAGACTAAAAGAAACACACATGGAAAAAAGAAGAGAAAAGATAGTGAATCCGGATAGTGAACCATTAAAACCCGGATAAGAACGAGTAGCATTCATTAAAACTTCTTTAAAATGCATCCCCGCGAATTGCCAGGGGATCGTCAACCGAGGACCATATTTCGACGTTATGTCGACAGTTAACATCGATATTGAAGACAACATCGATGTCTAGAGATTTGTGGATATAACCTCGTGGATTCAAAATTAAACTAGGGAGAAAGAGTTTTGGAGTATAGCAAAATAATCAACGTCTTTCCGCTAGTGCGAAATAGTCTCCTGTTCTCAGTGAGTTTCAGTCTCTTTCGACGACACACAGAAAGGGTATATACGGGTATAAAGCCACTGTAAGGTTCAAAACATTCAATCGGAGTAAACGAAGATACCCGGAGAATATATGTTTGTAAACTTATTCAATTTAATTATTAACTAAATGGAAATTTCATTAAGTGGTTCAGTAAGGAGGTATTTTGTTTTTTTTTTTTTGAAATATATTTTATACTGATAGAATTTAGAAAGGAATATCGTTAATTCGGCTATATAGTAAATAAGGACACCGCGACATTTATTAATTACATAATTAAATATGTCCCATGAAAAGCATGGTCATGTCGTTGTTTTCAAACCCGATTCCAAGCCTATTGTTGAAAAGCCATCTGTATTAACCTTCAAAGAAGCTAGACGCTTAAAGGGACCCATTTACCAGGTGCTGCTGCAGGAACTGTATGAGGAAGGCTGCAGGAAAACAGCTAAACATTTCGAGTGTCTGACGAGGAAAGAGACCCGACTTCTGGAACAGAAAATCATCGGAAAACGCGTCTCCGCGGAGCCCGAACTGCTGACTCAAATTACTGACAACTTCATGCTAGCTGAGCAAACGTGCAAATTGAGCCGAGAGGGTAACCACACGATTGCCCTCAAACTCTTCTATCAGACTCTGCAGTTACTCGAACGGAATCGCGATAATTACAACTGGTTGATTACCGATATTTACGAGTTGCTGATCAACATTGTGAATCCTCTGGAGAATCCGTCCTACGCCGAGATGAGAATGCGAATCTTTTACCTATACGGAAGACATTTAGAAATGACTGGTGAGTTGTTCGGCGTATTTACCATATCTGATTTGTTTCATAGAGCATATTAACTGACGATGACGATGATAACCACAGGGTTAGATCTGATGCGCTCCATACAGTATCTGAATAGAGCCTTTGAGCTGAGCAAGGGCGAAATGTGGCCGCCAGAGCCAACGCGACGGAAGTTGAAATATCCTACTATGTTCGAGTATATTCCACATACATTGGCGAAGGTGATTTTGAGGCAGGCCAAACTGGTACTCTTCACAGATCCGCAGGATTCTATGGACTTGGCGTCACAAGCCATTCAAGTCTTAGCAACGGGTGATAATTGATGACTTTGATGATTAATTTTAATGATGCTTTACTTTATCTCCTCCTACCCCTCCCACGCCGTCTAACACATTCGTACAGTTGATCCTGAGGACAACAAAGTGATAGTCATCCAGGCGGCGCTCTCCAAGATAGAATTCCTGATCGAATGTAAGAAGTACGGAAGCGCCTTGTCCTTGATTTCTAGAATTATGAGTCATATAATTGATGAAGAGCGCAGGGAATTCAAACGGCTCCTGTGCGAGGTTTATATACAGGAGGGCACCTGTTATTACAAGTAGGTCCAAGGGTCACCTGCACCTTTGAGTGTACAGCTTTTCTTAAGAGTTTCCTTATCTTCCCCTAGTCTCAATGAGCTCGACAAAGCCATGGACTCGTTCAACAAGAGTTATACGCTGTGTTTCAAATATAATTTCCCCGGCTTTAGGGCAGAACTGATGCTCGGCATAGGAAAAGTCCTAGCCAAGAATCCCAAATATATTAACACTGCTTTGAACGTCTACGCGACAGCTAAGAAACTGTACATGGACCTCAACAAGAAGCATAAAGTTCTAAAGACCACCTATTTAATGGCCAAATTACAAGTGGATAAGTTTTTTCCGCATTTCATGGATATCATTAAGTCATCGGATTACTGTAAATATCACGCGCTGCGTCAGTGGAAAAACCAGTGCAAACCCTTCTGGGGCGACGACTTCTCGGCGGGTTTCGTATTGGACATAAAAATGTCCAGTACATTGAAGACATTAAATCTGATGATGGACCAAGAGAAGGAGAAAGTGGAGGGAGCGGCGAAAGTGAAAAAATCACGGGTTGGAAATGTTTTAAGGGATCCAAAATTCAGAGATGAGTCCGGTCATTTGGAATGTTTGATGAAAGAGTTCGGAACTAAATCATTAGTTAAGAAATGAAGTAGGTTAGCTGGAATGAGGAGGTCAAACGAATATACATACATAGAAAATCAATATCAATAAATCAATATACGAGTAAAACTAAAATCGAATTCGTTTTTGAATATTGAAAATATTGATACAACAAATCGTTTATTATAATACATATTTGATTACTTTAGGATTACAGGGGCGGCTCACGGCGGGACAATTAATTACATCACTGTCATCAACTTAGTTAAAATATCCAAAATAATCATAAAATAAGTATTAAGTCTCTGTATTGTGCACAAGCATGAATTCGTCCCTCTATCTGTTCAAATAGTGTCCGGAGACCTCCTCTTTTTCTTTGATCTGCAACCTCTTCAATTTACTCGATAATCATAAGTTTTTTCTCCCGAGATAACTGTATTTCCTGATTCGAATTAAGTTCCTTTGCGGGTTTTAAAGGTTCCAACGTTAACATAGCATAAGATGCCTATCCCAATTCCTATCCCAAGAAATACCGGGCTATCTCGATGGCTTTACTTAGATAGAGCGGTGGGAGTGTTTGGACCGTGTACTCTGCTTTCTTTTAAGACTCACGGGTATCCATCCGGAGATCCAAGCCGAGCTAAGAATAGCCCATCAAATGTGCGGATATCTGGATTTGGTAGACTGTTAAATATTTCCGATCTAGGCGTGTGTTTATTTACTGTGCTTACTTCTGAATTCGGAAAAAAACTCTATTTTTATATATAGAATTTAACTCAGCAGCTTTTCTCAGTTTGTCAGTTCTTCAAATTGTCGGATTTTTATTTTTATAAAGCGAATATACCACTAAAAATACTCTTATACTATATTTTTTCCACTCGCATTTTTGTTTCACTCCTCACGAATTTTCTTCACATCCGGATCTCAATAGAAATTCGTTAACAATGCCTGACCAGAGACCGAAAAGGGGTTTGAAAACTAAATACGATTGCGTGATTTTTGAACCAAAGCTGAGTTTCAAAGAAGCCCGACGTTTAAGAGGACCCATTTATCGCGTACTATTGCAGGAACTCTACGAGGAGTCCTGCCCAAAAACAGCGAAACATTTCGACTGTCTGGTGAAGAAGGAGGCAAGTCTGATGGATGTGAAAGCCATACGATATCGGATGTCTGAGGAGCCCGACTTCTTGATTAACTTCGTTGAGAACTTCATACTCGCCGAGCAGTCGAGTAGGATGAGCAAAAGCGGCAGCATGTCGGCTTCACTCAGGCTAATCTACCAGAATATGCTGCTGCTCGAAGCGAAGCGCTACCGCTACGACTGGCTGCTGGAGGAACTCTACGACATCGTTATTAAGATCATCTCGGACATTCACGGCCACTGCCATGACGAGGTCAAGACGCGACTGTATTACAAGTTCGGGAAATACTTGTTCACGAAAGGTTAGCAAGCGGTTAGCTGAGCGGTCCGGCTGAGCTCGGTATAAACTTGTACTTTGCAGGTAGGCGTCTAGAGCAGTCCATCAAATACCTGGACCGGGCTCTTGAACTGGCCAAGGGCGAGAAGTGGATAACGGATGTCAAGCTAGACAGGGAGAGCTACATGTGGATGTGCGAAGCCATTGCGCAAACTCTGGCGAAGTCCTGTTTACACCACGCCAATCATATACTTCAAAAAGAACCCCAGAAAGCACTAAAATTCTCTCTCCATGCTGTTTGCGTTTTGTTTTCGGGTAGAAATGCTTTCAACATTTTTTCTTGAACTCTTCACACACACACTCTCTCTGTCTCTCTCTCAGTCAACACCTCGCAGAAGAAGTTGCTCAACAAAGCCGCCCTGTCACAGGTCAGCATGATGATCGAATGCCAGCAGTACGCTTTCGCTCTGCGGTTGGCCCGGCAGGCGCAGCCGTTAATAACGCAGCAGACCACCAGCGACACCTACCGATTGAAGTGCAAACTCTTCCTCTACAAGGGTCTCTGCTTTTACAAGTAAGTAGCGCCTCCTGTGCGGGGGGCTTCAGTGACTTTGATGGGTAGCTATACGGCGATTTCTATTCGCATTCACATTCACAGCCTCAACGATTTCGAGAACGCTTTGGAATCATTCTACACCGGATATGGCTTGTGTCACAAGTACAAGATGGCCGATCTGCAAGCACACATCCAGTTGTCAATGGGTCGAATCTATGCCAGGAACCCGAACCAGATCAACTGCGCCAAGAACTTTTACAAGGCTGCGAAAGACATTTACGTGGAAAACAACGATTATAAGAAAGTAATGATGATTACTTACTTGACGGCCAAAATAAAGATGGACATCATCTTTCCGGAACTCTTGGAGCTGCTGAAATCAACGAGCGTTTGCAGCTACTACCGGCTGCGTGAGTGGAAGAATCTATGCAAGCCGTTTTGGAAGGACGGCGAACGGAAGACCTCATTGATCACTGGGTGGAGGGGCGTGAGACCATCCGAACGGTACATGGGGGGCAGGATATCGCGGCCAGGTGAAAAATACAAGTACAGCTTACGCGCTACGGAGGACAAGAGTGCTGCCCGAACCGATTTGCAGTGTCTGCTGGCAGACAAGTCTTGAGCACTCATGATTCCATTTTAGAATTATTTATAAGCGGTTTTTTTATTGAATTTGTAAAAAAAACAAAACAGGACGAATCCAAGGGGGCGGCCAAGGAAGCGTTTCTAAAAAAAAAAACTTGTGTATATAATTGTTTCTTAATAAAGAATAAGAGCTGAGAACGGTTTCTCACGATCTCACGGTTTTATAAATTAGTTTCGAGTACACTGGCCGCAACATGTTGCAATCAACACGACATGTTGCGGAAACAGCAACACGTGCGCTCCAATGAACACGATGCTGTGAGAACAGCTGATTCTGCTTAATGATGTAGCAGATGACAACAAACATAACAACAACAACAACAACAAATTTAAAACAACATCTATAACAGCAACAGTAATTCCAAAATAAATCCATAAACAATTGATAACAAAATCACACGCATTCGTAATGGTTTCGTGCAGAGTTCTTTTACGATCTGCCACCCAACACCAGCTCCTCCCCCCCACCTCCCTCCACTACACTCTTCGTTTACAGACGACGTCACAACCTGCAGTGGTCGGCAATACAATACGTCGTCGTTCGGTTTTGTTCGTGGCGGAGTGTTGCGAAGTGGACGTGAACGAAGGAAAACATTTCTCAAAATTGATATTCAGATGAAAGTGTTTTTCAAGCGCGACGACTTCTTCAGTCGGCACCGTGACATCGCAACGAGCGGAGTGCTTCAACTTGTTGTGCGTCACGAGCAACATTTGGTGTTGATGATGATGATGGTGTTGTTGTTGTTGCTCCGAAAGTCGTTGAGACATCATTTTTTCGTGTGATTTTTTGGTAGATTTTTGAAGGATTAAATGTGAAAAAGTGAATAATAAAAAGTGTAAAACAAGTCAATAAAAATTAAAGAAGATGTAAAAAAAAATTTTTAAATACAATATAAATTATAGATGTGAAAAATATGTATATAAAAAGTGTTGAAAAAATATAAAAAGTGTTGAAAAAATAATATATAAAAATGCAACTTGAATGCATCTGAAGTGACATAAGAAGAAGACGACAAGGAAGAGAAGAAGAAGCAGCCGACCAAGAGAAGGCATAATTAAATGTTACTCATACGCCGCCGACAACTAAAAAAATGTAAAAAATTTACAAAAAACTGGTCAAAGTCAAAGCAAAAATGTGTTGAAGTACGTCTGTGCATGGAAAGTGAGGTCAGGTCAGGGGTCAGGTTGGGTCACAGCATGTCAGCCATTAAGTACAAAGTTACTGCAACATTTAAAGAGCTTGTTTCATGTCTAAAATAATTTAAACACTGAAAAACATCAAAAAAAGTCCACCGGTTTCAATGCTAAAGTAGTGTAAAAAAGAAGAATCAAAAATGTGGAAACAAACAAAAGCAACAAAGGAAGCAAATATTAAAATATTTCAAACAATAAATTATTTCAAATAAAAATTAAAATATTATAGAAACTGAAGAAAAACGGTTCAAATACAATAAAAAAATTAAAAACAAAGCGGAGTGTGAATTCAAATAAATGTCACTCGAGTTATTTGATAAAATATTACAAAAAGAAGAAAAGAAATAAAAAGAACACAAACAAAGTAATCAAATTCACTCACAATTTTAACTGGCCTGATTTTTTTATTAATCACATCCTTTAATTCAACACTTTCAATGAATTCACATAAGAATTCAAAAATTTGTCACGTGTCACGCGTCACGCTCAACACAGCGCCGGGCGCGTAGCAACGGATACGCTTTTAAGTGCAACGAAATCCCGAAGCGCTCGAAAGTCACTCAACTGCGAGTACTTAAAGCGCGACGCTTTGTCGAGTGACGACGCGTTCGTCGCATCGCGGCGAGAAGATTCGCCGAAAACACATCGAATCCGTCGTCTGCCCCTCCGTCTGTCCGTCCACCGTCTGTCCGTCCGTCGTCCCCCTCTTGTCGCTGATCCCGATGGTGGAGTTCGACTCAACGGACGAGGCCAACACCGAGCTGTTGGAGAAGCTGAAGCATCTGGATGTGCGAGCGGAGGACGCGGCGCGGGCCGGCCGCTGGAAGTCGCTGAAGTGGAAGTCGGCACTTAATCACATCGGGCTGTTGGTCTCTCTGTCGATTTACTGCGGCGTCGGTGGCTTGGTGAGTGCTTTCAATGTTGTAAATATTCGACTGTAGAACATCAACAACAGCAACAACAAATCATAACAATAACCACTACCATAACAACAACAGCAACAACCACAACTACAGATCCTACACTCAACTAATTAAGAACAAACTTCAATTTAAATGTTGAAAGTTTGAATGGAAATTTCGGAAAATTAAATTTAATCTTTTGTATTAAGTAAATAACATGAATTGGGCGAAAAATTAAATTGAATATTATAATTAAACTTAAATCATTAAATTAATCACACTTCGTATGGTTTTAATGTCTTTTTTTTTGTGGATTTCGTGTTGGTTTATTATTCAACGAATGATCAAACCGTCTCTGAATTTTTGTTCATCTTTTCGCGATTCCCTTCTCTGTTAAGCTTTGAAAATAGTCCATGGAGAAAAAGTGGTTTTTATTTATTGAAATGCTCTGATGTATTTAACTTCTATCAAACTTCTACCCGGAATTTCAATAAAATACAGAATTTTAAGTTCATCATCAAAATTTATTAGATGCAATATTTTGTCAAGGTTTTTTCCATTCTTTGGAGCATTTCTTTTATGCACTTCTGTATTGTCTTCAAATGATGCCAGCGACTTTTTATTTTATGGCTTCAATAGACTCAAAACGGTACTCGAAAGCGTTTATTACTGGAAATCCATTCACAATGCTTACTCGATGCGAAGTTTAGAACATTCCGTTCGTTTCTTGTGGATGCTTTCACGATAGTCTCTATTCTGATCCTTCCGGATCGAATTCATGATGAACAATACTGCGAATATCGAAAAAACAGAGTTGAACCATTAATAATGATGAGTGATCTGTTGTTGTTGTGGTTTCGTCTTTGCTTTTCCTTTACGTTTGTTTTTGTAATATTATACCTTTATGTTTATTCCTGTATTTTGTTTCTTTTTATGTTTTCTCTTGTATTTTGTTTTTTTTCATGTGTTCTCTTATATTTTGTTTCTTTTCATGTGTTCTCTTATATTTTGTTTGTTTCTTGTATCTTGATTTTCCTTTTTTATTTGCTTTCTTTTATTTCTGATTTCTTATGTTTTTTTCGGTGTCTTTCTTATGTTGTGTTTTTTATTTTAAACAATTTCTTTGTTTATTCTACAACTTAATTAATTCTGCGTATTTTTTCGTTTGTATATTTTCCGGCATTTCTACGAAATCAGTTGTTGACACGCTTTCTTCCAGCATCCTATAAAAGAAAACGTTTTTTAAATTTTATTTTCTTCACTTTGAGAAATGCTCCTGCTGATGTTTTGGTAGATGTTTTTGGTTTCTTGGTGTTGTTGTTATTATGGTCTGTTGCCATGATGAAGATGAATAAAGAAACAATTAGGCACTCAATTAAATTACTGTAAATTATTGAAGTCAGGTGAAGCAAAAGAAAGAAAGTGAGCTCTATTTCTTTTCTTCGCCATTTCATGATCCTGGTGGGAGGAGTGGTAAGGGGAGTGCAGAAAAAACTTAAAGAATGACCCTAAAGAATGAGATCATTTGAGATGTGATTAAATTTGATTGAAATTTCGTAATAGATAAAAATAACCATCTCTTGAGTGTTCATGGTGCCAGATATGAATGAGTTTTTTTATTGAATTTATACAATGACAAAGATTGCTCTTTAAAATGAAGATAAAAATATTTATTCTTTATATTGTTTTTATTTTATTTCGATTTTTAGTTCTGACGCATTTATTGAAAAACTTAGACAACTCGTGTGAATTTTTGTTCTTTTTTGTGGCCTAAGAAAAGAAACATCAGTTTGATATAAAAAAATTTAAAAAAATAAATACGTTTATATACAGATATGAATATCACGATCGTTCTGTGGTTATTCACTGAAGCTATTTCTTGAACAGGGTTAAATTTCTCTAAAAATATTATTTTTATTTTAAATACAATATGAAGTGTTTAATTTTATCGTCGACAGATACGTAGTAAATATATAAATAATATTTTTGTATAGTTTAATATACATAATGTATATTTTTAGAAAGAACAACAACAACAACAACAGCGACAGAATCCGCAACATCCGTAAAACTTGAATAAAAGTGGTTGTTGTTTCTGTTTCTTTTGTTTAGTCTTTTTTTTAATTCTTTTTTGTTTGTATTTTTTTTTTGCTATAAAATTTACTGGACTAAAATTTTTACATAAAATATTTTTTGTTTACGTAATGAGCCACCGAAATCGAGAAACCATGACAGAGACCGAGACACGTTGCCCTCGTTTTGTTGTTGTTTTTTAGTTCTGTTGTCTTCTGTAGATTAGAACCTGAAAATTTACGATCTCAAAAAAAGCTTGTAAGAATTTTCTTTGTATTTAAATATTTTCTATTTTGTTCTTAACGTTGATTTGAAGATTATGGAAATTTTTATTTTTTTTTTTCTCCTGTTTCGAGGATTATGATTTGTATTGGAAATTTTAAAAATGTTCCATGAATAAAACATGCATCATGATTCACCTCAAAGAGATGAAAATAATATTGTATGTTTCGAAAGTGGTTTCGTTCATTCAAAGCTGTGAATTCAGTTGCTCTGTTCTTGAGCGGTGTTCAGTGTTAAATATAACGGGGGTCTACTGTAGTGCTTGTGTACCAACAACAGCAAAAAAATACTTTTAGTACCAACAACAACAATAAAGAAACCAGCAACACTTCAGTAAATTCAAGTAAAAACCTTACAAAAGTCACAATTTTTAAATGAAATGAAAATGTTGAAGAAGAAACAACGAAATAAGCCACTCCGAAGAAGTCACAGAACGGAAGTTAAAGAAACCCATCGACCGGAAGGCAACACATGCATGTGATGGCAGCAATTTTAGAGTGACATGCATGCATGCACGTTATTTCAAGCCTTAAAAAGACGGACCTCTCAAAGAAGGCTCTCGTTTGGCTTTCTTTGCTATTAAAAACTTAACATCATCATCGCGTCCCTCGGGTCCTCAGCTTCGAAACAGCGAACCCCCGACCCTACCCTAACCCCCCCCCCCCATGATGGCCTTGACCGAGTGCAGCCGGAAGAGAGTGCAACAGGAACGGAGCAGGAATGCAGCTTGAAAACAACACCACAGAAACGAGGACGAAACGAAACGAGGTCGAAACGAAACGAGGACGAAACGAGACGAGGGCGAAACGAAACGAAGCGCAACGAATCGAACGAACAGCCGCAGAACACGATAATGAAGATGATGATGAGCAGATTTTGCTGTGGTGCCAACTTAATTGTTAAATAAAGTGGCACACTTTCAGAGAGTGTATTATAATAACAACACAGCAACAATAACAACAAGAACGACGAGTACAACAACTACTACAACAACAACTACTACTACCAATACTACAACAACTACTACAACAACCACTAGTACACCATTCTTCGGTATTCACGTTTTCATGACTGATTTGGTGCCGATGTAAAGAAGGATGTGGTTATTGTTGTTAATATTTGTTGTTGTTGTTGTTATTTTCATTGTTTTTGTTTTCTTTTAAGGAAGATTGCAGCGTGTGAAAATTGGAAGTAAACTGTCCTCGTTTAAATTAGTCACCAAAGGAGTCCCTCAAGGGTCAATTTTGGGTCCTCTATTGTTTTCAATGTTTATTAACGATGTCTTCTCAGTTTGTAAACATGCCTCGATACATGCTTACGCTGATGATATACAGATCTATTTATCCAGTCCTATTAGTCTTGTTGAGGATTTGTGCTGTAAACTCAATTGTGATTTGTTCTCACTTAACACTTGGGCTGCTTCCAATCTGCTACGCATTAATCCTACCAAATCAAAAGTACTTCCTATTATAAGAAGGAATTCTTGTTTTGATTACATCCCGCCTTTGATCATTGGCGCTACTCAGTTGGAGTTTGTGAGCAAGGTAAAAAATCTTGGATTCATACTCAACTCCAAATTTACATGTACGGACCATATTAATGCTACTGTTGGGAAAATTTATGGGATTTTGCGATGCTTACGGTCGTCTGCCAACTACACTCCTCTTGAGACCAGACGCAGACTCGTCAAACAGTTGATTATGCCTCATGTAACGTTTCTGGGTATTGTGTACAGCCATCTCGATTCGCAATCTCAGCATAAGCTTCTTGTAGCATTTAACAATGCTGCTAGGTACGTTTATGCTGTCCGACGTTTTGAGCATATTTCGCTTGTAAGCAAAGGTATTCTAGGGTGTGGATTACCGGAATATCAAAGTATCCAAAACATTATGTTTTTACATAAGCTTGTCCATACCCAGAACCCCCAGTACTTATATGAGAAGCTGAGATATCTTCGGTCTGCAAGAGCTTTAAGTTTTATAGTTCCGAGGTACAACTTTCTCAATAGTAGCAGGTTCTTTTTCATTAGCACCATCAGACTCTGGAATTCGCTACCGTTGCATTTGCGACGGATTTCGTTGACCGCCCGTTTCAAGCAAGCAATTGTTGTGTATTTTTCTAATAGTTAAATATGTGTTCGAATCTATTGTATAATCTATATTCCTGTCTTCTTTTCATTTTAAAAATTTTCACTAGACTCTATTCTATCTTTAGGTTTTAAGTTTAATAACGAAAAGTGTTAGCATTTATGTGTTTATAATTTTATTTAGTCATGGAAAATGTTACCTTTTATGTTGTTATTATAAGCAATTACTATGTTTGTTACCAAATTTAATTTATATGAATTGTTATTCTTAGTTTTAAGTAATTTATTATTCTGATTATGTGTTATTTTTATTTTTATTATTTAAATTTTTTTTTTTTGTTTCATGTTTGTATATTATTTCGTGGAGCACTATTAAAGACTCATGTCTTAGTGTGCAATTATAAATTTAATAAATTGAAATTGAAATTGAAATTTTTTTTTTGTTTCGTGTTTTCATTGTTCATTTTTTTACCATCACCAACAAAATGTTGATCGGAGGCAGGAAATTTCTTAAAACCGTTTTTTGCTTGTACAAGAAATGAGAAGAAAGGAAGCACAGAATCCCTTCTCCCTCCCCCCCCCCCCCTCCCTCCCCCCTCCCCCCTCTCCTTCCAAAAGAAGCCGTAACCACAGAATAACGTTTTAATAACAGCGATTTTGTTGTTGTTGCTGTTGTTTCTTTAGCTGTTGCGTGTACGGCTTCAATTTTGGTTACCTTAAAAGTCTTTAAAAGCAAGGAAAGTGAAGCAAAAAGCAAACAAAAGGGGCGGAGTAGGGGGAGGGGGAGGAGGAGAACAAGGAGGAGATGAAGCAGTACGAGGAACGCCAGATAGCGAGAGAGCGAGACAGGAGCGGATCCGTGTTGTGTTTCGTGATTTTATTTTGTTTGATTTGTAAAAATTCTAGTATATTTTTGTTGTGCTTTTTTCAATTCGATTCCGAAAATCTCAATAATATTCCATTCATTTTGAGCCAATATTGAAAGCAAACACTGGAGAAGAATCCTTTTAAAATTGCCACTTAATTCGTTGTAGTGGGTGTCTTTTGAATGGATGAGAGTAGAATTGAGTGGATTTGAGGGGGTTTTGAGGGGGTTTAAGTGGAATTGAGTAATTTTCAGTGGTTGTGAGTGAGTCATAATGATTTTAAAGTATGATAAACGGAAAAAGAAAGACGAAATTCGATTAAAGCGCTTTCTGATGTTTCAATCAAATCATTAAGGTTGTTATAGTGGTTATCGATGTTGTTGTTGTGGTTGTAGTTGTCGATGTTAATGTTGTTGTTGTTGTTGTGGTGATTTCTGATGTGCGTGTGTATTTCTGACCTATCATATTTAAGGAATGGAGGTGAAGGTTCATCCATGAGATCCAAGAGTCAAGTACTCAGGAAAGTACACAAGGAAAGGAGAAAACTAAATTTTTGGCACTTATTACAATTATGGAAATCTAACGAGATTTCAACAAAAATTAACGAAACTTTTAAAAATTAACGAGATTTCGAAAACTGAACGAAATTTTGAAAATTTACTGAAATTTTGTGAATTTAGTGAAATTTTGTAAATTCAAAACAGTTTTCAAAACCTAACGAAACTATGAAACTTTGTATAAAGGAAACAGATTTTAATTTAGCAGTTTTTTTTAAATAATTATTCAAAATTAAAGACGTCAAACAGTTCCAAGATCTTCCTTTTCTTTTGAGTCTTCTTCGTTTTTACTTCCTTCTACTTTCGTGATTATCTCTCTGCCTGTCTTTCCACTTCTTCTTCTTCGCTTCTCTCCTTCTCATAACCCTCCAGAAGCCCACCGATAACCCTCCGGAGGAGTCGCTTTAGTGTTGCCTCCTCTTTTTATTGCTTCTTAATTTGCATAACTTTTACTCAAACTGTAGTTAAATAAGAATTATTATCGAAACGAAGCACATTTAAATTGCACTGAAATTGCCAACAGCAGGAACAAGAAGAAGAAGAGGAAGGAGATAAAGAAGAAGAAGACGATATGTAAGCCAAAAGATAAAGCAGACAGCACTAAAAACAGATTAAAGCAGATCGAACACGTCGCTGCAGGATATAAAAAACCGATTATAGTAATAATAGTATGTGTACATGTTTGTATATATGTGTGTGTCAGTGTGTGTATATTTATAGGTATGTATATGTATATAAGGTAAGTATGTATAAAGGTCATTATAGAAGATGTTTCAACTTCGACTTCCGGCTTCTCTGAGACGAGAAGAAAGGGAAGAAAAAAAGAACAAAGCGAATTATTTGCTTTATGAACTCGTATGTTTATAAATAAGACAAAAACAACAACAGAAGCTATTTAAAGAGCCACAAATACTCCAAATAATATTTAAAAATACATTTATTATTACTATTAATGAACTTTATTGCGAGTTTTTACATTTTAAAAAGAAATCATATATTTTATCGTTAGAAAAAGATTCGTATTCTACAAATAAAGTTTTTTACTTTAGAAAAAAACGATTTCTTCCCAATACAAGGCACAAAATGATTCTCTTCTCTTCTGAGTTTTCCCAAAAAAATGCAATTAAAATGTTAACAAAAGAATCAAAACAGACAGGAAAACTTTTTCTTTTGTTTGTGTAAGTGTGTGTGTGTGTGTGTGTGTGTCTGTGTGTGTGTATGAGTGTTTGTGTCTGTTTAAAGACATTCGCCCACACAATTTGCAGAAAAATTTGCCCGACACACGGACAGCCTCCGATCTTCGCTTCTCACGATCAAACCACCACTCTACAGCCTCCTCCCCACTTCCCCCTTCACCTCTTCTCCTCAACTTTAACCACATGCCAAGTAAGTGCTGCGTGAAAACATGAAACATTTCATGAAAACCATTCAAAACATATTCACAAAGAAAAAACAGAGAAAAAAACTGAAAAAAATTAGAAAAAAACACAAACAATACTCGAAACAATTCGAATAACGAATAAAGATTATTTGAAGACGAAGCAAAAAACCAAAATAAACAAATAAACAAGGAACAAAAAAAGCGCAACACAACAAAAAACATAAATTAACAAGACGAAAAACAAAAATAAACAAAAACAAAAAAAAAACTAAACTGGAGAGAAAAAAACGTGCAAAAGAAAAATAAATAATAAAATAAAAATTATAAAAAAATCACTTCGTTGGGGAAACAAAAAGTTCATTAAAAATCAATCAGAAGCATCGCAAAGCTTCAAGTTTTTTATAAGAAAATCAAATTTATAACTTTTAATTAAAATCTGAAGTCAATCAACAGAAGAAGAAGAAGAAGAAGCTGCAGGGGAAGAAGAAGCACTCAATCACAACTCGTTCATCAGACGATTGAGAGAGATGAGTTGAGTGATGAGTTGAAAGATTGATTGCATGATTGGTTGGATTGCTGAAAAACCTAAGGAACGATGAATTGAAGATAAATGAATTGATGACGAATGAATTGAAGATGAATGAATTGATGACGAATGAATTGATGACGGATGAATCGGTTAATAAATGCGTAGAACACATTCATTCATTTAAAAACATTCAATTTACTGTTACTGATTGAAATCAAGGAAAGATTACGAAACTTGTTCATGTTTTGGAGATTCCATGCTCTGCTCCTGCTTTAGAACAATCAAGGAGGAAAAAAGTTTTTCACTTTAATGGATTTTCACCTTACTGGATGTTCAGCTTATCGCGAGTGCACTGTACATTGATTATGACTCATCTATTATTAGCATGATGTTGAAGTTACAAGATTTCGTAGTTTTTTCACTAATTTTGTATTGAACTGAATTAATAATAACTTTACTATTAAATTTAAAGTGCATTTTCCCCTGCTTTGCTCTCCTCCTCTGCCACTGCTTATTCTTTTGTCAATTAAATCGACTGCACGCGAACCGCACGCGAACCGCACGCGAACTGCACGTGAGCTGAGCTGAGCTGAGTCGACATGACGAGCTTCGTTTCTTTGACGTGCCTCTGGCAGGTCGTTCGTTCGCCTTTTCAGCCCATTGCTCCAGTTTCACTGCATGGAAGTTTCAGTTGTCGGGGGGAGGGGGGCAACAACTAAAAACCGCCCTAAAAATTGCATGCAATCAAATCCTCTGGCGCCAGTGCTGCATTGTTTCCGCTGCTCTGCTCTGTTATTTTCGGCTCTGTTCTTGACGAACTTATCGACGAACTGAAGAACGGTGAAGCGATGAAATGACGAACACTTGTTAGAATCTTCCACTAAACTCATCAATAATTTTATTTAGAACAGAAAATTTTTGTTATTTGTTTCAATTAAGTGTTGAATATTTTTGCAGTGGCTCTGCAGGTGGAAAACCATTTAAAAAAACGCGGGCCAACAAAATTTAAGTGTAAATTCAACACAAACAATCCACGTCATCAGTTTTAAAGACCGAGAGATTATTTTTAATTTATTTAGTATCTCTTAAAATGAGCGGGCTTTTTAATAGAATTTTTTGTGTTGAAGGAATTTCACACACACACACACACAAAAAGCAAAAACAACTGTAAAAACACGTCTTTCATATTCAATTCTGAACAAACTAATCATCATGGCCGTCATTGCGAAGAGTGCGAGCGAGTGAGTGAGTACACAATAAAGCATTCAGTGTGGTTGGTTTTCTTATGAAGTGGCTTGCATTATTTGCATTGTTGTTGTTTTTTTTTCTTTTCAAGCACTCTCAAAATTGTAGCGGAATTTTTCGAGATGCTGTTGATTCGAGATGATTAAAATGATGATGATTTAAATGATAATGATGACGATGATAATATTGTTCGGCATGATGAGGAGCGTGGTGAGTGGCTGACTGTGTGTGTGTGTGTGTGCGTTTCTGTTGTTTTATAGTACAATTCTATCTTCAGAGCCAAACTTGAATTGGGTCAAACTTGTCAAAGTTATGGAAATATTTTGAGATTGCGTCTCTTTTTATTTCATTTGCTAAGACATCAACCAGAAATGAAGTTGCGAAAATGAAAAACTTTCAGAAAACTTAAGTAATAAGAAAGAAAACTCATTCAAGCAATCAAAAGCTAATAAATAAAAATACTCGTTTCAGTTTCTGTTGATATTATTAACTGTTGACATTTCATTTATCACAAGAAGAAATTAAATAAACTTTTAGTGAAAATAAAGTAAGTAATATAAAATGCATGAGGACTATACGGATATTTATTTTCTGAGTGGTGAATATATTCACCATGAACTCTTAATATTTATATTCGCAAGAAAAATCTTGTTAAATTTTTGTTGTTTTGTGCAGTAAAAATCAAGGAAATCTCTGCATCACCGCATCGCATTTCCGGTTCAAAGGTCATTCACGAAAAGTGTTCACTACCGTTGTTTTTGTTGACCGAATGACCATTCTGCCGAATCACAAATTTGATCTCTCTTTAAATTGCAAAAACCAAGTCCGATTCGATTCGATTGAAGTATCGATCAAATGTGGGAGGTAGGCGTGGCTACAAGGTTTGCAGTTGTTCTTGTTTCGTGTGTAAAACATTTCATAAGAACTCAAATAATATTTCCATCCTTCTGCCTTTAAAGTCAATTGAAAAAACCAACAAAGACATAAAAAGATTATTATAAAGCCCTGGTGAATTAATCGAACCCGGGTCAGTTTTCAGTATTGTTTACTTTCTGTGTTGGACAGGGGAAAAACAGCAACCAAAACCAGAAAAACATCAACAACATAAGCAACAACCATGAAATTGAAAGGACAGCGCCACAAATCGTCTGCAAACAACTCGATGACCCGTGAAAACTGAGTGACATGCTGCCTGACATGCGTGTATGTGTGTGTGTGTGCGTAAGTGTGTGTGTGTATCTGTATGTGTGTGGTATGCTTTAAAGGATTCATTATTTCTATTCTTTAGAAATTCGATTTTCGGTCTCTTTTCACACCTTTTCGTTGACCTTGTAACGCAATCAAGAACACATTCTTTCATATCCCTCCCTCTCACTCTCTCTCTCTCCTTTTCTCTCACATTCAACTTTTTCTACATACATTTTTTCATGCACTAAAGCAACATTTTTGTTTTATTCAGAAACTGTAAAAATGTTACTTGATTCGTTTTTTGTTGCCTAATTTCTATGTTTTGCTTTAGAAGGTGTGGCCACCCTTTTCGAAGCATTTATATTGCGTCTATTCGAATTTATCGCTTCAGGATTCGGTACTTCGGATCACTGATTTTCCATTCTCTATTCCAGAATCTTTTAATAAAATACTCACGAATTTCTTACAAAGAATTCATTTAAAGAACAATTGCAACAATGCATGTAAATTCAAATATTTATTTCGAATGTTGAACATCTTGAATATTAAATTAAAAGGTCGCCTCAATTCTTCTTACTTGAGAAAGCGTTTTTTGCCATTTTATCCATTTTACCATCTTTTCTATTGAGTTCAAAACTATAATTAACAATCCACTGGCGCCAAGAGTGAGCATATCGCTGTCTCTGTCTCTCAATCGACGGAGAGCAGTGCAATTAAGAGCTGTGGAAGGAGAGACACTGAAAATATAACAAAAAAAATGTATTTTTTGTCATAGTTTCAGTTTCTGGTTGCTTAATTTTTAGAGCTTGACTCTGATGACGTTTTGAAAAAAGCAACAACAAGAAAAAAAACAAATACCAATACAAGAACCAATACTTAAGGAAGGGTATCAACTTATAGATGAGTCATCCTCAAAGATGCCTTATCAGGAGTTTCACCAGGTGTCTCATCATGAATCTTGTCATCAGGATTCTTCTCATCAGGAGGGTCATCCTTCTTATCATGGTTGTCATCCCGAACCTTAACTGGTGTCAAGGAAACGTCAACGGATGCCCAAAGATCCCAGGGGACTTAAAGGAACACAGCGGATATCAACGTTAGCTCAACAGGTGTCGTAAGAACCTCAACGGCCATGATCTAGAGTCCAAGAAATGTTAACTGACTCCCAACGGACTCCACATATTATCAATGGGTCTTAACAGACCCTCAATGGATATCCAAGAAACCGTAGCACCATATACATATGTAGATAGTCCTTGGGGTCCACAGGAGTAGCCGAATGTCCAACACCTTCAACAGATATTCTATAAGCCAGAGTCCCACGAGTATCAATGGGATGACATGTGATCTGTATGTAACGTGTTAAAAGCACCGAACCAACATCACCGACTCTTACAGTATTTGTTCCCAGAGGCATTATATTTATTCTCTTTAGTGTATTTTTGTATAGAAGGGTAAAGAGCATCCTTTGTATGAGAGTATTTTTCATTAAAACCAAACCGTTTTTACATTAATATCTGTCCGTTCCATTTTCCCCCAGTTAATTTAGTAACACAATTAACTCGTAACAGAACACTAACATTGGTAATTAGGTTGCTACGTGTTTTCTTTCATTCTATATGAACATACGTAGTGCATTATTAACTTCTGAACTTTGCTTTAACTAAACACACAGAAACAGATAATGAAACACTGTAGAAACGTATGCTTTTAATTAAATTTCTCTGTTCATTTCATGTCCAAGGATGATATTCGCAGCACATGTTTTTACAAAGTTATTTGTAATTGTAAAAAAACAGGAAGAAAGCAACAGAAGAAATTCTGAAACAGTCAAATAACAGCTCGTGTTAACTAAACAATTTACACCAACTCCTCCCCCTCCTCCTCCTCCTCTTCTTTCACATCCTTCCCCCATCCTGTTGCTCCACCTCTTCCGGCATCAACACCACCAACTCCAGCTCCTTCCCCTCGTCTTTTCTACCATCACCAACGCTTTCCATTTTCTTTACTTACTACAAGCTTACTACAAACCGTTGATTTCGTGTTGAAAACGTTGACCCACATCTGATCCACAAACATGTACACTGCCCCATGATGTCAGTATGGGGTATGGCAAAAAAAAAAAAAAAATACCGCCCATTTTGAACCAATTTCGCACAGTTTGCTTTTGCACTTTGTTATACTTGTTTATCATACAAAAATACAATATACACCATCTTAACACCCCCACCTCTACCACCTCCATCTCTCACCCTCACCTCCATCTTCCCCCACCATCCCCGAAACGATAATGTTGTTGTTTTTGTTTTTGCTTTCCTGATTTCTGTTATCGTTGTTATTATTCTTGTTGTCGTCGCATGGAAAAATATTTCGTGCCAACTGCTATTTTAAAGGATATTCCATTCATGCTCATTCAGATATGCTGATAGAGGGGGGGAGGGGGAGAGAAGAGCGGGAGAGAGACGGCGATAGAGAGAGAGAGAAAAATAAAAAAGAGAAGACATAATGGGGTCAAAGTGGGACAGAGTGATACGTTGATAATAGTTGATGGAAATTTAAGCATTATATTTTGCGTGTTTCCCAGGTGTTTCTATGAAATGGTGCATATTTAAAATGAGTTTGCATGAGGTGAACATAATCTAAATCTAAATCCAAATCAAAAACAAACAAACCATAGCAGATTGGTCATTGGTCAGTCCAACGTCCTCCATCTCCATTCTCTCTGAGGAATTTTTGAAAATTGGAGATGGAGAAAAAAATATACGAGAGATATTTGTTATGTAGACTACTTGACCTAATGAACTTTTATAGCAGATAAGGATATATTATGGAACAGAAACTAATTCGACTAACTTATTTCGGAAAAAACTAAAAAAGAGAAAAGAAATCGAAGGGATCATCGGGGAAGTGGAAGGAAATGATTTAGTGATTTTATTTCTAGTGATTTAGTGACTTAGTTCTGATAATATTTGTATTACTTATAATAGTTCCATGGGTTAGCAAAACTAATGGTAAATAATGAACAAAAGTGCAATCGATAGAACGGTCGACGTGGAGAGTTCACCAGGTTGGGGTTCTAATTTAGTCATTTATTAATAACTAATGATAATTTACAACCTCCATTTTTAAGAAATTTTTTTAGAATAAAATTTGTATCCGTGAATATAAAAGATTTTTTAAGATATTCAGTAGTTAAAGAGTTATATTAAAATGCTCTATATTGAAAGAAATTGAAGAAGAATTGATAAAAGTAAAGAAGAAATTAGAGAAACATTGTTTTCAAGAAACATTCGCATTTAGTTCGTATCGTATAACTTCTAGAAAGTCGAAAAGTTGGAGAAAAACTTCCATTAAGAAATGAGAAATAAAATGTTTCAGAAACTAAAGCTGAATCTCTCGTACAGATACCCTATAATAAGCATGTCTTTTTTTATCAAACCTACTATAAATTTGAAGAAATTTTAATTGAAATTCGGTTTAAATTTCGCTTTAAAAAAGATCATGTTATATCATATCATATATAATTATATCACGTCACATCTTAATTATAAGGAAGTCGAAAGGAAGGGAGGGAAGGACAGTTGGAAAGGGGGTGGGTTGTAAGGAAGGAGGGAAAGGAAGCAAAGAAGGAGGGAAGGAAGATAATGAAGATCCTATCACGTAATAATTTTAATTATTAAGAAGTTGAATGAAGGAAGGAGAGAATAAAGGAAGAAAGTATGGAAGGAAAGATGGAAGAAAAGGAATGAAGGAAGAAAGCTTATTGAAAACAATAAATAAGTGTAATGAACTAGATAAAAATCCATCGTTAAAACACAACACATGCGAAACAAATACGAATTCAGCCGAAAGCCCGATTTCTGGAAAATATCCAATCCAATTATAAATACGAATACGAGTATAAATAAGAAACGAAGCAATCTCATAGATTAATCTATCGTGTGCGTGATCATGTGATACAATCAATGAATGAATGAATGCTTGCGATTCCATTTTTAAGGGGTGTCATTTTTTAAATCCACGTGAAAAGAAAGCGAATTCTTCGTCTTTATTACTTCTTGTCTCGATTTCTACCGTCTCTGTTTCTGTCTATGTTTCGATTTTATCAGCAAAACGATTTTCTTTAATGGGGCCATAAAATTAATGAAGAAATTAAATCAAATACACTGTGAAAAAATGCTACCATAACTAAATATTTCTACACGTTTACTGAAAGTTTCAAAGTTATTCACTCGTTTTATTTATTTATACATTTTATTATAAAGGAATTTTATTTTATTTTAGAATTCAGACACTCAGACAGTAATTTAGTTTAGTAGGCGTCCGTCAAACGCTCCATGGGTCATTAAATCAATCCGTTTGTCTTGCTTCTTCCCTTCTCCCTGCCTTCTCTCGAAACTCTTCTCTCTTCCACTCTTCTGCAGCTGGTCTATATTACTTTTGAGTTCGAATCAAAATCAGTTCAGTGTCTATGATTAGAAAACAAACAAAACAAACCCAAACACAAAAAAAGTTGATCGGTTGAGCCCCGAAGGAGGGCGACAGTGAGCGATGACTCTCAAAGGAATCCATGTGGCACTTTTTTAACCGTTTTCTTCTTTTTGACCTTCTTTCTTCTTCTTCTTTCTTTCTTCATTTTAACACTCAAAATATTCAATGATTTATGTACATAATTTAATCAAAATGCGTAAAGTTAGTGGGAATGTCAAGAGTGGACACTTTGGAAAGTCCTTTTAAAGATCTTTTCACAGCCCTTTTATAACAACTTTTAAGACCTTTTTAATGCCCATTTTAAAGCACTTCTTAAAAGTGTTTATAAAGCTCTTTGAAGCTATATCCTTCTCGGTCTGTTTTAAAGTCATCGTAAAGCCTTTTTTAAAATCACTTTAAAGTCATTGAAATTTTCAGTAGAAGATGGTGAAAAAACAGCCTCAACTTGGCAGCACTGTACACTCAAAATAAATACTTTTAGCAGTAATTAAACTACGAAAAGTTTAAACTTTTAAGTTTCTGTGGCGTGAAATCTTGTTATTTTAATCTTTGCATTTTTGTGTCTGGAAAAAGTTTGTTTAAAAGGGTTCCTTAATTAATCTTCAAGTTGATGCAAGATTTATTATAGAGTTGAGGACTCTTTGACTCGAACCATGAGCTGGTTGAATTAAATAACTCGACTCTATACGATGGTGCTCTCTACGCAACGAGTCACTCCTCACTAAACACTCACTAATTAAGTCACAGCTCATTAATTTTAAACATGACCATCGTTTGAGTTGCTTTCAAGTTGAACGAGAACTCAAGTTCAGTTGGCTATTTGTTTTTCTTTAGTGAGCTCTGATTTAATTAAGAAAATTGCTTAAAATTTTTCCACCCATCAATTTTTCACTCTTTCTGTCAAACGTCAACAAGTTATTGACGCTTCATCAACGTCAAGCGTCTCCGATTTCCTTTGAATTATTTTGATTAACTGAAGTGATTTAGCTGAGCTGTGACTGAATTCAATAACAAAAACAATGGAACTGAATGAGGATGGAGATGAAGCTGAAGACGATGTAAAAAGATCTGTTGTCAAGTGTCTATAAACAAAAAAAAGGAAAAACAAAAACAATGCATGTTTAACCAACAGCTTGGCATTTCTTTCTTCAAGTTTTTCATTTAAGACACACGTTGAAATTAAATGAAAAAATGCCGAATTTAGTTTTATTTTCATTTATATTATAAATAAAGAAACAAATGTGAATCAAATCGAAATCAAAATCAACTCAACTCAACTATAAGAATCAACTTAAAATTAAATAAAATTGAAGTGATATATTAACATTAACATTTTTAAAAAATTCAACCGAAATCATGTGAAATCAAAAGAGAAGTCAAGTCAATTAAGTAAAACAAATTTAGCTTTGAATTGAATTGAGATAAATTTGAACGATAGCCAAATCAATTCATATTAAATCAAACTAAAAGCAAGTCAAATAGAAAACATAAGTTAAATCATATCTACAGAAACTAAAAAACAACCCAAAAGTGAAATCATGTCACGTCAAGTCAAATTCATGCAAACTTAGATTAAATCTAATCAAATTCAAACCATCAAAAATCAAATGAAATCAAATTCATAAAAAAGCAAATCGAATATAAATTAATTTGTATCAAATCTAAATCATATCTAATCGAAATTAAGTTTAAATCAAATTACAATAGCAATCTTATTCAAGCCTAACAATCAAGAGTGAAGTCAAAGAAGAATAAATCAAAGTCCGTTTTAAAATAAATCAAATCACTCCAATTAAAAATACTTAAATTAAATACAAAATCAGTGAATTCTTATCTAACATAGAGATAACGTGTACGTGCCACCTAAAAATTTAGTAATTTTAATGGAAATCTTATTAAAATATACAACTAATATGTTTTTTTCATGGAGAAATCTTATTGATATAAAAGAAAATCTAATTGTCTCAAAACAAAAAGTTAATCTGAAAACAACACTGAGGAATATATAATACAATATATTTTACGTCATTGGACGCATCAGGTGTTCATTTTTAAATGTTAAATCATTGTTTAATGGTTTAATAATGGTTAAATGTTAAATAATAATGCTAAATGTATGTACATATATATGTACGTATATAGAATAGGTAGGTAGGTGGCAACGGGTGGCACCCCACGCCTGCTCGGTATGGGGTGAGAATTAAGGATATGAAGCCTCATTTTGATCCACCTTTCGTGTAACTTGAAAAAGGGAACAATTTTGATATGCTCACAATGGTGGAGGTTTAAATCTAGTCCGTGAGATTTAAAGGAATTTCAGTAATTGCTTGGAAGGGCTTTCGGAGATTTCATTCATTCCCATAAAAGTGAAACTGTGGAAGGATACGTGCGTTGATACGTATATTGATAACATTTAACTATTATATATAGCATACATACATATATAAAATAATATGTAATAATATAAGCAATATTTTTGAAATTGAATGAATAAAACTAAATAATGCAATAAAGCTTTCCTTTCATACGGAATCTGGTTGTTTTTCTTCTATTTTATGTGTCGTTTTTGGCTCCGTGTACAAAATCAAAGTCAGTTCATGTCAAACCATACTAAATTCAAGTCAATTCTAGATTTAAGTTAAATCAAATCAAGCGCTGTTAAATAGATTAATTTAAATACATTTAAAACTAATTTTAGCTCCAATGATTAATGATCGAGTGACGAAATAATGAATTAATTTAGTACTTAAAAATAACGACAACCAATGCGACAAACAAGAAGCATCTGAAAGCCAAACAAATTAATAACAATACAGAAGAATTTAGAGATGATGGAGTAGTTTAAAGTGATAATGAGACACATGTCACAACGCCCCCCCCCCCCCTCCCCTCCTCCCTCCAGACTTAAACCGCAAAGCAATAAAAACAAACTATTTTTCATAATCATTCGAAGTCATTCATGCATGAAAAATGAATTAATTAAAAACATGCTAATGTTCAAGTTAAAGCATAACAACGCATTCTCTTATTTTCACTTTTATGCATTCGTTACAACATTCATTCATTCATTCATTCATTCATTCATTTCCATAACTCATGCATGTTTGATATGCAAGAATGACGTCAATTTAAAGCAAGTTGACATCCCACCACCCACGCTCCACCTTCTCCGGGTTTCGTGTTTTGATCACAATAACATTTCGACTTCAGACTTCATCCGAGAGATGCACAAAATATACCCCGTAGAATTCATGTTTATCGAAATCGAGATAAATTAAAATAAAATTTTATTTAATTGCATTTTTAGTTTTTCCCATTTGTTATCCAATTTTTCTAAGTTTTCTTCGCATTTTTCTTCTAATTTCTATTCTAATTTTAATGCCAATTTTTGAAAGTATCAAATGATGATGTGGCAACATCAACTCTTGACGATGTTTTTGATACGCAAAGAAATTCAAGAAACCAGAAGAATTGTCGGCAGACGATGACTATGTAGTCTATTGAGAAACCGATAATTAATTATGTCTGTCATCTACCGCATGACATCACACATGTCACATTTATTGATGTTACTACTGTTGATGCTTGATGTCAAGAAACTTCTTCGCTGAACGTAAACAGAAACGCAAGAAACACAAACAATGATGTCGTCATAGACTCGTGTGTTGTTATTGTTGTGTTGTGTTCGCATTTGTCACGGTCTGTTCACTTTACGCCCGAAGGATGCGTTATATTCACTTTGCTCTTTCATTTGTGACGAATTAAGGAAGGCGTGGTAGATATAGAAAAGTATTTTCGTCATCTCCAGAGTCAATTGAAGTCTGTGGAAATCATCATAGACTGCTTGGGAAGAATCGGAGTGGCAGGATAAATTTTTATACCGAATAGAGATTCATCATCCATGCTTATAGCTCAATATCTCAGCTTGTAGATGAATTTTAGCTGAATTTTAATGCCCAGTCCACCGTCTCAGATTAATATATACTCCCAATAGTATGTGGGGGCGTGGTCCTCCCACAGGTGACAAAAACCATGAATACAGGAGAACGGATGGAAGCATCGTCATGAATATTCTATTTCTCTCTCTCGCTCGCTCTCTCTCTCTCTCTCTCTCTCTCTCTCACTCCCTCCCCCTCTGTCTCTCGTATATTTGATATCGAAAATGGAGAAAATCAGTGCTCCATAAAAAATACGCAATAAAAAAAAAGTCAAAGGTGACTCGTGTGATTTAAATGTCTTTCCTTTATTTAAAAGATACTCATTTTAAGGACTCAGCTACTTTGTTTTTATTCCACTCTTGGGACTCTTGTTCTTCTTTGTCACTGTCTTCTTTTCGGCGTCTTCATCTTCGGTCTCCTTTTTCTCGGTGTCTTCTTTTTCTCGGTGTCTTCTTTTTCTCGGTGTGTTCTTTTTCGGTGTCTTCTTATTCCTTGTCTTCTTCTTCGGTTTCCACCTCTTCTTCTGAATCTGTGTCTCTGTTTGTGGTTCTGGAAAATATTTTACATTCGTATGAAAATAGTTTCATTTTAATTACATTTTTGCATTTTTTTCTGATTTTTTTTATATCTTTGAAACGTGCAAAGAATCTTTAAAAGTCTCACGATTTATTTTTTATGTATGACTCGTATTTTTTGTTGACTTTTTTATCGCATCGCAGCGCAGCGCATTTTTTGTTGCTTCATCACCGCGTTTTAATGATAAACATGTGATGATGAGAGCCGCTGAGTGCACCACCGAATGACTTTTAATGAGTTGATAATTTATGGTAATTAAAATTTTTACGATGATGATGGCGGAGAAAAACAAAGAAGAAGGAGAAAATAGTCTCTTCCAGAAAAAGGAAAAACGAGTGACAAACGAAGAAGAATACGTAGAAGAAAAATTCTATAAAAAAGAAAAGAAATTAAAGCAAAAAATGTATTTAAATTTCTTTTAATATCTTTTAATTTAAAAAATTATATTATACAATATTTTTATTCCTCTTCTGCTCACTAAATCGAATCGATTATCGAATGATATCTGTTCCATGATGACTCATCTAAGTGACGAAAAATGTTGTTTGTATGTTTTTCCATTTTAATAGTAATCACTTTAAATAAAAGATTTTTGTTTTCTCTCCACTCACCAACTTAAGTGATAATTTTTCCGTCTGAATATAAGAATAACAACAACAGCAACAACTGAGGTTAAAATCACAGCAAATACAACAACAACAACTACTAGAACTATTTCAAGATGCGATTCTTTAATTTTTATGACTATTTTTGTGTAGCAAAAACAATTCACACCATCATCATAATCATGATAGTGATCATTATCATCAACAACATCATCATTTCGTGAACACGACTGCGATATGGAAAAACAATAAAAAGAAAATATTTTCTTTTTTTATGAGAAAAGCCAGAATCCAAAAAATTTTAGTAGATGATTTGATTTTGATGAGTTGATGTCTGTAAAACATGTTTTTTCTTTTCTTTATTAAACATGCTTTTTGTATGTATTTCATGTATGTTGTTGTTGTTTTTTTTAATGAGTCTATGATTTTCTTTTTTTTTTTATTTTTTAAATAACTAACTAAACAAAAAAGAACATAAAATTAATTGCATTAAAATACGAGTTGTTGAAAAACGAATATTGTAAAAATTTACGTCGTTCCGTCGTATCTCATCAGCTTCTCATCGGCAGCCAAAAAAATTTGAAATTTAAAACGTGTTGACGTACATTAAGTGATTTAGTATATATAATAAATAAGTGATTCTATATAATAAGTGATTTTGTGGTGAATTTTATGAGCTCTTCTCGTTTTCGGACTCTTAGAAAAAGCAAAAATGCTAGAATAAAGTGGTTCCTCGTCTTTTTTTTTAAACCACAGAGTCACACAAGTTTTATCACTATGATATATTTCATTTTTCAGTATTATCGAGTATTAAGTATTGTAGAGATCTCTTAACATTGTTAGTCGTTGCTAATTTTATATTCAAGATGTACAGAATATTTAAAAGATGTCCAGGATTTTCAAGAGATGTCCAGAGTATTCAAAAGATGTCCAGAGTATTCAAAAAGATTTCTATAGTATTCAAAAGATATTCAGAGTATTCAAGAGCTATCCAGAGTATTCAAAAGCTATCCAGAGTAGTTAAGAGAGGTAGTATTCAAAGCATGTACAGGGTATTATAACAGATGTTTAAGATATTTAAGTTCTCCAGGGATGTACAGGGTATTCAAAGTATTCACAGAGCATTAAACACATGTGCAGACTATTCAAAAGATGTTAGAATATGTTTTCCAGAAATCTTCACAGTAGCAGATGTGAAAAGTATTCAACAGATGTAGATAGTATTCCGAAGTGTACAGAGCTTCTAATTACAATATTTTCAATTTATAGACGCGCATTAAACAAATTTTCCTGAACCGAAACTTACTTAAAATCTTCTCGAATTTATTAGAATCTCTTTTTATTGCTTTCTGATTTTTTTTCTCTCGTTTGTTTTTATTAACATTTAAATTTTATTCTCTCTCGTATTTTTATTTATTTATCTTTTGTCTTTAAACAAAACAAAACATTGAACGTTTCTATTTATATTTGTTCTATAAAATATTTGTTCTATTAAATATTTCTATAAATCTTGTGTATAGAGTTTTAAATACAGAGACAGAAAGAGAGAGAGAGAGTGAGAAAGAGAGAGAGAGAGCATTGAGACAAATAAAAATTGAACATCAAATTAAAAGAAAGTGTGATGAGCCAAGGTCCGGGTTGGGTGGGGGGAGGGAGGGATACAGGTTGTTCCAGCGAGAGAAGAAAATGAGATCGATTTAATGCCAAAAGTAATCAATCAATTTTTATTGAACTCAACGAATGATGCAATCGAATGGTACTTAAAAACGGCTCAACAAGGAAGCCAGACGAAATCTATCTATTGTATTGTTGTTGTTGTTGTTGTCGATGTTTTCTTTTATAGTTTAATAATTTTATGTCTTTCAATTTTTATTGTGAATTTTTTTCTCTCTTCAAGATTTTCAGACAACTCGAACGTCCTGCGGAAGTCGAGCGTTTAACGTATCTGAAGAACGTGGTGAAGACGCAGCGAGAAAGCTTCATGCGCGCGATTCTGAACAACAGCGATGTAAATAATTTGGATCACCTGCTGTCATTCGAGTTGGCGAAATACGAGGTGGTGAGTATCGGAGAGGGTGGACTGGCTGGAGAAGGAGGAGTGGGGGGAAAATGGGAGAAGGAAGTGAGACAACACGGTTCAAAAATGATTCGTTCTTCCGGCAAATTTGTTTAAATAATAATTGCGATGAATAACAGAAAAAATAAACTTATTAAAAATAAATAAAAACAAAGTAGAAAAGACATGTGCGTGGCATGAGAATCGAACCCCGGGAAACTGCTTGGAAGGTAACTATGATGGCCATTACACCACCAACGCCCCGGAAATCGGGTCTCCAATCTTTTCTTAATGATGCATTTTTAAAGGGGAGAAGATTCATTCATTATTATACCCACCACTGGTATAAGATACGGAATATTTGGGTATTGGGCCCACTGAATTACTATTAATTTCTGTTACTAGTGTAGAGTATACGAGCTTCGACCAGACACAACAAGTTTTTATTTTTCCTTCCTCTTCTTTTTTCAATAAAAATTTTAATGCGTTCAATCAGCTGACTGATTTCCCAGAAGGTTCCCTTTTTTATGTCGCATCTGCTTTCAGAAAGCAGCAAATCAATAAATGATAAGCTTTTCTTCTATCGGGTTCGCTTTTTGTTGTCTCCTAACATGAACTGTAAATGATTATTGATGTGATGTTATACATCAGATGTTTTTTCCCTAATTTTTTTATCTTTTCCTTGCAGGCGGTTCAGGAAGCTGCCGAGGGCGGCCTGCTAATCGAAGCGGACAAAGATTTTCCGGAGCCGTACGAACGATGGAGCATCCTACAGGCGGTGTTCTTCTCATCGACGGTCTTGACAACAATCGGTAGGTAGCGTCGGGAAGACTGTTAACCAATAACAATAAATAACCAAAGTAAAGTTCTAGGAATTGTGAAGGGGCGGAAAATATGGTAATAAACATAAAAGTATTAAACTTTTATGGACCGTATGATAGAGTGAATCCGTTGCCACTCCACGTTACGTTACGCCTAGACTAAACTCGTTAAAATTACAATAGCAAAATACATTTGAAAAGTTAACGAATACAGAGTAACGAGTTAATGAGCTCGGTGTGAATAACTAATAAATTATAATTTAATTAAAAGCGCTTATTTGTGAAATGTCCTTTACTCACTGGACTCTCTCGCTCTTTTTCTCTCTATCTCTCTCTCTTTCTCTCTCTCTCTCTCTCTCTGTTGTTAATATTTAGGTTATGGCAACATTGTTCCCGTTACCACAGGCGGGCGTGCTTTTTGTATCTGCTTCGCTTTAATCGGGATCCCGTTCACTTTAACGGTCATCGCCGACTGGGGTCGACTGTTCGCAACGGCAGTCTCCGTGGTGGGTCGCCACATGCCGAGTGAGTTGTCAAAGCCGAATAAATGGAAAAAAGATTATAAACTTAATTAAAAAATACGTATAGAACATTCATAGGTTTAAAATACATTAGAAACATTATGTTATATATTCGTATTTTTCTTTTTGGGTTTCCATCGCAGACAAGTCTTCACTCACCAACTTTGCGGGGAAAACGTGGTTCTACGCTTTACTGGCGGTCTGCTTCCTGGGCGTCTATCTGGCGATCGGCGCCGGACTCCTGCTTCTCTGGGAAGACGACTGGACCTTCTTCGATGGTTTCTATTTCTGTTTCATAACCATGACCACCATCGGATTCGGTGACTTGGTACCAAGTGAGTAGAGAGAGTATCAATGCATTTAAAGAGGATTCTCTACTTTTCCTTCCTCTACTCCTTCTTTTCTTTTTCAGAGAAGCCGAATTACATGCTGCTTTGTACTCTTTACATACTCATTGGGTTGGCTCTGACCTCCACCATCATTGAGCTGGTGAGGCGTCAGTATGCCACCAGCTGGGCCAAGTTACAGGTAGCGTACTTTTGTTGTTGTTGTTCTTGTTCATTCATGATTGTTGGCTTCCTGGTGCTGAATAAGTTTACAAATCAATTGATTTCATATCAAAACTTTATTTTGTTTGTGAACTTTTCACTGGACTTCTTTTTCTATTCTGTTGTTTCAGGAACTTTCCGGTCCCATGGCCGAGACTCTGCGTCGTCTGGGTGAAACGGCTGGCACCGGTCTCGATTACACCGCGCTGCAACGGGTCCTAACGGTAAGTTTTTTCAGGGGCAAACTTTTTCAGTGACTTTTTTCGTGTGTTTTTCTGTTGTTCTCTGCGAATGAAATTAAGTACCCCAGTCATTGTACGATTCCGATAGTTGTTGTAGTTACCTTAAGTTTTCTTATGTTCCGATATAAAATAATCGATGTGAAAATTGTTCAAATTGTGTACTGAAGTGAACTGAAATGAATGTAGTAAAAAATAATGACTTATTTTTAATTAAATTCCTTATTTAAAATGCTTCTCGGAGGGTCGAAATCTGTGTATTTGTCTTTTTTCTTGTTAAATATATAAACTATAAATTTAAATATAAATATAAAAATAATTAAATATTTGAATAACCTTTCGTTGTGCTTTTTTTATGTCGTCCTTTACACTTTTTCTACCTTTTCTACCTCTTGAATGCATGCATTTCTTGTCAATTCAATCAAATTGGTTGCTATGACTAAAATGGAGGATTTCATGAGGATTATTTTTTAAACATTGACTTCTACTCGTACTTTAAACATCTCTCCTCTACGTCATGAGATGCAGCATCATCGTCTTTTGTTGCTAGGAATTGCAATAAGTTTCGAACGAAGCCCATCACAGTCACGAGAGCTCGTCACTGAGTGAAATTGTTTGTTGTTGTCAACATTCGGATGGTCTTTGCTACTGTTGTTGTTGTTGGTGTTGTTATGCGGCTTCAAATATTTGAAGCGAGAAACAGAAAACCATCAAAGAGCGGAAATTCAGTTATGTTGTTGTTCCTTTTCAACATGTGAGGCTTCAGCAATCATTTGTTGAAAATATGATGCTATACTCTATTTTATGTCGTCACTCGTATGAATTCCACAGAATTTCGTTTGTTTTGTTTCCTTTTTTGACGATTAATAAGGATATATATGTGTGTATGTATAGATATATGTATATATGTATGCATGTACTTAGCCTGTGTAGAGTTGGCTTCTTTTTGATTAACGTAATTGAATTTCAATGAGTTAATTCGAAAAGAAACCAGCCAATGGCCCACTCCATTGTTATTTGATTCCATCTCCTCGACCTTCTTACGTAATGCAGCTGTAATTTTTGTCGGTTTTGTTGTTGTTGCTAATATGTTTTAATATATTTATAACTGTTTATTTATAATACGCCATGATTATTTTTTTAGGATACTGCGTTCACAAAAAAACTTAAACTTAAGAACAAGGTACTAACGTAGCTTTAAGTTCATTACTAATATAAGTAGTTAGTTAAGATGCAATCGCAGTAGTCATGCATAGTTTAGTTATACGTATAAAAGTAGCACCATCGCTCGACTCCACTCGACTCTCATTCCATTGAAGAAACACCGCGCTTTTGGTCACTCATACGCAACGTTGAACAAAGCAGAAAATATTTGTAATTCAACTCGCTTGGAATTCAATTCATATCAAACATTCAGCCTGCAGAAATGAGAGGTGGCACAACAACAACAGCAGGGGTTGCAGCAGCTGTTTGACCCACATTCGAACTGGCCTCGCTGTGGTTTTTGTCTGCGCTTGTTTTTGTCTCTCAGACACCGCAGCAGGCTTTGCAAAAAAGTCTCCGCTCCTCGTCACTCGTCATGTAACTCACCCGTCACTCTACTCGCTCCTCACAATCCACACACTCTTCACTCGTCTCACACTCACAACACTCCGCAACACTCTTCTCTCTTTTCAACACATCACTTTGATTCAGATTTCATTGCACATGTAATTGCAAAAAAATAGAATAAAAAATTAAATAAAATAAAAAAGTTCCGTTGAGTTTACTTGAATAGTGTTGTCTGCTTCACACACACACACACACACAGACACACGTAGATGCATCGAATGAATGACATTCTGTCATTTCTTCTGTTTTTGATTCAAAGAAAGCCATTAAAAAAATCCATTTGTTCTTTAATAAAATATACTTGCTTCACTTTTATAGCTATTTTTTCGGTTTTCTCCTATTTATTTTCATATCTTATCAAAAACACGTTTTTAATAAAACATTTGATATAATTTCATTGCATTTCAATTCTTTTATTGAATCTTGGAATATTTTTTTGTGAAATGTCATCTATTTTTAGGTCTCGATGCCGAAGTGGAATGCGGGGGGAGGCAAGAAGAACGAACGGGACCGTGACATTGCAGCGTTGCACGCGATAACGAACGCCATTTTGAAGGAGGTGAAGGATGCGCAGAGTAACAAACCGAAGGTCCTGCAGATTGTCATTTATGAATCGTCTGTGTAGGAGAAGGAGAGGAAGGAGAAGGAGAGGAAGATTAAAAAGTATGGAAGAAGATTAAAAAATATAGAAGAAAAACAGAAAGATGACGAAAAATTAGCAAGAAATATAAGAAGGAGAAGAAGAAGCAGGAAGAAGAATGAACAAGAAGAAGAAGAAGAAGAAGAAGATGTACCGGCAGCAGCTGCAGCAACCGTAGCACTGAATCACCAGAAGAGCATCACCAGGAGAGCAGCAACAAAGAAGTCGCAGCAGAAGCAGCAGCAGCGAACTTTTTTTCCAGTAAAAAAGAAAGGAAGAATAAAGAAACGATGTCCTTTGGCGGGCTGAAAGAGAGACTGACAGGGAAAAACTAGCAGAATACTGAAGCACAACTGTTCTCAATGTTCTTTGGTTGCATTTTATTTATTATACTTTCTTATTTACGCTTTAGAAAAGTTAAACTTTAAAAAATTGTGCACAAAATGAGTTTTCTGCTATTTTGAAAGCGATGTTTGCACATGTTTTTCTCAGTGAAGATTTAAATTTAGATTTTTAATTTATTCTAGTAAAAGTTCTGTAATTTTTAAGGAATTTTAGAACGTTAAAAGTCATAATTTTTAAGATAGTTTAACAAATTCGTTTTTATAAGCTTTTTAAATTTAAAATTTTAAGTATAACGATTAATTTTATTTATTTTCTAACGCTTTAATCTAACTTTAATCGCAGTTTTCATGGGTTTGCATTTTTTATTCTGAATTATTACTGTGTTCTATTTTTATTATTATCATTTTCCACTTTTTAATTTTATTTTAATACTGTAATTTTAAATATTGTAGTTAAAATAATGAATTAAACTATAAATGTAATTAATTTTGAATACTCGCTTTGCAACTCATCGCTAAAATATAGTAAATAATTAGGAAAGAAAAGAAAAAAGAAAAAATAGGAAAGAAAACTATAATATAAAATTATATAATAAAATGCATAAAAAAAATAAACGGTCATTCATTTCATCGCACAGAAAATATTTTATAAAGCATACTTTTAGGCTACAATTTAGTAAACATAAAAAACCACGTTGCAAGCTTCACTCAACAAGTACAAAACTATGACGAGTATAAACATATACGAGTAAAGGTACGCGAGTAAAGAGTTTCGACGAGTGCAGTATTCATACTCGTTGAAATCTCTTCATAAGTTTAGACTCGTTGCTTTGCTTAATGCAACAACAAACAGGTTCGCAACCAATAAAATACGTCACCATTTTTTTCACATGTCAGATTTTTTGTTTTATTGCTTTTGTTTCTTAAAATATAACAGTTTTACTTAAAATACTTAAATGTTTATCTTTTCTAAGCATTCAACTATAAATTATAATTATTAAATAATTATATTTATAATTAAGCCCTAGTTAAGTAATTATTTATTATTATCATTTGTATATAAAAGAATTGGTAAAGAAATATTAGATTAATTTATATTATTTGATGAAATTAGAAATCTTATTATTATATTAAATTGTTAATTAATGCAATGAAAGTGATGAAATTATTAATTATTTATTTTTATTAAACTATGTAATGCTGTGTTTTTTTTATACAATTGATTAATTTTGAATAAAAGACTATATTTTCAGTGTTTCTTCATTTCGAGTGTTTCATTCTTTTCGCAGATCTCTTTTTTATTTCACAGGCGCTTTTTTTCAGCTCAAGATTTTTAGGTCAACTTTTTCAGGATAAATATTCAAGGTTAAATATTCAAATCAAATCTTTAGACCAAATCTCAAAACGATATCCAAAACAGTAATAATTGCAATTTATTTGTCTAGTTTGTTGACTGAGAACTGGAAAAAACAAAAACAACATTAATTGAAAGTCAAATAATATACAATAAATGAATTAACAAATTTTAAATTTCAATAAATTTTGTGACATTTTTCATGAAAATTTCATGTTTAAAATGTTTTGTTTAATTTTTAACAATTAAATTGTGTTCGCAATTAAATTAAACAATTTGAATTAATTGCATAATTTTTTGTATCCATTAATTTTTTATATTGTAACAGTAAACACGCGGCAAACAAAAAATTCCATTGTTTGAATTACGCATGAAAAAATTGCATTCAAACAGAAATGAAGTTCATGTAGTTACTCTCTCTCTCTCTCTCTCTCTATTTCTCTCATCTCTTTCTCTCTCTCTCTCTCCTTCCCTCTCGCTCACTTCATTTGCTTCAGCAAACTCTTTCCTAGTAATTTTCTGATATTTTTTTTGCTATTTTAAAGTCTCCTTTGTTTTCATTTTCTTTATATTTTTTATTTTGTTCTTTTTTTACCTGATCTGAACTTTAAATGTTTTGAATTTTTTCGTTTTTAAAACCTTTTAATTACTTCCGAAGCTTAATTTTTCCATTGTTCATTTATTTTAGTTGACTTTCTTTTATTCAATTAATTAATTTAATTGCGGGGATGTCAAATTCAATTGACCTGAGCTCAGGTTTGTTCGAATAATTGTCGGAAGGTATGAAAAACATCAAGAAATAAAATCGAAAGGCAGTTTTGTATGGGGGATTGTATTGTTCATTAAAAACACGCAGCTCCACAGAAATGCGGACACAAACATGACAAAAATTGACACAGAGAAGGCGAAAATTAGCAAATGAAAGAGAAATAAGAGAAAATATACTGGGGATTACCTAAATTACTCCATAATGTGTGTTAAACGAACGATGAACGCTTCTCTAAAGTTTGGTTCACGTTTTCGAGATTCCATGCTCTGTTCCTCTTTTAGAATAATCAGAGTGGGGAAAAGTTGTTCACCTAATTGGATGTTCACCTCACTGTGTGTTCACCTCGCTGGATGTTCACCTTATGTAAAAATACATAACATTTATTTAATTCTGTTCTATTATAATTTATATTATAATTTGAATTCGTAGTACTGGAAAAAAGAAGAAGTACAAAAAACGAACCAGAAAAAGCATTCAAGTAAAAAGAGATTAAATGCAGTGAACACGTTTTTATTTTTTAAGAATGCTGTATTATTTGCTGTTTTACTAAAAAATTATTTAATGTTAATTTATACAACACAAAAATACACAACATAATGTTTGTACCTCAGCAGTTTTTTATTTATTTATTTATTCTCTTCTTTTTTGGCTATTTTAATTTTTGTGCGCTGAAACGCAATCAAATGAGTAAATTAAAGGTGCAAAAATTCAGCAAAAAAAGCAGAGTGGTTTAAAAGAAAAGAAGACAAAATAAGACACGAAACACTTGAAGAGAAGAGAGCAAAAGAGCAAACAACAAAAACAACAGTAAACAAAATCATAGTGAAACTTAAATAAACTGTGTAAAAAAAAAAACAATCGGACACATGGACACATTTTTAAATGAGCACTTGGATACATTTTCCTGGAAGAGGACACACTTTATTAGAATCAGCTTATTTTTGCGCAACTCTATGTTGCTGTTGACACATTTCTATGAAGCAGAGGACACATTTTTATGGAGCAGAGGACACATTTAATTTTCTGTTAGTGGCAACACTGTAAATAATCCAAATATTAGCGAAAAAGAAGAGTTCAATTTTAAAAAATTCAACAGACGACAAAAACACGAATCATGACAATTTTAACAAAAATAGTAGAAAGAAGAGAGTAGACAAAACAACAACAACAACATTAAAAATAACACGAGTAACACAGTGACCACAACTTTTTAAATAAAAACAAAACATAACCACAAACAACAAATAGTAAACAAACAAGAGTAATAGTAAGTAATACAAGTGAAAAGAACAACAACAACAATAGCAACAGCGACATGACTGAAAACAACAACAACAAAGAAACCAACAACAATTAACATTTATGTACGAAAGTAACGACTAAAAAACAACAACATATGAACACGACAGTTCGTTCGACAACAACAACGAAAACACCAACAAAGTGTAGCAAATGTCCGTACTTCGTATGCTCTGCTCATCCCCATCGGCATCGCCATCGTCTCCAACAAGAACAACAACAAGAGCAACAACAACAACAGCAATCGCCACAACAACAACAACAACATCAACCGCCACAACAACAATAGCAAGCATCAAACGAGCTCAGCTCAAAGCAAGGCTATAAAAGCGCTGGACACACACGAGAGCTCTGTATCTACTGTGATTCGGACTCGTGTCGGTCGGTTGTTTGGATTGGGGAAAACATCGCAATTGTTGTTATTGTTTTTGTAATCAAAATCGAGGAAATAGAAATTAAAAAGTTGTCGGGAAAAAAACACACAATTAAATAACAACGCAAAGCTTAGCTTTGAGCAAAAAAAAAGTGCAAAAGAGTGTAAAAAATAGAAACTTATTAAAAGAAAAAGGAATTTTTTTCCTTTGCTGTTGCCAATCAGTTTGTCAATTCAAGCATCAATCCATCGGTCATGACGGTGGAGGTGTTAAAGGATGCGTCCCTCGTCTCTCCGGCGAGTGTGCTGAACTTCCTGCTGCTGCCAACCATCATTTTGTGGTTCATTTATTGGCATCTCTCCAGGCGACACCTCTACGAATTGGCTGCCAAGCTGCCAGGACCAAAAGGATACCCGATCATCGGCCATCTCTTCGACTTCGTGGGACCGGCAGCATGTACATATGTGATTTTTGTCGATCGATTTAAGGATTTCATTCCATTTTTCTTTAATTTTTTTTTTAAAAGTGACCGTCTAAAAAGTGATCTAATTTTAAATTCGAAAAATAACCTTAATAATCCTTAAAATTATTTGGTAGCAAGATTATTATTGTCTTCAATTTTATTCATTTTAAAAAATGTTCATTTCTATTTTTTCCATTACTTTTATGTATTACAAGAGGTGGGCCATCGGCTGGTTTTTCTTTTAATTAAATAATTATTTCAAAAGTACTTAACGAATTACTTCAAGGCTAATTAACTTAAATTAAACAATAATTACGTAGCTAATTTAAAGCTTATTAAATTAACTGGATAATTATTTATATTTAATTGAATAATTTAAAAAGAAACCAGCCAACGGCCCACCATGTACTATGTAAAAAAGAATAAAAAATATTAATAAAACAACAATGCTAATAAAAGCAAATAATATAAAATATTACAATAAGAAAGAATTCTCATTTTTCATATATAATCATAAAATAACGGTTTTGATTTAGGTTCTATTACCAAATTTTTTTATTTTTTTTTAAAATTTATTTTGTATTTTCGTTTTCTGCGCTTTTAATTTTTAGAATCATATTTTTTTACCCCAGCCCAATCATCCTTCTAACATCGAAGGATTTTTCTAATCATTCAATCTTTAAAAGAGTAACATTCTACATATAAAAAAAATTGAGGGTTATAAAAAATGTAGGCTTAAAAATTGACAAATAATTTTTTCTTCTCTTCTCGTTATCTTCGATTTTTTCTTCCTTATCAGCTTGAATTTCGGAAGCGCTCGAAAAAGTAGAGATTTTGGAGGTTTTTTCCGATTCTTTTTCCTGTGTTCTTAGAAAAAGTTTATCAGTTTTTTTTAACCTTAAAGTAGTGAAACTAAATTCTTAGTTTAATAAAATAAAGTGGATTATTTAGAATCTTTTCGGTGTTTCTTTTGTCGATGAATCTTTATCAGTTTTAAACACAATCATTTCACATCACAAAAGTTCATCAACAGTTTCTGAACTCGAAAAAACTGAGTTAAGTTTCAGTTTAAATTTAATTTAATTAAAGAGTCGCTAGAATTGAAATTCAAATTCGCATTTAAAAGAAGAAACGAAATGACGAAACTTGAATGAATTTCGGGTTTTGAAATAGAGAATCAACGCAATGATTAGAAATAAAAAAAAATTATGGGAATATTTGAGTTCTTTTTAGGTTTAAGTTGAAAGTTTAAATTGAAAGATTTTTAGTTTTAAGTTGAATTGAATAGATTTCTGTTTTTTAACCTTTTTAGTTTTTAAACTTTTCTCTGAAACTCTTTGCAGCGGTTTTCAAAACAGTCATCGGCAAAAGTGAAGCCTTCGAGCATGTGTCCAAGATGTGGATCGGACCGAAGCTGGTGGTCTTCATATTCGACCCGCGGGACGTCGAAATCCTACTCAGCAGTCAAGTTTACATCGACAAGGCGTCGGAATACAAATTCTTCAAACCGTGGCTGGGCGATGGACTTCTAATTAGCACAGGTTTGTGAAAGAGCTCGAAATTAAAATAGAAATACGATTAAAACTCCTCCCCTTCAATGGATTAAACTCGTGGGTCGTTTTTGCGTCTATTATATAATCTTAGGTCGAATATATTCGATGACGACGGACTGCCATGGTTTTTTATATAATCTTCAATTCATTTCATTTGCCTCTTGATTCGCATTTATTCAAAAAAGTAAAAAAAAAAAAAACAAAACGAATTAAATTATAAAAATTAATAGCTATTAAATAATAAATTCTTGTCGTGTCCAAATAAGTTGTCAAAATAAATTTGTCAAAATAAAGATGCCGTAAATTTCGAGAATCAGAAAAAGAAAGAGTGAAAAAAACAATAAAAGAGACAAAGAAAGAAAAAGACAACAAGAGAGACCAAATATAAAAAACTCAAAGAGTAAAAACAAAAAATTACAATAATTAGAATAGACAGAAAGCAGAAAATAAGCAATCAAAATATTCGCACATTTAATTAAATAAATACAAAAGAATGCAAAATATTTGAATACAAACATTAAAGTGACAAGTTTATTTTGGCGACTGAAACGATGGCGCTATAGTCGTCGGCAGGAAAACAACAACAACAACAACAACAAGAAGGAGAACAGCAACAACAACGAGAACAACAACAACAACAACAACCACAACAACAACGCCAGCCATCACTCAATCCAATCAAAATTACAAAAATACTTTCGTATTGTTAGTTCTGTCTACTTTTTAGCATCATCATCATCATCTTCATCATCATTATCATCATCATTATCATCATTATTAGAAGAGACCGACAGGCAGACACACACATACAAAGAGACTGTGAGAGAAAGAGTGGGAGAGGGAGGGTGGGAGAGAGAGAGCGAGGAAGGGAAAGAGAAAGGAAAGGAGAGAGGGAGCGAGAGAGAAAGGGAGGGAATGACAAAAAGTGAGATAGAAAGAAACAAAAAAAAAAATTCTAAGTAGAGTCAACTACAATTCATAAATATAGTAATTAATTCATATAACAACTGCGCTGATTTGCGGAAGACAAACACAAGAGAAACAACAACAAAAAACGACAGACAAACAACAACAACAACAAGAAACGGCCAACCAAACAAACAAACAAACAAACACACACATGAACATAAAAAATTCCTCCATTGTGACAATTTAAGCTACGGCAACTTGCAACCAACCCCCCTTAGCACTCATCCTCCCTCCCCCTCCCCCTCCCCACCCCCACCAACACCCACACCCGCCACAAGAACACCGATGATGCTGTAGCGACAGCGATGCCACATTTTCACTTCAATTGTTTGGGGTTGTTTTCCAAGTCGAATTCTCGTCTTTGTTGTTGGTTTTGCTATTTATTTATTTTCACAATTATTCATATCTTTTTAATGCATAGAAAAGTGCAAAGAGATTCTATTCTATTTTGAGAAGCCACAAAAATAAAACAAACAAAAGAAATTTCAAGTTTCTTCTAGCATAAAGAAAAAGTTTCCAAAGAGAATAAACTTGGTTGAGGGAAAAAATTGAATTACTTTTACTAGGTGAAAAAAACGCAATAAACTAAAACAGAAAAATAAATTCTGAATAAATAGAAACAACAATTTCTTTTTTAACAATTTAATTAAAACAAACAATTTATTAAACATGTAAGTTAATGAATTGAATGAATAAATTGTGTAAAAACTAGTAAAAAGTTTGTAGGTTTAAAAAGACTGTTTATACTTTAAGAAAAAAGCCTACAGAAGTCAAAAATCGAATAATGAATAAATTGCTGAAAGGTGGTGAATTTATGGGGATTTTTTCGCTATTAATTTTATTTACTTTTCATAAACCTTTCAATTTTTATTTATTTGTTTTTAAACTTTATTTTATTTAAGAAATATTGTATTTTGATAGATTAGAAATTTAAAGAAAAAAACAATTACTTAAATTAACTAATTTCGAAATTAACTAATTCGAAACTTAAAATTACAAAAATTCAAAAAATATGGTCAATGAAAAATGGTGACCTTGATGACATTGAAATTGTATATCGTACATACATGTAATCGATATAAAAAGATTCATAACTGTAGTAAAACGTAATTAAAACAATCCACTGAATTTAACCGCAATTAAATGCATAGATACTAGATTGAGGTAAATATTTATACTTTAATATGAGTTTATAATTATTTAATATCAGTTTATATAAGTTTATCTTATCGAACACTTTCTATGGTTATCTAAATGATATCTAAACCGATCAAACAATCGTCTTTCTCATTCCCTTTCCTCTCTCTCTCTCTCTTTCTCTCCCGCTCTCTTTCTTCGATCTCACTTTGCTGATTCATGATTCTTTTTCTTCTCTTCTCCTTTTCTTCTTCCTCTCCCTCTTTTCTTACGGCCTTTTCTACTTTAGAACACTTGTTCCTTTCCTTTTGGTACTTAAACAATCAATTTTTTAAAGATTTCGGTACCGAAACTAAAATCCAAACTACAATCACGAAACTGAAATCTCGAAATTTAATTCTCGGAACTAAAATCGAAATTTCGAAACCTAAAACTCAGTGTTTCTTATCAGTTTAAGAATATATACATGTCTATTATTACAGTTAATTACTTAAGTTTTTATATATGACTTGACTTTACTTGACTCGACCTAAATTTCTACCCAAAATATTGTTTCATTTTTAATTTTTTTTTTTCATTTCCTTCTTATTTTTTTCGAATTTTATTTCTAATTTATTGGATTTTTTGTGTTTTACCTTAAATACGAGTATTTTTTGTTTTACTTTAGATTTTTTTCTTTAAGCTTTCGATGGGTTTTTTATACGTACAATATTTGTTTTTAGGTTTTTATTTTTTTTTTAATTTTATTTTTCACAAAAATATGTCACTAAATCACCCTTTCACTGTGCTCAATCCACTTGTGTCTATATTTTGTATATTTTTGTGTATATCTCTTGTATATATTCGTACCATATATAAAATAAATATATATATAAAATATTTGGATTGTGCAGACATTTTAATGAACTTTAAATAGAATTTTATACACCTTACGAGCAGCTTTTTATAATTAATTTGTTTTAATTAATTCTTTAATCAATTCTTTGAATTCTGTTTTTCCTTTTTATTTTTTTTTTTTTTTTGTTAATTTGATTCGCAGACAGAAATTTTAAACATTTCGAAGAACGAATGAATAACAAGAATACATATACGTATATATATATACTTCCCAAATATTATACATAAATACAGTATATGCATAGATTGTGACTGACATCAAGTCCATGGTTTAAGCGTAGTCAATCTGGACATCAATTTCGATCTGGTTCTTTTGTGAACGATTTGAAAGTCCTGTCATTGCAAAAGTCAACGAAAACCGAAAACGAATAAAGTGATAAATCCTTAAGAATCTTCAGAGAGTCAGAAATCTTGAAGAGTATATAAAACAATATTCATAAATTTAATAAAACGTAATTAAAATAACTGAACTTAACCGCAATGAAATGGATACTTGAATGCGGTGAATTTTGATACTTTAATATAAGTTTATAATCTAATATCAATTTATAAAGATTATTCTTTATTAAATACAATTTATATAAGCTATGAGTTCTATTATTTTATTAATATCACTTTCTGTGGTTATTAAATGGCATCTAAACCGATCGAAGCCTTAAAAAATTCTCACTCTCTCTCTCTCTCTCTCTTTATCTCTCTCTCTCTCTCTCGATTGGATTAGTCAGGGAAGGGAGGAGGGTGGTTAAACTGAGGATTAATTAGAGAGCTTCTTTGGGTTCAGATGTATTCATTCGTCATTCATGACAAATGATGATATAATGTTAAGCCAAGAGATTCAGAATTAAAGATTAAATACTAAATATAAAGATTTAAAGATTGATTTATAGTTAACGATAGACTCTGTTTAGAATTCTTCATTAGAGGCAACTGATATCGACTTTGAAACGAAGTTCTAATTCGATTCTTCCTGTCAACTTTCTCCAGCACCGTCATCTCTTCCTTCCTTCTTTCCTTCCGGCCTTCTATCCTTCCTGCCATCCTTTCCCTGCATTACACAATACTTTAATACAAACTTGAATCTCTTTAATAAATAAACTACAATGAATTAAAAACACCATAAAATATGCCCTACAAACTAGCTGAGGGATACACAGAGAACTAGAGAGAGAGAGAGAGAGAGAGAGCTAGAAAGAGTGAGAGTGAGAGAGATAGAGACTGATTGAAATATATTGAGTGCTTACTAATATTTTTGCCCATTAATCTTCTTCTTCTTCTTCCTGTTCTTTTATAGGTTCCAAATGGCGTGCGCATCGTAAACTCATCGCTCCAACATTTCATCTCAATGTTCTGAAGAGTTTTATCGACCTCTTTAATGAGAATTCCAAAAGCGTAGTTCGCAAGCTACAAGCAGAGGGTAGCAAAACTTTCGATTGTCACGATTACATGAGCGAGGCAACAGTTGAGATTTTATTGGGTGAGCTTTTGATCTTAGATAATAGAATCTAATGGAATCTCCTTGATCCAGAGAGATACTCGTACATAAATTAAAGGAACTGCAATAAATAAAAGGGAACTGAGGGAAAAAATAAAGTTGTCACTGTATGACATTCTTTTTTTTACTCTTATTTTTTATGTCTTCTTTTCAGTTATTTATAAATTCTTTTACCGAGTTTTGAAAAGTTCAAAGATCAGTGTCAATGTTTTAAGAAAAAAAGTTAAAAAATGCATTTGAACGCTTCTACTTCTTTAGTGCTCTTTTAAATGACATTCGTACTCGTCCGTCCGTCACTCTCGCAACTCCCGGGATAGAATGAGTGTACTATTTCTAAATTGCTTCCAAGTGATTAAGTGAGCTCATTAAGATTATGATTTAGTAGAAGACTAAAAATCACAACTACAAAAACTCGTTGATTTGGCACAGAAACTTCGTAAATTGATCGTTGAACTCAATTCAGCGAAAGAGTGAGTGAGTGAGTAAATGAAACATGGAGAGAGACACCGATAAGATAAACAGAAACAACAACAACAACTGCGATAACAACAACAACAGCGATAACAGCGATAACAGCAACAATATGTTTAAATTATAATAAGAGCATGAAAATTAAGCGGAATGTTTTGTATTCTCGAAATATTATTGATAATTTTATGTCATTTAATTATTATCATTAGTATTTTGTTCTATTGTTTTTTCCTTTTCTTTTCATATTTATTTAAGCACTGATTTAAAGACTTCTTTAAATTGTTTTATAAATGTTATAATAATAAAATCAGTGATCGAGAACTGGAATCGTTCTAGAATCTAATCCAGAATCTGGATATTCTAATCTAGACAGAATCTAATAATTAAATTAATCATTAAATTTACACAACATGAAAGAAATACTCTCGAAACTTTAATATGAACATTTTTTTTGGTGTTTGTATCCATAGTATCTATAAACTATAATTTTTCTATGTTTCTTCAGATGATCTCAGATACTCGTAACATCGTATGTCAGACGTGTCACATTTAATTTTCGATTTTTCACATGTATAAATGCCTAAAATACGAATATAAATTCATTTAAAATTCATTCATGTATTTTGATCACATCAATTATTTTTTCCAGAATATTCTGTTGACCGCGATGAAGTTCATGAAAAAAAAAACCCCGTTGAATCTTGCATTTAAAAGCGATTTAATTTATAATAATGCTCTTGTTGCTTTATTTTCAACCAGTAGAATAGAAAACGATAACAACAACCAGAGCACTTCAATAAACGTACATTACGTAAATGACATTGTAATTAAGGTGAAATAATAATGAATAAAATTTAGTGACAGGAAAAATAACAACAATAATAAAATATATATGCCATAAATAAATATATAAAAGTTTGGGAAAAAAGTCGTTAACACTCGCAATTTTGACAAAGTGCCAAATATAAAGAAACAAAAAATATCAAAAAAGCCCCTTTTTTCTTTATATTTGTAAATAATTGAAGTATTTACAGAGTCAGCCAAAAGTCACGTAAAGCCTAGGGGTAAAAATTGAATTGAGTTTGCATGCGATACACTTGTATTTTGTTTGGCTCTGAAATCCTCAAGAACCCAACAGAACAGAACCCAACTAGCCTCTTTTGCCTGAGTCACTTGTGGGTGTTTCCCCTGTATTTCCTCCATCTGATTCCTCGGAAGCAGGACCTGAAGCTGATATTCTTGGAAAATCATAATAATAGAGGAAAATCAGGGTTAATAGAGGTATAAAGTCAACCATTTGGAATGCCGGTGAAAAGATGGAGGTCCGGATAATCGAGGTTCAGCTGCATATTGAAGGAAAACCTACTTTCATGGTGTAAACTCCCCCCCTCCCCTTCTCAATGTGTTATCAAACCATGGCAATGATATAAAAAATAAAACAAAAGTAAAAATAAATAAATAAATAATTGAAAATCGAACTAAAAATATTAAATAACCAAATAAAAAAAAGTACTCAATTTGATTGCAAATATATTTTTGATATTGTTGTTGTTGTTTTTGCGTTTTTTCTTGATTAATTTGTATCATCATTCGCATCATTTGCATGCAATTCATTCATTGAGCCGTTGAGGCGCAGTCGTCAGTCCATCCGTCGTTCTTCCGTCGAACATTTTTTTGTATGTTTGGTTTTTGTTGGTGTTTTTATTGTTGTTTCCATTGTTGTTGTTGTGTTTGTTGCTTATAAAAATGCATCCATAGCTGGATATACTACTACTACATGAACAGAAGATATATCAACTTGAGTCAATTCAAACTTCCAGCCACAGCTGTTGCCAATTTTGTCAAAGTGTTAAAGCAGCAAGAATTGCGTAATCGCAGGCGGCAGAGCAAACATTAAGTTAAGCTTGCGATTTCCTTGCATGCGATAACTTTTACTATGTATAAACGACAAAAAAGAAAAACCGAGAGAGAAAAAACGGTACCGCGGCGCTTGCTTTCTTTCAGCTACTTTTTCATGCCATGCCTACAACAACACCAATAAAGCAACAATGAAAAACATCAGCAACATAAACAGAAAAAGCGAGAGACAGCAACAATGAGAAAACTGAATGCCGAATGAATGAGTGAATAATGATGACGAAAATATTGTTAATAATGATTACCATAATAACGATATTGATGATGATGATGACGACAATGATAACGATGATGATTAGTTAAGATGGTCAAAGAAGAAAATCAAAGAAGTTCGCTTGGCCTGACTTGCATAATCAACCAATCAACTTTCCTCGATTCACTCGATTCACTCGACTCGCCGAATTGCTTTTCAATGCACTTGCTATTTAATGTTTGTGGTGCTTTCGTTGGTGTTTTGTAAGTTATTTCTTTTATATATTATATGTAATTATATTTGTCATTGGAGCGTGAAAATAGTAACCTACTGACACACTTGATTTGGGGAACTTCTATTTAGTTATGTTAAAATTCAAAACTATATGAAGTTTGCATCCCTGCAAATTGGAATTTAAACTACGCGAAAGTGAATGATTGAGAAAAATAATGATTTTGGAAATATGTAGTTAGATGCTAAGCAAGAATGACTGTCGTGGTTGTTGTACACCCAACGAAATCAGTCACTTCACTAAAAGGTTGAGGAAATGAAAATTTCGATAGGATTTTGGGCCCATTCACACTTTCGACAGCTAGTAAGCGACTCAAAAATGACAGCTTTGTTGTTGTTCGGCTAATAAAATTGTAACAAGTACATTAGCGAAACAACAACAATGTTGTCGCGTGTGAACTGCCGCTAACACCAAACATGTGACAAGACAACCTTCTCGACGGTCTAATATCTCTGTTGGGTTAAGAGATCTGATCACAATCGCCACCAGCGTCCATCCGGCTCACTATCATGGTATCGAACCAGCTTTTAATTAGCGTCAACAGCTTTTTCAATGCAAGTTGAACGCAGTGCGTGTTTTCTTACTCAAGATGCGCATTTTTTATTACATGACGTAACGCATCTGCATCCGCTGCGCTGCGCTGCGCTGCGTTGCGTTAATTCAATGAAGTCGACCGCGTAGTAAAGGGTTTTAAGTTTTCCTCATGATTAATGAGATACACGCGCAATCTGGCGACTTTATTAGTACAGATTATACTATATTTTAGTACATTGTTTTGAATACTGTTGTTTTCTTTTTTAAAAAATTTTCCATGGAAGATTTGTTGTTTTGATGGTGGAGTCACTTGTTGTGTTGTAGTTGTTGTTGTTAGCGGAACAGGTAGAGAAACAATAAAATTAATGCTGTTTTTCAATGTCCACAAGATCGAAGGTTAATCGTCTTAATTTATTTTAATTCACTTCGCAGCGCGAAGTTTCTTTAAATACACAATCCTTTAGGATTTAAAAATCGTTCATCTTTCTTTCGACCTCGATTCCTATTTAATGGAGTTGTTTATTGTTGTTGTTGAGTTTAATGTTGTTTCCCGCTTTCATTCCAGAGACGGCGATGGGAGTGTCGAAGAGCACCCAAGACAATTCCGGTTACGAGTACGCGATGGCGGTCATGAAGATGTGCGACATCCTGCACCTGCGTCATCGCAGTCTCTTGCTGCGCAGCGAGTTCCTCTTCACTCTCACGAAATACTATCAACAGCAGGGAAAACTGCTGAGCATAATACACGGTCTCACGACCAAAGTGATCAAGAGCAAGAAGGAGGCTTTCGTGAAAGGGACGCGGGGGTCGCTGGCCAAGAAGGAGGCTGCAGTCGACGAAACCGAAGGCAAGAATGGAGTGCTGCAGAATGCCAAGCAGACTAACAACAGCAACGCCAACACCACCAGCGTTGAAGGCCTTTCCTTTGGCCAAGCTGAGGGCCTGAAGGATGATCTCGATGTCGAGGACAACGATGTGGGTGAGAAGAAACGCTTGGCTTTTCTCGATCTTCTGCTGGAGAGCGCTCAAAATGGTGCTCTTATATCGGACACGGAAATCAAGGAGCAGGTGGACACGATCATGTTTGAGGGCCACGACACCACCGCTGCTGGCTCCTCGTTCTTCCTCTCCTTGATGGGCATTCATCAGAACATACAGGACCGTGTCATAGCCGAGCTGGATGGAATATTTGGCGACTCCGATCGACCGGCCACTTTCCAGGACACTCTGGAGATGAAGTACCTCGAACGCTGTCTCATGGAGACGTTGCGCTTGTTCCCCCCCGTGCCGTTGATTGCTCGCGAGCTGCATGAGGATCTGAAGTTGAGCTCCGGCGACTATGTGATTCCACGCGGCGCTACAGTCACTGTCGCCACCTACAAGCTGCATCGCAATCCGAATGTCTACGCCAATCCAACCGTCTTCGATCCGGACAACTTTCTGCCGGAACGTCAGGCCAATCGTCATTACTACGCATTCGTCCCGTTCTCGGCAGGACCCAGAAGTTGTGTGGGTGAGTTTCAGTGGCTCTGGTCTTCGAAGCGGGTTTGAAAAGCATTTCTTACTTTTTATCTTGTCTATTTTTTGTATATCATATTCGACAGGTCGCAAGTACGCTATGTTGAAACTGAAGATCTTGCTGTCCACTATACTGAGGAACTATCGTGTCTACTCGGATCTGACCGAGAAGGACTTCCGTCTGCAAGCGGACATTATATTGAAGCGAGAGGAGGGCTTCCGAGTGCGTCTTAAACCACGACAGCCGATGGCAAAGACAAAAGGAATTTAAGTTTTTTTTTTAAGGAAATAAGCACAGGAAATGTCAATGTTTAAATTCGAAAAGGGGAAATGTTTCTGGCTAGATAAAGAATATTTTAAAATAAATGTATTTTTGAGTGTGTGACGAATTATTGATAAAGCAATAAATAATAAAGTATTTTTTAAACAAATATCCATGGGATCTTTTTAATTTCTCCTTTCCAAAATATTTGGTCATTTGGAAAGTCAAGAAAACGAAACAACTTTCTATATATTATTATATAGGATCTTCCTTAGTTAAGGAGATACGGGGAAACTAATTTCAAATTTTAAAGGGTTATAACTCAGAAACCAGGGGAGGGGTTGCGGGAGATGATGTTGTTGTTGTTGGGGTCTGCACCAAAGCAACAACAAAAACACGATTGGCGTTACTGGTAGATTCCTATTTGTTACATTATAGCGCCATCTACGTGCGATGTCTAAACGGAGAACTTAAATTATTCACCTGAGTAGATGCAATTCACCCAAATTATAAAGCATTGTTGAAAAATAATTTGAATTCGTGGTGAAATAGCCCAGCTGCTTGTGACGTTAAAAGTGTAATTATTTGGAGCATTTTTACTGCGAGTGACACGACAACATAGTTGGAATTTTGTATTGCATTTCTTTAATTTAATAAATAAAAGCGAACCGCAAAGAAGATTGAAATATGTCTGCTGTCGAGGAGTTGCGTATAAAAATGGCACTGTTGAAAGCTGAACTGGAGCAACACAAGGTGGAGGCAAAAACTGCTCGCGAGCGTATTTCTAAAATGTCCGCAGAGGTGGTGGACTCCAATCCCTACAGTCGGCTCATGGCACTTCAACGCATGGGCATCGTCAAGGAATACGAACGTATACGTGAGAAAGCAGTAGCCGTGGTAGGTGTCGGAGGAGTCGGCAGCGTCACGGCTGACATGCTGACCAGGTGAGTGTTGAATATGAGCTCCACCTTTTAGACGCAGTTCTTACTCATGCACAAAATAGGTGCGGCATCGGCAAATTGATACTCTTCGACTATGACAAAGTGGAGCTGGCCAACATGAATCGTCTTTTCTTTACGCCCGATCAAGCCGGTCTCTCGAAAGTGCAAGCAGCTTCGTGTACGTTGACGTTCATTAATCCCGACGTTGCCATTGAGACGCACAACTACAACATCACTACAGTCGAATCATTTGAAAAGTTCCTTAAAACTCTGTCAACGGCTGGTATTGAGGACGGCAGTCCCGTCGATTTAGTCCTGAGCTGTGTGGACAACTTTGAAGCTCGCATGGCCATCAACACGGCTTGCAATGAGCTGTCACTGAACTGGTTTGAGTCGGGTGTTTCGGAGAATGCAGTTTCGGGACACATTCAATTCATACGCCCCGGAGAAACGGCTTGTTTTGCTTGTGCTCCACCACTTGTTGTGGCTGAGAACATTGACGAGAAGACGCTGAAGCGGGAGGGTGTATGTGCTGCGTCGCTGCCCACAACAATGGGCATTACGGCCGGTATTCTGGTGCAGAACACACTCAAGTATCTGTTGAACTTCGGTGAAGTTTCCGATTATCTTGGATACAATGCGATGAATGATTTCTTTCCGAAAATGAGTCTGAAACCGAACCAACAGTGCGACGATCCTCATTGCATTGCGCGTCAAAAGGATTATCAAGCGCGTCCAAAGGTGGAAGCAGTTGCAGCAACAGAACACTCACCTGAGGAGCCGTTGCATGAAAACAATGAATGGGGCATTGAAGTGGTGGATGATTCACAGCCCGAGACGGGTGGAGCGCAGCCGACGGAGGTTAGCGAAAGTGGTGTCGATATAGCGACTGGTTTGCGATTAGCTTACGATGCTCCAGTTAGTAGTGAGCCAATGGATGATTCGGTTTCATCGACCACAGCCACTGGAGCTGCTGTTGGCGTTCCTGCGAGTGCTGAAGCGGATTTGGACGAGTTGATGGCGCAAATGAAAGCTATTTAAGATGATACCTCGATTTACAAATGGTGGGTTGCACAGCAGTTCAGAAAAAGCATTGATTTGGTTAAGAAAGTTGAAGAAGTCTCGAGAAAAATTACTCTCACAACTAAAGTATTAATGCATTGAATTGTTTGCTGGTTTCGTGATGAAATCCATATCCGCTTTTAAATAAGTGTAAAACTTTACTGACTACTATTACTGAAATTATTCCATAAACGTTTCCAAAATATTTTTATACTTTTATCATGCTTCAAAAGCAAGTTATTTACTAAATATAAAATCACAATTATACATTTATTGCAACTATTCTGTTACAATCTTTGTTTTGATGTATATTTGCAAATTACTTTGCGATGCTAGAATCAGTTGAAGAGGATTCGGATTTCTTTTCAAACTCATTATTAATTGTCAACTGGTTAAGTAAAACATCAAATTTTCGAAATGTTTGAAGTATTTCGATAAACGCAAAACTATTATTTAATTATTCTCTGTTTTGATGTTTCGTATATTTTCGAAGAAATTGAAAAAAAACAAAACTAAAAAATTTTGAGAGGTCTCGCATAAAAAAGGAGAAATTAAACATGTGCAAATAATTCAGAAAACACACTTGCAAAATCCAAAATTTCCAGTGTAATTAAATTTTAAAAAAAAGCAAAAACGGTACAAACTAATGCGCGAGATAATCACCATTCAAATCGGTGGCGCAGGCAACAGCATCGGTAACGCAGTAAGTTTATTCCTTTAAAGACAAACGAAAACCCTTCTTAAATCCTTGATTCTCTATGGTAGTAGTTTTGGCACGTAATCTCCCACGAGCACGGCGTAGATTACGCCAGCGGGCGCTTTGCCGGCACAACAGCGCTGCAACTGGAACGCATCAACGTCTTCTTCAACGCCACTGCCTCCAAGCGTTTCTATGCACGCGCTATTTGCGTCGACACCGAGGGTTCGTCTCTTCAGCGTTTACACACCCACAGCGCCCTCTATCATCCGGAGAACTTTGTGAGTGGCACAGAGAGCGCGGGCAATAATTTTGCTCGTGGTTTTCACACCGATGGTGCAGACATACTTGAAGATGTGCTCAACGCGACGCGACGCGAAGCAGAGTCCGTGGACTCGCTGCAAGGTTTCCAACTGTTGCACTCGATCGGTGGCGGCACCGGCTCCGGCCTGACAGCTCTGCTCATGAACAGACTTGTTGAGGAGTACCCAGACAATCTCATATCGAATTACGTAACCATTCCGTCGCCAAATATGTCGCAAACAGTGGTGGAGCCGTACAATGCTTTACTTAGCATGCCGTCACTGGTCAGTAACTCGCATCTGACCTTCTGCCTGGACAACGAAGCCTTGTTCCAAGTATGCGTCAAAAAACTGAATCTAGCCTTTTCCGGCTACGAGCACATCAACCATCTCGTCGCCCTGACCATTTCGGGCATTACAACCTGCCTGCGATTCCCAGGTCAACTGAATGCTGGCTTGCGAAAGATCTACGTGAATATGGTGCCCTTTCCGCGACTGCACTTCCTAGTAACAGGTTTCGCTCCACTGCAGAGCTGTCTGCAGAAGCAGTTCTCCCAGGGCACCGTGGCCGAGCTGGTGCAGCAGATCTTCTCGTCGAATAACCTGCTGTGTGCCGTCGATTTGCGACAAGGCAAGCTGCTGACGGCTGCTGGTATCTTCAGAGGTCGCATGTCGCCTCGAGAAGTCGACCAGCTTATGACTAACGTGCGAAACAAGAATTTGAGCAATTTTGTCGAATGGATCCCAAACAATATAAAGACCGCCATTTGTGACATACCGCCGCGCGGTCTCAAGATGTCGGCCACTTTTATTGGCAACACGTCGGCGATAGTGAAGATGTTCCAGCGCTTGTACGATGGCAGCACCGTAATGCTCCGTCGTAAAGCACACTTGCATTGGTACACCGGCGAAGGAATGGAGGAACAAGAGTTCACCGACGCCCAGGAAGAGCTTCGAACAATTATTAAGGAATATACAGAGGCTGGAGCAGATAATGTCGCAGCAGAAGATGGCGATGACGATGACGCGGACGCGGACAAAGAAAAAACAGATGCTCGCATATGTCCTTATTGCTCAGGAAAGACATAAAAGTGATTCAGAGTATTCGGGAACGAAGATTCATATTGAAGCGAAACACCAATGAAACTTGTTTTGTGTTCTGTTGACGATGGTGTACGTCAGTGACAAAAACCAAGCAATTGGTAACAATAAATTAGCTGAATTAAAGTTTACCCTGATCTGTTACGAGTCTCTTGTGGATGTGTTCCAATCTACGCCCTGCGTTAAATACAACTGAGTCACGGTTGTTCGACCATTTTGCCCCTCAGTTCGGTTGTAATCTAATAAAGAAGATATTAAACATAATACTATCAACGAGTTAATACATTTTATTTACTATTTCAGCTTAAAGAGTTTAACAAGATTTAAACTTAAGGAAAATTCTGAACTATGACAAAAAAATCACATTGAATGCCTTTTAAAGCTTTGGCCAATTAGAACCAAATTTAATCCAGCAAAAGGTTTGTAAAAAACAAATATGAATAATGGATCTGTTGAAGCTTGAACACTTGAAAAATTTGTTGGGCATAAAAAATTGTTCGTTACAATGAGCTCCTTAAAAAGGTTTACCTACAATGCAAGTCATACGTGCCACTAAAATCTTTCAAGTATGGATGCTTCCAGTTAATGTTTCTCCACTCTTTTATCGTCATCGCATGCTTCCAATTTAGCAGCATCCTGTAAATGCAAGTTCAACACTTCTACAACTTTGTCAGCAATGAATACAAAATCGGGAAACTTTCGGGCACGCGGTGTAAGTTTCAGTCCAGACCAGATGGAAGTGCGTTCATCTTGCTGGTTTGTAGGTTGCGGAGCAATGAATACCTCAAAAGAACCACGCCGAGGTACACCGTCCGAATTTAAGGACAACTGAAGCTGGAAATCGTGGCTGACTACACTTCGCAAACGTTGGACGACTTCGCCGTGCAACGCTTCTGCCCGTCGTTTGAACACGGATCAGCTACAACAGTGGTTAATATAAAGTATTGGAATTTCGCCGAAAAGTTCATCTTCGGCGAGTGTCTCCTTTTTGAAACGCTTTGTAGCCTAGAAAAGATCAGCGTACTAGTGACGGATTTTCTACAATTTTTCCAAGTAATACGTACATTCGACTTTGCAGTTCCCGATGACGTTGCCTTTCTCTTGCGTTTGGGAGGCATTTTTAAAATTTTGTTGTATACAAAAATTCACAAAAATTCATTCAAACAAATCTCTGGCAATTTTACGCGCCTTCCACAAATTTTTCAGAAGCAGTGTTGCCAATTATAACTGATAAAGCACGTGCTTGTAAAATATATGTCAGTGTTGAATATGGTAAAAGTTACTGTCACCACTCAGGTGATGGTAACTGACCGTCTGAGTGGTGAAAATTGCATTCATACGATGTATTGAAATTATAATTTATAATAATAATATATGGAAAAGGAATAATTTCAATTTGTAATTATTGTATTAGGTCAAATAATTGTAGACCTAACCAATGTTGTAATCTTCTTAGGATATAGTATATAGATAGAAGTTTTCAAATTTCGAAGGGCTATGACTCCAGAACTAGATGAGCCGAAACCATTTTTGTTGGTGCTATGGTTAGCGAAAAAAACAACAACAGCAAAAAAAAAAAATAACAATAATAATAGTTAGGCAGAAAAGCGCCTGATTTAACCCGAAAAAGGAAGGAACAAAATTTCATAATTCATTAAAAAATAAATTTCTTCAAGAAAATAATTGTTATAAGATATATAAGATGTAATTATATCAAACATTTATTTTGAAAATGTATTATTTTTAAATTGTCTTTGTAAATTTGAAAGTCTTTGTCTTTGAAAGAATTGTAGGTTGCGATTTTTAATTTTCTTACAATCGCACACAGATTTCCTAATACCACAATTTTTGGTTACTATTTTACTCTAGGTGGGTGCCTAGTAAAAAGTATCCCAATTACACAGCTGCCTCTAAAGTACGGATTTCTATTGTTTGACAACACTGCGATTTATCACATTATTCAACACACAGATCGAAAATCATTTTCATGAATTCACCTCAGAAATGTCAGAAAAAAATTCTTTTTCAATAAAAATTTTCTTTTGGTGTGGAAAATTTTTTTTTCGGGGTTCGAACGAGCGTAATCATAGGAATTTCAAAGAAAAACAACGCGGACAACCTGAATTTTCTAATCAATTTACGCGCAACAACGTGTAAATAAAGAATTGAGTGAAAAATTGCAAGTGAAAGACAAGAAACGGTAGGAAACAAAGATGGGAAACGTTTTGGCCGCCTCCTCGCCAAGCAAAAAACTTGCCAATGCAAATTTGGGTTTGCCGGAGCCAGTGAAGCCGACGACAGATTTAGCAACGGTGGCCGCAGATGCTGGCACCAAGGCGAGGACGACGCTTGAGAACCCCGGAACCGTGGAAGAGCTGCACAAGAAATGCAAAGGTAACCAAAAGCAAAACAGTAGCAGCAAGTGATGACATAACCTACAACACATGTGAACAGTCGTCAGTCAGTCGGTCATTCTGAAGCTGCTATGAAGTTACTAAAGTGAAACCATGTTGGTGCTTGTGTTGTTTATTGTTGTTACACGTTGTTGTTGATATTTTCATATTATCCCTTATTTAGCAGATTCTGATTCCTTTTGTTTCATTATTCAGATATTCAGGCTATGACATTTGAAGGTGCTAAAGTAATGCTAAACAAGGGCCTCAGTAATCACTTCCAGGTGTCTCACACGATTAATTTGTGCAGCACACAGCCCAGTGGCTACCGCTTCGGCGCCACCTACGTGGGAACCAAGCAATTCAGTCCCTCGGAGGCGTTTCCAGTGCTACTGGGCGACATCGACCCGACAGGGAATCTGAACGCAAACGTTATTCACCAGTTCTCACCTCGCGTCCGTTGTAAGTTCGCATCACAGGTGAGCTCTCAACAAAATCCCTTGCTTCAAAGATGAATGCATCTTGTTTTTTAGATTCAGGACAGCAAACTCACTGCCGCCCAACTGACCACAGATTATCGTGGCGATAATTTCACTGCTTCGCTTACTGTTGGCAATCCAAACATTTTCAACAATTCGGGTGTCTTAGTGGGTCACTACTTGCAATCGGTGACCGAAAGAATCGCTTTGGGTGGCGAGCTGGCTTATCAGTATGGTCCCAATGTGCCTGGCGGTCAGATTGCGGTGGTCTCGGCGGTGGGTCGCTATACCAACGGTGACTCCACCTGGTCGGGTACCGTGGGTCCCAGCGGTGTGCACATCTGCTTCTATCAGAAGGCTAGCGAACAGCTGCAGGTGGGGGTGGAAGTGGAAACTAGTCTAAGAATGCAGGAATCAGTGGCCACGATTGGCTATCAAGTGGATCTGCCGAAAGCCGATCTTGTCTTTAGAGGTGAGTTGATGAGTTTCATTTAATTTGCATATCTTTTGACATTTCATCGTTTTCAGGTTCCTTCGATTCCAATTGGAATGTTTGTGGTGTCCTGGAGAAGCGTCTGCAACCGCTGCCCTTCTCTTTCGCTCTCAGTGGACGATTAAATCATACCAAAAATCAGTTCAGATTAGGTTGTGGCTTAATAATTGGTTAGCCAGGTCGGGAAAATTTCAATTGTAACAAAGAACAAGATCAACAACAGTAGTACGAACAACACAAGCATTTCAGCACTTTTAATTCTATTTAATCGCTGTTCATCTGTAAAGAATTAAAGGTTAAGACAACCAAACTAAACTAAACTAAAAGCAAAGAAAATGAAAAGAGTAAAATTCAAGTCATCGGTTAAAGAAGCAGTAAAAATTATATATACTCGTATATAGGTATAGTAAAGGCTTAAAAAGGACGAGGTCAGCACATCGACAGTAAAAGAAATCATAGTAATAATAACAACAATAGTAAAAGACTAAAGAAAATAGATCGAGCCAAAACAACAACAACAAGATTAACATCAATGACAGCAGCAGCAGCAACATCATCATCATGAGCAGCAGCAGCAACAGAAGCATTTCTTAACCTTGACTCAACGTTTGTCGTTTGAGACGATTTCCTGATCCTTTTACCTCCTGTTAGTTTAACATATTTTTTAATTTAACAAATTAAAGGAAATTTAAGTTTCTCACAATTTAGATTTATTGCTAAGAAAAATAATAATTAAAAAATTAATTTGTTCTTGTGTTTAAAAGGGAATAAAAACACAAGCTCTCAACGCATTTTTTAGCTTTCTTAAGTCTATTAAAATTTACCGTAATTACTTAATTCATTATTGAGATTTGATGTTTTCCTTCAAGTTTATAGGAGTTAATTTATAACAAAAATCGGGGGTTTTTTTGCTGTGTAAAAGAAAGCAAAAGTAAAAAAAAAAAACGGTTTATCGATTAAATTAAAGGACGAGAATATTTTTTAAATACTACAACACAACAACACTGTTAGCAATAGCGAAAATATGAGAAATAAATTAAAAACTTAACTGGAAGTTAAATCGTTTTTAAGAGTGTGGCGAAGACACGGAAAAACAACAGTAAAAAATACTATACACATATTTTAAAGATTATAGAAATAAAGTTTAATTGTTATGTTAAAAAAATACAAACAAAAAACGCTTCATCACTTTTACAAATATTTATTATTTACTATAAGCTGTGGAGAAACAGCTATTTCTTGGATTTCCTTCTACAACTTTTCATCTAACAGTCAATTAAAGCCTTATCTATGAAGTATAAAACAGACAAATATTATTTCTAGATTATAATAATGATAATATGATAATGATAATATAATATAGTAATTATAAGTACAACAACAATTCTATTCTAAAATAAATTGCATAGTTAAGGTGCCCAAAATACTGAGAATCCCGAGACAAGAGATATTTAAACATTTTTAAGGCTTATGACACAGGCTGTGGTTGGTGGTTTGGCTGTAGTTTAGGTTCAAACAAAGCACTGGAAGCAAGTGTCAATTCCTTTCTAGCAAAGACGCAACTCGGATTCCGGTTTGTGACAAATTTTTCAAATGAAAATAAATATAAAAGAGAAATGAAATTCTTATATGTATTTAATAAAAAGTCATACATTTAAAATTAGTTAACAGAATAAAAAAAATTATAAATAAATGATAACTATTAGAAATTTCAGTTTATATTAAAATAAAATTTTCGAATTCAGTTAAATTGTTAAATTTGTTTTATTAAATAATTTTATTTTAATGGTTTTTTTTTTCGGAATAAACTTAATTAAAAATACTACAAAATTTCATATCTACAATAATGCAAATAAATAAGAAGATATGAAATAAACATTATTTATTTTTAGCATTGAAATTATTTCAATATTTTTATATCTAAGAAAGTTATCTTTCTTTCAATTCTTTCTTAATTCTTATTAAATGAAGTTTAAATAAATATTTCCTCTTCTTCTTCCATTTCTCTATCCAAAGCGTTTAACATCTTCATTTATGTAACTAATCAATATTTATTGAATTTATATTCGAGTGGAATTTCTGCAATTTCTACAACAACAAAACAAAACAGTATTCAAGTGCATTGTGGGTGTATGTTTGTACATATGTGTGTATGTATGGGTGTATGTATGTTTGTATACACACGCATGCACCCTATTTACGAAGTGAACGCGTTCAATTGGAAGCGTAAAGTGCTGCTCGAAGCACATTCAATACAAGTTCATTCATTCATCACAGCCATACACACACACACACACACACATACACAAATATACACACATATGCACCACAGTATTCTCTCTAATGACTTCATTCTTGATATCTGAAAACAGTTCAAGTCCAACAGCAACAGAAGGAGTAGAGACACAGAGACGCACTGACAGAGGTTGAGACACTAGCTAAGGCAGGTTGGCAGAAAGGAACAGCTGCCATTCGTGTTGTTGTTGTTCTGCTTCATGGTCGCCATCACTACATCTCAATCATATTCGTTATCATCATCATCAACAGCATCCATTTGATAGTTATTTTAACCGTTATCTGCAACTTCGACACTTCCGGTTGAGTTCTAAATACGACAACAACAGCAACAACACCATTAACAACAAAAACAACAAAACAGCAGCCTCAGAATGTGTTCGCCTTGCTAAATAATTTGTACACATGCATTTGTTGCTGATGTGGTTAGTTTTTTGTTGTTTTGCTGATTTTTGTAGCTAAAAAGTTGCTAAAAAAAGAAATTAAAATAGGAATAAAAAAGAATTTAAAAAGTTTACTTATGGACTTTCTTATTATTATTATAAGTTTTTCTCTAATTTTTGTTTTTAGCTTTCATTTTGTTTTTATTTTGTATTTTGTTGAAATTATTTAAAATTTTCTTTGGTTCTTTAAATTTTTTAATAACTTTTTTCTGTAATTTTTTTTTGGGTTTTTTCTATCTTTCGATGGTTTGTGAACTTTTTTCGTTTGATGCTTTTTCTCGTTGCTTGTGTTGGCCAACAGCATGTGTTGTTAATTTATTTGAACTCCTATCAATATTTTGTTATTTGTCACATTTTGTTGTTATTTTGTTGTTGTTGTTGTTCTTGGCCGTGTTTTCCTACAACCGGCCATTCAAAAATGCTGTCGTTTTAACGATAGCATGCTTTAAATGTGTCTCTGCTCTGTTCTGTGTACATGCACGTGTGTGTGTATGTTTGGGTATATGTGTGTGTGTGTGTTTAGTGTGCGTGTAATGGCTCAAATAATTGCTGCTGCATCATCGATTCGCTTCATCCTGGTTCATCCTCGGGCAACACTTATTTTCAATTAAGTAAATAAACCATCGCTCGACATCCAGCTGCAAGCGACAGACAGCAATGTTGATGATAGATCGAGAGACAGACGGGCAGACAGACAGACAGCCAGAGGGGCAGAGTTTTGGCACAGGACTGAGGGCTGTGGTGGGCATGGAACAATGGACAGACAAGTATCTGAGATAATGCATTTATTCGTATCTGCAAAGCTCTCTATTAACTCCGTAATTGAACAATGAATTTATTTTTACTTGTATTTTAAGTTCAGTTTATTATTAAACGTGTCCAGGTTGGTATTTATTCTTATTCACCGCAATGAGTTTAATATTCACCACAGTGCAGGTAATATTCACCACGCTGGCAACCCTGATCTAAACGCGTATTAATTAAATGTTGCGTATACGCGACGATATCACCATCAACATCATAATCACCGTTACTATGAGCATCCTTATTACAAAAATAATTATGCTCATCATCATCTACATTGTCATCATCCTTATCATTATCATCCTTATAATTATCATCCTTATCATTATCATCCTTATTATTATCAACATCATCATAGTTATCACCATAATTATCACCATGATTATAACTATAATCATCATCATAATCGCCATCCTCATCGGCATTATGAACTTCTGAAATGTTCAAAATGGTCGCCTTCCGAAATCCACGCAAATATGTACAATGAATTCACTTCATCGTGTGTATGTTGGTAGTTCCGCTTTGTTTTGTTGCCGCTGTACTCCCCACACTATTCACCATGATTAGTTACATGAAAACTCAATTAAGTACTCGTGCACCATCGTCATCACCACCACGGCTCGTGTTGCTGTTGGTTTTGTTGTTAAAACGATTAACGGTTTCAGTTCGTTTTTCGTCGTCGTTGGTCCTGTTGTTGTTGTTGTTGTTTTTACAACTCGCTGTTGCATTTAAGCTCTTCTTCTGCTTCATTGCTGAAAACATTGATTGAGAGTAGTTTAGAGCATCGAATTTGCAGTCTAAAATTAAGAAGAAGAAGAAAAAAAAAACAACAAACAACATTTACTTACCTCTCACTGTTGTACGAATGGAAACGAATCGAAGCGGGACCGATGTCGGCTCAACCTGGATACCTGCCATCTGGTGTGCCGTCTCCAAGCTTCATTTAAAAATCGTTGAAAACTTTGGAAGCCATCGAAAATATCAACGAAAATGAAGACGTTGACCTTTTTCTGATTATAATGACCATTTTATGGAAAATGCTGTTATTTCTATAAACATATAAATTATTCCGTGTTTTTTTTTCTATCAACAGTTGTTTTGTAACAATTGTGGTTGTTGTTGTTCCTTTTTCTCTTTTTGTTTCGTCGTAACTGCAGTTGCTGTTGTTGTTGTTTTGACTTTCGTAGCTTTAGAAATGTGTAGATTATATTATTAGTGTGTGTTATTGTTGTTATTATTGTTATTACTGGTGTGGTTGTTTTTGTCGTTTGCTATGCTAGGCTGTTGACTTTCGCTCCGTCTCGCGCTCTCTCTCTCTCTCTCTCGGTGGCTCGCTTGGTGGCTCGCTTGGTGGCTCTCTGTAGATGTGCTGTAAAATTATGTCATTCATTCATTTCACTGCACTCGTCAACTGTCACGTGTGCATGCACAAAATTACACACACACACACACACATTCAATTCCAACAACTGTATAGTAGACAAACCATGCACAAGTCATTTCAAGTCAAACATCTGGAGCGAGAAATCCTCCTGGCAGTTTATTAAGAGTACAACCACAGATGCTGCTGATGTTGTTCTTGTTGTTTCTATTGTTTTTGCTTCTGTCACTTCTGAATGCTGATGTGAAGAGTGCAAAAGCAGTTAATATTTTAATGAAAAACATTCGTTTTATTTTGTTTGGAGATTTTTTGCTAAACTCAAAACAATTTTTTTGTTTTAAAAACGTGGAATAATTTGAATCAAGCTTTAAGTGCTTCAAATATTTTACCATACAAATGACATTTCTAATGTTATCAAGTGTTCTGTTTGTATATTATTTTTAAATTCTGTTATTATTATTTATTAAGCTAAACAAAAGTAAAAATAAAATAAAATATAATATGAAGACAAACAATTGTTTTGCGTAGCGAACTGAAGCGTCGTGATCGTGCACGACGTCGTTCGATGGCTTCGTATTCTACGAGCACTTCGTTGCACTCCTACCAACAATCCTAGCAACAAATCGACGATGCACACGATAACAACGCCGCTGCTTGTGGCTACGTTAGCAGAGACTGCATCATCGTGCTACTTACATCATTTCCAGGCGTGTTATTCTTTTCTTCTTCCCTCACAGTGAAACAAAAACAAAACCTATTAATATTTACGTTAAATTTAGTTATTTCACAAAGACATTTCTAATAACTTTGTTTGAAATTATATCATTTATTAGGCATAGAGGCAAAAGAGTTGAGAAGAAACCACAAAAGCGATGAGATGCATGAAAGACGAGCTAAAGTCCACTTAACGGACGTCTTTGATATTCCAACCCCGGAAAAGAAGGGTAAAAAATGAATCTTTATGAGTTTCTGAAGTGTTCGGCGTCAAGTTCAACGCAAACTCTTCAAATCTTTCGTAACGTTTCAGTTGCAGTAATTTTGTTGCAGATGAAAGAACGCCCAACAACAGCGATTTAATGAGATTTTTAATTTTTTCACTCTTTTTCGGTGTTCTATTTACTTTTTTTAATTTAGAATGTTGTTGTTGTGGTTGTTTTCTGACTGTTGCTCACCTCCGTACTACTGATTCTCTCGTTTTCCTTCTCGTTTATTTTTTCTCGTTTACCTCCTTGACTACCGACCCCGTTATTCACTTAACATGTTAATTAGTTCTACCAGAAGTTCTGCTTCTTCTTCTTCTTCTTCTTGTTAACATTTTTTCTACTGTCTTTTATTTAATCTGTTGCTTTTTAGAGAAAACTTATTAAAAGGATGACCAGCGAAAGAAAACAGCGAAAGTTGCCCATGTTGAGTGGGAGTCTGCGATGGTTAAGCAGTTTGTAGCCGTTATTTACAGCAATTAAATCGTTGCTTACGATGAATTAAATCCCTTATTTATTAATAAGGAAAAATTAATAAATTAATATTAAGTATTGCAGGTGGGGAGAAAGAGTACTTGAATTCAACGTAAACTACAAAGAATTGCGAAAAATTTAACCACTCATTTTGCCCGTCAAATTGCAAGACGTTCAGTGCAGTGGTTCAAGTCTCCGCTGACGGCTGACACAGCCTCAAGGCAGTGATGTCATCGTGTGCATTGTCGTTTTGTTGGTAGGATTTTTTATTCATATCAACGAAGCACTCGTAGAATACGAAGCCATCCAACGATGGCATGCACGACGACAGTTCGGTTCGTTATGCATGGACATTTTGCATTGTCTTCTAATGCATATTTTATTTTGTTGTAATTGTTGTTTGTCTTCACAAAATTGCCTCCAAATATTCGAGGAATTAACCTATATTTGAGGAATTTCTAGTTTATGGGATATTGTATAAAAACGAAGTTATTTATTGGTCGTTGATGTTGCAAAAATAATAGTAAATTATAACCATCAGCTTATCGTCTGAGCCTTCGTGCATGTTTCGTTATTTTTTTACAAGAAACACGAATGCTTGAATGCAGTCGGCTGAATGTTGTTGTTTATGCACATTATAAATTATATACATGCAAGTATTTATTCCTCCTTTATTCCCCCTTCCATCTTCACTTCCCGCTTAAGTGAAGTGCTGACTATTCAACCTCTTTAATAACAACAATGAATCAAACTGAGCAACCGAACCGAACCGAAGCAAATCTATTTTAACCAGCTTATAATAGAAGCTTCACGACAATAACAACAACAACAACGGTTCCTTTGTTTTGTTGTTCTTTTCGGCTGCTGCTGCTGCTGCTCAGCGAGGACCAGCGACCAGAAAAATCGGATGTTAGAACTGAAAATAAAATGCACAAAAGAAGAAGAGGAAGAAACAAACAAGAGGAAGAAACAAAAAACATATTCGTGTTTACTTGTATATGTGTTTGTGTGTGTGTGAATGACTGCAGAAGGAAGCGAAGAGGAAGATAATGAATGCTAGAATGGGGACAAGTTGACCCGGTGGCTGATGCTTCTTCTTCCTCTTCTTCTTTTCTGCAGGAGTTTCACAATTTTAAGGTTGACAGTATTAAAGTTTTACTGTTCCAAAATTACTCGGTGACTCAGTTACTTTACGAGACAAAAGGGATGAGCAGAAGCAAGAAGACGAAAGAGAATAAAGAAACTTAAAAAAATCAGGGAAAACTGAAAAAAAGTAACAAACAACAACGAGACACGATTTAAAATGTGTGTGCGTGTGTGTGTGTGTGTGTGTGTCTCATCAGCCGCATATAACAGTGAGTCCTCTTAAAAGCATCCCCTGCCAACCCACCTTCCACCATCCACCACCCACGTTCCACCAGCCACCCGCCGCGAGTGTGGAGAATGTGTGGAATTTTTGATTTATGACGCTTGACAGAGTGAATGAGAGTGCAGCGAATGGAGACAATTTTTGTTGGGATGCTCGGCGAGTGTGTGAGGAGACGGGAGACAGGTTCAAATTATGTCGGGGAATCCTTGTTGATGGCCTCCTTGTTTAGCGGGTTTATGAAGTTGTTTGTGGCACTTGAAGTCGAAAGAATGTCCTTTTAATAGAGCGACAAAACAACTTGTAATACAGGAGAAAACAAATAAAAGAACAACGATTTTAATTGATTCGATTTTAATTTCAACAATGATTTTAATCCTTAAGATAAGAGAAAGAAAACTAGAAACAGAACATTCTTGCGAGTTGTCGAAACGCTTTCGCTTAACTTCGCTAATTACCGTTATTCTTTTATTTGTTAATTTGTTCGTTTTGCCGTTTTTCCAGTCGACGGTGCTGAGTTGCTGCTGCTGCGCTGCTGTTTTACTGCTGAACTTATTTGTGTTGTTGTTGTTGTTGTTGTTTGTTATCTTCTTATTTCATCGCCATCTTCTAATCTTCGCTTCTCCTCAGATTCTTCCTCTTCTTAGGATCTTACTGCTTCTTCTTCTTCTTTTCCTACGATTTGTTGTACGTTTTCTGTACACGCTTTTAAAGAAACGAGGGACGAACGTTGTCGTTATTTAAACATTCGGAAATGCCGCCGAAGAGGGACAGCAACAGCAGGAGTGGCAGAAAATTCTCGGGTGGGGGGCGGGGAGAGAAAGCAAACGAAGTAGCAGTAGAATGAAGCAGCAGACACTCAGCAGAGGAGCAGCAGCAGAATGAGCGAGCAGCGCAGTTACAGCATTTTAAATGCAAACATTTACAATTCAATTATGGCCGCAAATGATTAGCGGTGAAAACAAAAAGGACAACAAATGCAACAACAACAACGTCATCTACAATAACAATGAATGCTGCAATAAAAACCTGCAGAAATGCGGACAAAAGAACGAAACAACGACAACAAGCAGGGGGCAAAATACAACAACAAGCTTTCAATTACGAGATTTAATGAAACTTAACGAAATTTTTTGTGCTCTTGAAAAAAACTGAATAAAATTGCAAGTCTAAAGAGTAGTAAAATAAAATAAGAGGAGAAGAAAGTAAAATAAGAGTTTTCGTTGATAACCAGCCGTTTTTATAGTAAAATAGTTTAGCTGAGATTTAAAAGAAAGGAATTAAAAGCAAATCAATTGCAGAAATTTTCATTTATTTTATAAGACTCACCATCAAAAAGATTGAACGATCGTTTTTAGGTTTTTATACAAGTTATGAGCGATCAATTAAACGTTAAATGAATTTAATACGCGTTTAGCAACGATTTAAGAATTTATTACGCAACAACAACGAATACAAGAACAACAGCAGGATTAACAACAACAAATACAACAACAACGAATACGAGAACAACAGCGGGATTAACAACAACAATAACAACAACAACAAAGAGACTCAAAGTAACCAAATTGAACATGAATTTTATTTTTTTTCACCTTATAACGGTTTCTGTTTTTTTCTTCGTTTCTTGTCTCATAACGCATCGTTGCACTCACACATGGACAGCTACGTGGACAGACAGACAGACAGACAGACAGACAGACAGACAGACAGACAGACAGACAGGCAGACAGAAAGACAAACTGAGAGACACAATCACAGAACACACACGAAATCCAGCGATTAGAGAGTGAGAACAAGAAGAAGAAGAAGAAGAAGAAGAAACAGAAAATCAAAAAAGAACAACAACAAGTTTTCTGTTTTCTGTTGCTTTCTCTTCCTTAAAAAGCGTTGTTAACGACTTTTATAAGGATTTTTAATTTCCGGCCCAAATGAAAATCATTCTTCTGGAGCATTTTTTGTAGACTCTCCACTCTTCACTACTTTTCGCACGAGTCGACACTCTTTTCACCTCGCTTCGCACATCCTTTCACATCGCTTTTCACACATTCATAGACCCCTCACCCTTCCCCCACCCCCTCACTATCACCCTTCACAGGATCTTTTAGTGGCTGCGGTTGAGTGCGGTTGCTTATGTTGTTGTTATTGCTATTGTAGTTGTTGCGATTGCTGTTGTGTTTGTTGTTGTTGTTGTTCTCATTGTTGTTATTATTGTAGTCGTTGTTGTTGTTTTTGTTATTATTGTTGTTTCTGTTGTGTTGTGTTGTTTGCCGGCCAACAAACGGCAATCGTTACAGCGATGCTCAACTGCAGCACCGACAGCAGCAGCAGCCGCGGCAGAACGATCGACAGCGGCAGAAAAATGCACAAAGGAAAAAAACAAGCAAAGCAAAAAAAAGGAACACAAACAATAGCAACAGCAACAACAACAACAATAACAACGATGACGACGACGACGAAGAACACAAAACATTTTCCGCAGCTTTTCACATTTTTTCCATTCCGTTTCTATTTCATACTTTTAAAAATGCTTCCCTTGTTTTGTTGTTGTTTTTTCAACAGTAAGAATAGCAGCGGCAGTTGGCAGCAAAGCAGCGCAGTCGACGACTCTGGTCAGCGATTTCGTTGTGTTCGCTCAGTTGAGTTTCGCTGATTTTGCTGATGTTGTTGTTATTTTTGTTGTTGTTATTGTTGTTGTTATTTTTGTTGTTGTTGTTGTTGTTATTTTTATTGTTGTTCCTTTTCTTGTTGTTGTTGTTGATTCCTTTTTGTGGCCTTTGAGATGCGTTTTTGGTACCTTTTTTTGATTACTTTTTTTTGTTGTACTTTTTGGGGTATTTTTTTAAAACGTTTTGTTGTTTGTGTTTTTTGTTGCTTTTGTGATAACGTTTTGTTTTTGTTTTTTGTTGATTTTTTTATTCCCCTTTGTTGTTGTTTTATTAGTTTTTGTTGCCATTCTTCTTGATGCGCATCCGTTATTTCTTTTGATATTTTTTTTTAATGATCTGTCCGTTTGATGTACATACGAGTACATTTTTTGTTGCTTTTTGTTGGTTTTTTGTTGTTGTTTTTTTTTCTAATTTTTTTGCTATGAACTTTTTTCATGCATTCTTTGTTCAGATTTTCACTAAATTTTTATTTATTTTTTATTGTTTATTTATTTTTTATTTATTTTTTATTTGAATTTTCGTTTTATTTTCCTTCAATTTTCATTTGATATCATTTTCTTACGTATTTTAATTTATTAAACTTTATTTTATTGCGTTTTTATTTGATTTAATTTTGCTCCAATTTAAATCTTTTATTTTGTTTTATTTAATTTTAATCTTTAATTTAATCTTTGTTCGTTGTGTTTGTTTGTATTTTTCTATATTTTTCTATATTTTAGTAAATAGTTCTTTATTGTTTCTTATTATTTTTTCTTAATTTTATGTTTTTAATAATAATTTTATTTATGATATTATTTTTAATGTAATTTTTATGTTTTATTGGCTTACTTTTGATAGTTTTTCTTTCAGATTCGTTTATTTTGTTTTTCTTTTTTTCTTTATTTGTGTTATTTTAACATTTATGGTTTTCCTTCTATTTTGGTTTTTTTTGTTTTATTTATTTTTTTTTTGTTTTCATTTCGGTTGTTTTTTACTGAATGTTGGCAACAATTAAATGGGTTCACAATTTTCAGCGGAATGTGGTTAAGCATGGATTTTTGATGTTGTTGTTGTTGTTGTTGTTACTTTTCTGCGATTCCGTCTGAGGTTCGAAGGCGAACCATTTCGCTGTTTATGGGAATATTTTGTGTATTTTATTCTGAATAGTATTCTATTCCGAGAATATTCTCATTCATCAATTAAATAAAAAAGGGCAAAATTATAAAAAAAAAATAAAAGAAAATTTAAGATTACAACACAAAATTTTAATTTAGACTACAATATCCTTTAATTTTTTTTATAAATACTTATTTTTCGATAAGCAGATATTTAAAATTTTTTAAAATTTTCCAAATTCTTCGAGGCTAAGAAAGAATTCCCCTCTATTTTACTCTCTTTCCCCGTATTTCTTAATTTACCCCACTATTTCTGGCTCTCTTCTCTCGTTCTCTCTAATTACCTCTCTCTCTCTCTCTTCAGTGTACTCTGCCTGTTCTCTAAAATATCAACATTGATCTCTTATACTGTCTACGGTTTCTACTAAAATATCGGGATTATTTTTCGGAGTGCAACGAAAGCGCCTGTCGTCGAAATTCCACGAAGTGAAGCACGAACACGAACTCGTCCACGTGTTCGTTGATTTGAATCTCAACGGATACGCTTTGTTATCCTTCGAAGCCGCTTTGGGTTCAGTTGGCTGTTGACAGCTGTTGAGGAAGCATGACAGCAACACTTCGGTAGCCTTTTTATAGATGTATTTTATACCATTTCCTTAACTCGTTCTTCCTGAATGAATGAGTTCGTATTTAAACTAAAAAGAGACAGAAAGTAAGAGACTGTGTCCAATGAAATGGATTCCTAAACTATTGCCCACAGTTTTAGAGTAGCTTCATAGAATCTCAACGTACTTCAGGTTCCATAAAAAGAGTTTCAATGTAGAAGAACTCAAAGTAAACAGGACAGTAAACAGAAGAAAAAAAGATTCAAAGAAACAGCTTCAATCAATGGCTTTTATACACAAAGGTTATATAATATAAAAGCTCCTTATAAAAAACGGGGAGCTTCAAAAGTCTCATTACTCGAGTTTCCACTCGAGAAACGTTTTTCCATTTCGTTTAATTAGTTTTCAGAGGCTCAGATAAGACTCAAGGCGATGCGAGAATCTGTACAGAGACTCGTTCGCTTGTGTTTTTCGTTCTGTGCGAGTTGTTTTCCTCTCTGACCGAATAACTGTCTGTGCGAATGAGTTTTGAGCAACCGTGGCGACGTACTTGTTACCGTTATTTATTATTATTGCTGCTTCATTTCGGATCTTCAACCAACCGGAAGTGAGGCTCAAAAGAAATGCAATAAAATTAATGAATGAATGAATGGAAAACTTAATTTATTTCATTCAGCCGCAAATCTGCGCGGTTTTCTTTGTGGCTTCATACATTTTACCCCTTCTCCCTCACCTACCATTCTCCCCCACCTCCCATTCGCCCCCCCCCACCATTCGACCCCCCACTATAAATAAATAAATAAAATAAAAAACAGATCAAAAGGAAAAAATGTTCCAAATAAATTAAAGTTGAAATATTATAATTGAAACACAAGAGAGAAAAAGACGAAAAGAAAAGCGAGAGCGAATGAGAGTGATGGAAGATGTGTGAAAGAGAAAAAGAGAGAGAGAGAGAGAGAAAGAGTGAAAGAAAGAGAAAGGATGATATTTTCACAAAGTCAAAGCCAAAGCTTAAGAAATGCTGCCGAGTTGAGTTGAAGCTCATTTAAAATAAATGAAATGCGAATCAATCAGCGCGTGACGGAGGTAATTTATTGTTGTTGTTGTTGTTGTTGTTTCTGTGTTGTTGTTGTTGTTCTTGAAGGACGATGAAATGCTACAATAAATATTGCATCCCGGAGCCATGCTGCGAGCATATTTTTTAAATAAGGTATTAAAACACATTCATAAGAATTACAAATATTTTTTCGAGTTTAAAATTGAAAAACATTCCTTCGTCCTGTCGAAAGAAAGGATAAAAAATTATAATTATTATACTTTTAATGCTCGGTTTTTATACTTGAAAAGGTTGAAGGATTAAATGAACGTTTTAAAAAGCAGCGAAGTGGGCAAAGTGGGCGTTTTAAATCCCAAAAAGTGGCGGTTTTGTTATCGTAACCTCGATGACGATGGTTATTACTTAATAATGTTCTCTTTCTCAGTATTCTTAAGAATATTCTTCACTCTACGATTACTTATAAAGCCATTTGAGAGTAAGTACTCTCATACTTACTCTCCCTCCAAACCCTATGACATGATCTTTCTATACCCATACGAAGGTCCTCCTTTCCCTGAAAAGCTGAGGAACTTGAAGAGCTCAATATGAACAAATTTAGAGAAAGGGTATTTCGGAGGATCATTGTTGGGGCATTGAAGTCTCTTACTATCCTGGTCACACAACCGACCGCCTTCTTTTGGGCGAAGTTCTTGAGTAAGAAGGGATTTCTTCAAACTGCAGTACTCACTTCTTTCCGATGGTTTTCTTTTGAAGCACATTCCACAGCGTTGAGCTCTGTTCATTATCATTTTTCTTCCTCTTTTCTTCCTTCAACTTCTATTTTAAATTCTAAATGATTGAATTTGAAATGATTTCCAAATTCAGTAATTTAGAATTTCATTTAATTATTTTACCTATCTTTTTTTTCATAATATTCTGCTTCTTTTTCCTTTCTTTTCTTTCTCTTGCTATCATTCGTCTTCATTCTTCAATTCTTTCCTAACTGATTTCTTTCATTGTCTTGTGTAATTCTTTTATATAACATTATTGTGAATTCTTGTAACTCCTTCTTTCCTTCTCCTTCCTCTCATCAATACCAGAAACAGGGAAGGGCCGGCAGTACGGAGAGGGGGAGGGGGGGGGGGGAGGGGAGGTGAAAATAGATGAGAGCCTTCTTCTCTTCTGTAGTCTACTCTCAGCTTCGACTTCGAGCGCCTTCTCCTCGCTCCCAATCGACGGATCGGCTTGCTTTTTCCTAATTTTCTGAAAATTCCTTCACACACGAGGCACGAGTTCTGCAACTTCCGTTATTTGAGTTACGTGACTCCACACATCCTGAGCAACAATTCCTCTTCTGACAGTTTGTCTATTCCTCTGTCTGCTGATTACATGGACGACCCACCGTGGAAGGAACTCCCGAATGTTGGCAAGGCACGATTCTGGCGTTTCCTACATCGTTTCGTTGGAGTTTTCATCCTTCCCTGCGTCCTCCTTCCGTCCTTCCTTCCGTCTTTCATTTCCCCCTCACATCCTCCTCCCTCTCAGTTGAAATCGGAGTTCTTTGCGAAGCGTTAAGCCGCTGTTACTGCTGACGGAAGCTCAGTCGACAGCCTCGCTTCTTCGCTTCTTCTCAAATACACACGTACACCAGCACATCATACGTAACACACACATGCAGGGAGTGGGAGGGGGGGGGGGGGGATGGTGGTGGCGCGTTTGAAATGTTGCCAACGTGCCCTCGGGATTATTATTAGGAATAGATTTTGCAGGAGTTGCACACGCGAATGCGATTACAAGCTCAGGAAACTACGAGGTGCAAACAATTGTTGTTGTTCTGGTTGTTGTTGTTGTTCATTCCTTTTTATGCTCGTGTTGTTTTCGGGAAGAAAACACACAAAGAAAAGAGGAAGAATTAAGCAGCAAGAGCTGAAATATTAAGTGACTAATTCCGGGATGAGAACCTGAGAACTCATCCAGAGAAGGAAACCAGCGACTCAGTAAATCAGCACTTCGGAACGTTGATGCCTGGCAGAAACAAGGTTGAGCTGTGGTACATCGAGACTTGAAAATAATTAAAACTTGGGTACATTATCCTTAAGCTTAATTGATCCTTGGGTTACAAATTAGGATTGAAATTCTTACGCGTTGATGGGTTTTCGTATCTCATGAATCACATGGGTCTCTTCTCTCCACAGATGTTAATCCAATGTGTCTGCTCTAAGGACGTGAAGAGGTTATTTAAGATATTAATCAGGTCCAGAATTACGTATGTCAAGTAAATCTCTAAAGATTAGTAAATGAGTAATAAAGAGTCGTCAAGAATCAAGGTAGTCACTCTTCGATCTTCGAGATATCGTCGAGAACTCCTGTAAGAACGATTAAACTAGGCTACAAACTTGAAGCTGTCATCATTCAATTTAAGCTGTCAAATGGTTCAGTAGGGAAGTCAAAGTGTTGAGTCTCTGAGGACATTTTATCTCTCTCAAGAGACGTCGATGCATCCTCGAGAGATATTAAACTCTGGATAGACGACAACCGCTTCCTGTAGACTCGGGATATGATTCGAGTTCAAACTTTAATAATAAATCATAGTAAACAAAGCTTAACATCGATTTCTGCTTAAAAGATTCTTAAGTATTTCAAGTGATGTGAAGTGCTCTCCATACAATACATAATCTATTATATAATAAGTTATCATTTAACTACACAACAACAACAACAACAACGTAGAACTAAAATGGAGTATCTACTCCATTAGCATCTATGAATTAATATTGTTATCGACAGTAATGAAGATTGAAGACAGCTGAAGACGATGTCGTCGTCGGCGATGACTGAACATCGAAGGAATGCAATTTTTGCCTACCAAAGAATCGTCCTTTCGTCGGGAGTGTTTTATCATAAAAGTTCTCTCTTCCGTTTGTTGATGTTTGGTAAAAAACTGGGTCGAAATATTTTGAGAATTTGGGAAGTCAGTAAAAACAACAACACAAGAACAAGCATCAGCATCATCATCAGAAAATGTTTAATGGCTTTGATGATAAGACTGGAATATTAGCATTGGAAGAGAAGACAGGAGTTTGAAAGTGTTGTTGTTATTGTTCGGGATGAGTTTTTGCAGTTGCAACAACTTTGATAAACAAAACAACAAAAACAACAAAATCAAGGTAAAATCTATCCAATGAACCGCAATAGATTTTAGAGAACAGAAAGAGAGAGAGAGAGAGAGAGAGGGAGAACGAGGGAGGGAGAAAGAGACCGAAATTAAACGGAAGATGAACGAAGTCGACCCGGAGAAGAGTAATCAATCATTTTGTGGCTTTTAGAGAGAGTAAATCTTGGATACAAGAGCTTAAAGTTTATTTTCAGGCTCGACCATGAAACATTTTCGCTGAAACTTTAATTTTAATACACTTTTTAGGATCATGAATTGAAGTTGAGTTTCTCTCTTTAAGTTTTCTGAAATTTCACTCGTTTTTTTCTTTTCTTTAAAATTTTTTTTTTTTTCTTTTCTGTTTCCATCTCAGGTGCAATGATTTGTAAATCATTGTTGCTTGCTTCTCTTCTGCGTCATTTCTTCGGCATCATTTCTACTTATTCTTCTTCTTCTTCTTCGCTTTCACGGTTGTACGTGCGGCTGCTTCAATTCGTCGTTTATTGAACACCTCCTCCACTTTTTTTCAATCGTTTGATTTCATCGTCGACTCGGCGAAAGAAAATAGATTGGGTCCTTGATATTAGATCGTAAATAAATAGCAAGAAACATCAGCGTATCTGGCAGTGAATGTGCTGTACGTGAGACACCTTCAAGTGGTTCTCATTCCTCGTCTTCCTCTTCTTCCTCTTCTTCTTGTTTGCTATTTCCGTATCATTTCACTAAAGATTGACTTTCTGTAGATCTTTAGTGGGTTGCTAATGAAACAGAACTACAGACACGTGTACTGCCAAGAAAGCTTTTCGTCCTTCTTGTGGATTAATGGATTTAAGATCAGATACTTAATTAAAGGCTATAATTAAGGTTCGTATAAGCAGCTGGTCTTGAAATCTTGAATCCGGCGAAAACCTGCCAGAAGATCGAACTTCAGAATGAACTTTAATTGCTTTCGACGTTGAGTTTGATGAAAGATATACTAAAGGGAGATTATAGAGACTAAGGAGAGATATACACGTTAGATCAGAAGAATAAACCATCAATTGATTTTAAAGAATCGTAATTTACGAAACTTAAAGTAATCGAAATCGAGACACTTTCGTTCTTCTAAATCAATCAGTCAATCAATCAATCAATCACAAAAGAACTCTGGGCGAAATGTTTGAATGTCAGTCATCGTTTTCAAGACTTTTGCTAAAAATGCATTTCATGATCACGAATCAGCATCGTCAGCAACTCAGCTGGATGGAAGGAAGGAAGGCAGGAAGGAGGAAGGAAGAATCGTACTCGTGTTGGTACTTTGTATTTTCGTCACGTGTTCGATTTGCATGCTCAGACGTACTCCTGGGAGCGAAGTGAAGCTGTTTAGTTGTGCGTAACGAGGGGGGGTGTTCGATTGACCTTCGGTGTCTGACCAACCGAATGACCGAGCGATGGTTGACTTCGTTAGAATCACTCATGTGCAGACCACTCCGAACACCAACAATCGACCACACAAGCTGACAATCACAAAGTGTATAAAAAGGACTCGATCGTAGTCGTCATCATGGCCATGAACATTATAATCACCATCATGAACATTAGCATCATCATTTTGGAATTGCCATGGTCATTATCATAACCGTAATTGACACTGTCATCATCGTCATTGACATTATCATCACCATTACAGAAATCGTCTTTGTAATCATCATCCTTGCCATCGTAATCTTCGTCATCGTTATCTCCGTCATCGTCATCGTCATCTTCGTAATCATTATCATCTTCGCCATCTTCAGCATTTTCGTCATCATCATCGTCATCCATCGGTTACATTTTCATCACGTGACCATCATCAATCGATTACTGACCAATCAAGCATATCAACCACTCGTACACAGCACAGGATGGGACAAGAGCGGGACAAGGACACTAACAGGGACACTAACAGGAACAGGCACAGTAACAGGACAAGGACGAGGATGAAATCAGATAAAAAAAAGAAAAAACCAGATTTAATATTCAAGGAGACTTTGAAGTCAATTGAATTAAACAAAGTCAAACGGAGTGAACGATGAATGAAGAGTTGATTATTTCTGTATGAGTAAATAATGAAATAAAGACAGAACATCGCAACAATCGGAAATGATGGATTGATGAATGGACCCAAAGCAACTGACCCATCTGAGTGACCCATCCAAGTGACTTTTATGACTTTAAGACTTGTGTATAGTATTTATGACTTTAAGACTTGTGTATAGTAATCGCATTTAAGTATGTTGATAAATAATGTTAAAGGGGGAAAGCCACGCCCATTTATCTGCTTAGTATTCAATGCATCTGCAAATACTCGTATATTCCATGCAAACACATTATAATATATAAAGATATTAAGTAATTTGGCGAAATTAAACGAATGACTTCTGACTTTAATGTGAATGCAATTATTTAAGCTCAAAGTGCAAATGACATCTAAGAACAACAACAACAACAACCACATCAACACTATGAAGAAACTATTTTTTATTCCATTGTACGAGTATTACACCATGCAACACAATTACTACTACAAATACACTCAAATAATCACTCAACCACACAAACTTTCTCTCTAAACACACACACATACACACAAACACATTCACACACACACTCACACTCACACTTAAAGACACTCGACTTAAGTAAAACTTCAGTGAGTCTTCAAGTGCAGCGTTAATGCTGCACGAGCATAAATGAATGTTGCTCCGAGTTGCAGCCCGTGGAGGAATCCGAAGATGTTCATTCCTCCTCCTCCTCCTCCTCCTGCCGCACCGTCAGCACTCCGCTTGATGACGCTTGTTGAAGCAATAGAAGTGGAAATGGAAAACCGTTAGTTGAACCCTAATTGCTCTGCACATTTGCTGGCATTGTCGGCATAACGCAAAATGGCAAATATGTCAGCGACAGAAGACATAATTTCGTGCCGCAGGACAGAGTGAAGAGGAGGAAGGGGGGAGGGGGAAGGGGCAGGCAGGGAGCAACACTAGTAAGTGAAGAGTGGAGTGTGGGCAGGAGAGAGGGTACGGAAACGAGAGGAAAGCCAGAGGAATCCGAGAGGCATCTGAGGGGGACTCCAGAGGGACCTGAGAAGGACTCCAGAGGAATCTGAGAGGGTAGCAGCTCCGAGTATGAGTGCTTATTCCTTGTAAAGTAGTTCAAATGCCGCAAATTCCGTTTATTTGTTTGTTTTTACAAGTGTTGTGTGTGTGTGTGTGTGTGTGTGTGCGAGAGAGCGAGTGTGTGTGAGTGAGTGAGTGCGAATAAGTGTGAATGAGTTGAATTATGTTTGTGTTTATGTGTGTGAATGATTGCAATTCTTAGCAAATATTAAGTATGCGTGTGTGTGTGTTTGTAACGGTGTCTTAACAGTTGTAAGTGCTGCCATTTAATTTGAAATCAGTTAAGGGCAAGAAATTTATGCGCAGCTTTCAAGACAGAACTAAAATGTTTTTATTGTTGTTGTTGTTCTTGTTTCATAGTTGTTGTTGTTGTTCTTGTTGAATTAATTTTATGAGCTTATTTAAATGCAGATTCTAGAGCAGGAAAGGGAAACGTAAAGGAATGTAGAGCCCGAAGGGGGGAGGGGGGCCGGGGAACAAAACACAGGGAAGCATAGAGACTTCTCTGTAGAGGGTTAAAGTGCCGGAACCGGAAATAGATTACTGCATGTTTCTGACTTGTTGGCTGCATTTATCGCTACGCTGAATATCCTTGAATTTCTGTATCCTTGCGAATTATAGTACAATACTGATGCTATTTGGCCACTCGGCGCTATTCTTCTGTAATCAACTCCCTCACTGCTTCGAATTTATGCTTGCAACAGAAATTCTTTTATTTAGGAAAGGAAAGAAACGAAACAAAGTTTGATAACATTATTTGCAACACTCGCAAATGTCAAGAAATTCATCAAAATGTCCAAAAAATACATACTATCGTATAGAAGAAAGAATGGCACAGAAAAGAATTGAAGAACTTTAAAAACATGGAAAATTCGAAAGATGAAGCAAAGAAGTTGAAGCAAATGAAGATGGAGAAATTTTCGTCTTCTCTTACTTCCATCTTACAACAACAACAAGGATAACAAAGCACACTTTATAGTTAAAGAGAGAGAGAAAGAGACGGAAGGAGAGATCTTGAATCGTATCTGCCGCTCATGCGACTAGCAATGTACCGAATACTTGGGTACCTTAGTAATGAGTACCCAGGCAAAGTGATCAAGTATCACATAAGTAATAAAGTGATCCCCGCATACAACCCGGGTAACTGCTCACAGAAACCTTTATTTATTACGCAGGAGGAAAGTGATTACTTATGTAATATGTGATTGAGATGTGATATCAGGTTATCCGGATATCAGAATGTGTTGTCAGTACTAAAGTAATTTCTCGTAGACTACTGGAGTGTATACTCATAGAGTACTACAGTGGTTACTATAGTATACTCATAAAATACTGAAGTGATTATGAGATCGTGGGATAGCCGACAGAATTGACTGAAAATCATTTAAGAAAGTTCTTAAATTCCGTAATGAACCTAATTATTTATTGATTTTAATAATATATCTATTGGAGAATAATCTAAAAAGTATGTAAGACCAACAAAGCTTTCGTTTCTTCCTGATTCTCGGCGACTTCTAACACCATCTGTTATCTCGTCACGGTTGCCAACCTCTCGCATGATTCGCTGTTCCATCGACTTGCCACCCGTCGCTGAAATGAGTACTCGTAAAATCTACATCACTATGATGTAGAAGAATAAAGATGTGTTTTCTAAGCATGACTGAATTTTTGAGTGTGAGAATTTTGCCGGCACGGATGCCGACATCCACAACAAAGAGGCGTGGCAATGCACTCGTGCATCATGCCAACTTGACAGCTGCATGCGCTTCCTTCGTTTCGTTTTTTCTTTAGCAATAAAAAATATTTTATTTTAAACAATAGATGAGTATTCAACTTGATGGATTGCGAAGAAAGAAATTGAAAATGAAAGAGAGTATTTTTATTCTCTGTGAATGGAAACGAGAAACACACAGAAACGATATCTGCATCTAATATTTGTGCCTTTTTTTAAAGAAATTTTATCCATTTTAACAGCGATTGAAGCGATTCGAAATCTGGGAACAAATTCGCATCCTTTGATTAGCATCAAATCAGCATCAGTTTCTTAATAATAATAATAAAAAAGAAATTGGAATTTTATTGTATATTAGCAGCTTATAAAGATTTTCGATCGAAGTGACCTTAAAAGGTCAGCAATAAATTTATTAGCATATATAAAAACGGAAATCAAAATAAAGCAGGCAGGGGTTCGCTCCCGCAGAAACGAGTACAGCAATAAATATTTTCAACAACAACAAAAAAAAATATGGGGTGTCTTTTGTGGCTCCTTGTGATTTCACAGTATGACGTCAGACCGCAACAAATTTCGTTGTTGTTATTGTTGTTCTTGCTTTGTTGTTTGTATATCCTCCCCTTTTGTTTCATTTCTCTGCCGCTGCAAAAAGCTTGTCGTTTGGCTTTCTTGTTCTTCTGTTTTACTTTGAAGACGTTCGTGTTTTTGAGTTTTTATGCTGCGGGTCTGTCTCACTGAACTGTATAGAATATTTCCAGAAATGAATACATAGAAGTTATGAATAAATTATTCATGTTTACAAGAATATAGTTTGATATAAAATCTTTTCTATTTTCTAGTTCTATTTTCAGAACCTTTTTCTTTTTGTTCTTTCGAAAGCGAAGAAACATAATGCTAACATTGATATTAAACATGAATTTAATTCATAATAATCATATCAATTAATCATAGAATTGACATTAAATATGAGGGGATGAGGCATCATCGGCCCCATTAAATGAATACGACCCATGAAGGAAGTCTGTAATTTGGATAAATTCCATCCAAATTTTAACTTAATGCATTCTGAAGTTTCCCTTACTTACAGGACCTTACTGACGTGTTAAATGAACATACTATACATTATATGAATCCTATACATTTTCTTTTTGTTTATCCTATCATATTCTATTCTTATTCTACCTCAATTCATCGCCTTTTTAATCCTAACCAACTGGTGATTCCCACGTTCAAAATTTCATGGGTGTTCTCTCTCACCTCCGTCACCAGGGTCACCGTCGCATCGTTCTACAAGTTCTTCAAGTCACTTTGTTGGCGGAAAACTTTTTTTTTTAATCTCTCTCTCCCTCTTCTTCCCCCCCCCCCCCCCTCTCTCTCACTGCCTCGATCTGTCTCTCTCTGTTTTGCTTGCAATTAGCAAACAATTTAGTTAAAAACATCATCTGCAAGGAGCAAATCTTAAATGCAAACTTTGACTTTAGCTAAAACGAGAGCGAGAGGAAGAAAGATAGGAAATAAGAAAGAAAGGAATTAAGAAAGAAAGAAATAAGGAAGTACCACATAAGAAAATCTTTCCATTTTTCACGCACTAATGACGTTTTTGAAAACTCCCAAAAATAGCAACAACTGAGTGAAGCTGAAGAAAAAAACCTCGAAAAGTTTCTGAAACTACATCGAAGTTGAGAGCTAAAACGTAACACCGCGGAGCTGACATCGGTTAAGAGCTAAGTGTTACCATTCACGAAATAAGCACTAGTTGAAAAAAAACGTTAGATGGCGGACCCTTTATAATGTAATATTTTGTCATTTGCTTTTTTTTAGGAGTATACCATCTCGACTAGCTCCGGCTCGCACTCCAAATGTGCCAGCACGTGCTGCTGCTACTCCACCACCACCAGCTCCGGTGGCTGCACCAGCCTCTGCGGTGGGTGTACCAAAACATCAGCATGCTGATGGACTGTGGTTCGCATGTTGAACATGCACATTATTGAGAGGGCCCGAAACTCTGTTGAGCAAGTGCACGATTTTGCTGTTGAATTAAAGCAGCAGTAAGTTGCAACAACTGCAAATCAACAACTAATTCGAATAGTTCAAAAATATATGTATCTTCTTACATCTGTAAATGAAAAAATTTATTACGATTTATAACATTTAATATATCAGTTTTTAAAATTTTTTACACAAAATAACATTATTTACAATTTTTTTATATAATATTTTTTTATATAATAATTAATATAAATTAATAATTATAATAATATAATAAACAAGAAATATTTTACATTAAAGATTACATTTTTGCTGCTTCAGTTTGAAAATGTGAATAATTCTACATTATCCACAATTTCAAACTATACATTAACACATCATATTTCAATAGTTATACAATCATTCATTCCTTACTTTTTACTTACTAAGATGGTGCAGCCATCTTGAGCAAATCTTTAAATTACTTTTCGTTCATGTATAATAAAAGTGAAAATACTTTACAGATATGATTACATTAGTGCCTAGCTTATTATAATGCTAAGAATTGCAAGAACTATGTCTTACTTAGTACAATTTAAACAACTTTTTGAAGCCAACATCTAGGTAGTTCAGAAATATTAACCCTTAAACAATTTTTGAGACATTTTCTTCTTTTTTTTAATATTTAAATCTATTTTTTTATTTAACCGACCTTAATTATCATTGTAAACAAAAGAACATGCGAAGAGAACGGAAATAAATCTCACAAACAACAAGTTTCAATAAAAAGTATTTGCAACTCTTCAATTAATTTATTTCAATATTAATAATTTTTATTGAGGTAAATGAACTTCAAGCGAGAGAAGAACCAACAACAAGACAGACCAGAGCGTAGCCAAACACACCTCCCGAGCTGATCCAACATTCATGGAATAACGTTTAAAGTGTTTTGTAAATAAATTTACATGGTAATTAGTCAAGGTCATAGTTGAAGACATGTTGATTCTCAGATGGAGTGGGTGTCAAAATTTGGCTTATTTAATCGTATCACATTCGAGAAAGTTCTAATTTTTGGTGGAAGATATTTTGTTAAAAAATTTGGATTCAATTCTTTTTATGACATTGCAAGGATATTACTGATCTGTTCATATGTATAAATATCACGTGTAACCTGCATCTCCTAAGGAGTTGCGACTAACAATTTGCTTTGAATTTTCACTTTCCTAACATAGGAATTAACAAATGACGAAAATAAATCATAACGTAGGATAAACGATTTGATAGTTGAAAATAAATGTGGCCTTTAAATTTATAAATATTTCTGTTGAATGCACTATTAAAGCATTATATTAAAGTGTGAAAGTAAAACCATCGCTCACTGTGAGCCGAAAAAGCAAAAACCGACCACTCACTATGAGCAGAAAAAGCGTAGTCGTATTATATTCTTAATAGTGAAATAAAATTAATTCTGTGCCCCAAAGTTTATATAGAGAAACATGTGATGCGTTCCCTGGAAAGCAAACAAAATGCCGGAGATAGAGCGAAAGAAAAAAACCGTTTAAAACAGACTGCACGAGTTTTTAGCTAGTTTTTGCATAGAAATTTTAAACATGTTTGCACTTTATAAATACTTTCTTGGATTGTTAATATTTAGTGTAAAATTTCCAGAAATATCTCTTACAATAGAACAGATAAACCGTGGTACCAAATGAAGCATTAACCACAACCAAGGCTACAGGCTACAAGATACTAACTGCAAAAGTAGCTAACTTCCAGCACTAACCTCAGTGTAGCATTAACCACAACCAAGGCTACAGGCTACAGGCTACAAGCGGCATCTGTCAAAATTACATTGGCTCTTATGGGGAACAAGAAAAAAAACATTGATTTCCAGTGCCGCTACGCATCTTGCAGCTAGCCGCTAGGCTTCACGCCGCTTGCAGTCGATCGAGTTCTATTTTTCTCTGGCGGCGTAGCTATGCTTCTTCTTCTTTTGTGTTTGTTTACGTTTTACATATAAAAAGATTTGCGTTTTGACATTTGCTGCTGGCTTCACGCCGCTATCATTGGAAGCACTAAGGTTAGTGCTGGAAGTTAGCTACTTTTGCAGTTAGTAGCCTGTAGCCTTGGTTGTGGTTAATGCTTGTTTCCAGTGATAGCGGCGTGAAGCCAGCAGCAAATGTCAAAACGCAAATCTTTTTATATGTAAAACGTAAACAAACACAAAAGAAGAAGAAGCATACCTACGCCGCCAGAGAAAAATAGAACTCGATCGACTGCAAGCGGCGTGAAGCCTAGCGGCTAGCTGCAAGATGCGTAGCGGCTAACCACAGATACGTAGCGGCACTGGAAATCAATGTTTTTTTTCTTGTTCCCCATAAGAGCGGATGTAATTTTGACAGATGCCGCTTGTATCTTGTAGCCTGTAGCCTTGGTTTTGGTTAATGCTTGAAGAATACATTCTTAACTAAGCTCGTCCAAACGTGGAACGACGAATTCTCAAAAAACGAAGCAACGCGCACAGCAACGAGCGTACCAACGAGTTCCGACCAGGGATGCCAATAGTAAATTTTTAATTGAAATAAAATCTTGTTCTATAAAAATAAATGTATCAAAATTTTATATTACATAAATATTAAATATCTAAATATTATAATTATTATGCACATATAAAAAAATTATTATGTTAAATGTATATATAACCAGAAAGAGTGTTAACTTCAGCCTGGCCGAAGTTCATATACCCTACACACGTTTACTTAAAAATTAGGCGTGGCAATGGTCTAATTTTTTTTCCTTTTCAATCTCAAATAGCCTGTGATGGCAGAAAATATTCGTGCCATATTTGGTGAAAATATCTCTATTCGTGCTCCTGTAATCGAGTTTTATTTAATTAGTGGGCGGACCACGCCCATTTTTGGTGATCTGTTTTGGTCAGAGACAGTTGACTTCTGGACAAAATTTCAACCGCAAATTCGTTCTACAAGCTGAGAAATTGAGCTATAAGCATGGATGAATTTATATTCACGGACCAAAAGTAGGCGTGGTAATGGTCCGATTTTGCCCATTTTCAATACCAATGAATTTCTAATGTTAGGCAATATTCGTGCCAAATTTGATTAAGATATCTCTATTCGTGCTCCTGTAATCGACTTTTATTTAAATAGTGGGCGGACCACGCCCATTTTTTGTGATCTGATTTGGTCATGGACAGTGGACTTCTGGACAAAATTTCAACCGCAAATTCGTTCTACAAGCTGGGAAATTGAGTTATAAACATGGATGAATTTATATTCACTATAAAAAGTAGGCGTGGTAATGGTCCGATTTTGCCCATTTTCAATAGCGATGAGTTTCTAATGATAGACAATATTCGTGCCAAGTTTGAAGAAGATATCTCTATTCGTTCTCTTGTAATCGTGATTTCCACAGACGGACAGACAGACAGACAGACAGACGGACGGACATGGCTAAATCGACTCAGGAGGTCACGCTGATCAAGAATATATATACTTTTCTATACCTGTCACGCCTCCTTTAATGCGTTACAAACGGAAGGAGTAAGTGAATATACCCTATTCACTTCGTGTGTAGGGTATAATTAAAAGCATGATTACTATTAAATAAATTTTAAATAATATATATATATTAAATACAAATGTAGATGTTTAAAAAAAAGTGTTAAAGTAATTACAAATATTTCGGTTTCTTGTGGACTACATTTCAATATCGTAGCAGCTCTGCCAACTTGGTAGCAACGAGTACCGAGTTGAACACAACTCGTTTCAACTTAACAGAGATGTTATAATTACCACGAATGTGAAAATATCGACATTGCTGCAATTTACATTTGAGATATTTTACGGCAAATTTACCTTCAGATGGCAACGAATTAGCTGTGTGTGTGATAGCTACGGCGCACATGAAATTTCAAAGGCGCTGGAAACTACTTAAGTGCGGCAACCGTGCATCAGCAACACAGGGTGGAGCAATGAAAAGTCCGCCATTACACCGGACGAAGCAAATTTCCGCCATTACGTCACGTGCTGAGAGGAACGGAGTTGGGACGGGTTCTCTATGTTGTGCTGTGCGTTGCACCTCTGAGCCCAGTCTGCGTGTACAGTGAAGCCACCAAGATGAAGACGACGACGCACAATGGCCGGTTTTTCAACTTAGCGGCAAAAACCTGAAACCTTAAAGTTTAAAAAACTAGTTTAGCTAATTAAGTTTCCTCAAAAATTATTGGTATCGGTGTATTATTGATAAAAAATTTCAGCTTTATCTTGATTATTTCATTAGTAACTAAATAAACATACACAAACGCTTAGATTCAGTATCCTTTACTCTTTCTTTATTTAAATTTACAATACAAATTTGAATTGTTATCCTTTTTGAACTCTTTCTTTATTTAAATTTACAATACAAATTTGAATTGGTACACTCAAAGAAAAACTATGGTTCTCATAAGTATAATTTTAAAGAACAATACTATGGTTGGATTTGATGGTTAATTCAAATATGTAACATTTTTAATAAGTTGTTTTACCTGTAAAAATAGTACATTATAGTGGTAACTTCAAGTATAATTGAATGGAATGTAGCCTCATCTTGTAGGTAAGCAAGGCATTTTAACATCCCTTAATTAAGGAGGTTTAACAACCCTCCAATTTTTCGAACCACAGCCCAAAGGATTGTTCACTTCAAAACCATCGAAATATTTGAAAAAAATGGGCCCGTCCGTTATTATTTACGGCCCAATCGAAAGGAATTGATCTTCGTATTTTTTAAGCAGATGACATTAATATTTCTAATTCTGACATGGATGCAAGGCAACGGGCATCGTAAAAATATGTAATTTCTTTTCAAAGGAAAGACAAAATGCCTTTATGACATCGTTGTTTTCCTTTTTAACCTGCTGTTTTTTTTCCTCTACAAGTTTGCTCTTTTCTTGCTCTATTAAAAAAAAAAAAGAATTAAATAACCAATGCTTTTTACAAAAGTTCATGTAAAAGAAAATTAAATTTAAATATATTACTAACCGTAAATTCTGCGACGAACAGTCGCGTAATCCTGGTCGTTTAATAATCTGCCTTCAGATTTTTTATATGATGAACTTCTTTTGTATGAGTGTCCTTGTTTAAATGAGCGATGACCATTTTGATGGTTTTTTTTTACTTACCAATTTTTTTATTGTTTTTTTAAAAAAACAAAGTTTAAATTTTTTTAATTTAAAAAGTACATTTTTTCCTTCAAATAATATTAAAGAATGTTTTATTAAATAATATTATTTATTATTATCACGTATTTTTAAATTTATACGCTATTAATCATCACTTAAAGAAAGTCACTTCTTTACTTTTAAATATTATCACCCACTTTTTTTTCTTTTTACAAAAATTTTTTCCTTGCACTAATATTTTGCACTTAATTTGTTTTTTCATTATATATTTTTCAATTTTATTTTTCTGTTATGAATCTTAACTAAGATACACATTCAACAACGACATGCGAAAGTCCGTGGGGTTTGCGCGACGGTGACAATCTCCTAGAGATTCGATAATAATAAACAAAAAACAATCCAAAAATAACTAATAAAATGGGCCCGTCCGTTATTATTTACGGCCCAATCGAAAGGAATTGATCTTCGTATTTTTTAAGCAAAGATGACATTAATATTTCTAATTCTGACATGGCCTGCAAGGCAACGGGCATCCTAAAAATATGTAATTTCTTTTCAAAGGAAAGACAAAATGCCTTTATGACATCGTTGTTTTCCTTTTCAACCTGCTGTTTTTTTTCCTCTACAAGTTTACCCTTTTCTTGCTCTATTAAAAAAAAAAATTAATTAAGCAATGCTTTTTACAAAAGTTCATGTAAAAAAATTAAATTTAAATATATTACTAACCGTAAATTCTGCGACGAACAGTCGCGTAATCCTGGTCGTTTAATAATCTGCCTTCAGATTTTTTATACGATGAACTTCTTTTGTAAGAGTGCCCTTGTTTGAATGAGCGATCACCATTTTGATTGTTTTTTTTACTTACCAATTTTTTTGTTGTTTTTTTAAAAAAAAAAAGTTTAAAACTTTTTAATTTAAAAAGTAAATTTTTTCTTCAAATAATATTAAAGAATGTTTTATTAAATAATATTATTTATTATTATCACGTATTTTTAAATTTATACGCTATTAATCATCACTTAAAGAAAGTCACTTCTTTACTTTTAAATATTATCACCCATTTTTTTTTCTTTTTACAAAAATTTTTTCCTTGGTTTTTTTTTCCTTGCACTAATATTTTGCACTTAATTTGTTTTTTCATTATATATTTTTCAATTTTATTTTTCTGTTATGAATTCCGTTCAGCGTCGATGATTTGCTGTTTTCTTTTTGTATTGTCATGACCCGTAATACACCTGTAGATGGCTCTGTCGCAATGAAGATATGTGCATGCAGTAAAAGTTAGTTTTAATGAATAAATTTTAATCCTTTTATTTTTATTTAACTTAATTATGTAGAATAATGATCCAATTGACACGTTGTAATTTAATATATAAAATTTTGAAAATTTAATAATATATACATATATTTATTTATACGAATGTTTTATGTATGTTTAATAATGTTTCTTGATATAAAATGTTGCAGAATACAGAATAATATGGTAGTATGAACAATATGAGGATTTTACAATTAATAATTATTTTAGATTTTGATATAATTATACCCTACACCTTAAGGTATAGGTATATTCACTTTGTCACGAAATGTGTAACGCAAAGAAATAGAGACGATAGGTATAGAAAAGTATATATATTCCTCATCATGCGTGACCTCCTGAGTAGATTTAGCCATGTCCGTCCGCCTGTCTGTTGAAATCACGATCACAGGATAACTGGTGAAGATATCGTGATGAAATTTTACAGAATAAAATTTAAACGTGTTAATTTCATATTTATCATTCATTGGTAAAAATTATCAGCAATGATTTTATTATTAGAAAATATATCTGCTGCATACTTCCGGGTTAAGAACATCTTGGTCAAGAAGTTTGACAAGGTCCACTTCATGCAAATGTTATTATTATTCATGTGTAGATGGCGCTTCGCTGAAAATGTGCAAATATATTTTCTTTATTTTTGCTTATAATATCACGTGGAAGGAGAAGGTTTAGAGCATCTTGTGTCTTTTCTTTCTATCGCATTGGAAGTTATGGGATGACAGTCGTAGTAAAAAGTGGCAGTGGCAGCGGTAGTAATCCAAAGGCGTGAAAGAGAAGGTTTAGAGCATCTTGTGTCTTTTCTTTCTTTCTCATTGAAAGTTATGGGAATCCCGTTGATGATGCCAAAAAACCGAAACTTAGCTGCACACTATACATTTACTGCTGTGGTTTTTCCGTTGTTCTATAATTTACATTTACAATTTTCCTACTTTAGCATATTTATATTATATTTTCCATATTATATGATCCGTATATATTATATTATATGTATGTATATTATATTTAAAATTAGCGCCTGTATGAGGCAGCACTTTGTGAAGCGCATTGTGTGATGCGCAGCATATGTGTGTAGCGCATTTCACTCATTGAGCTTGGTGTGTAGTCGTTCCACACACACCGTCTTTTTTTCTTAACTTCGAATTAGCTGTTTGTCCCTTTCAGGCGAAGGACGAAAAACGTTTCTGGGTGCCGCATGTAGAGTAGTTTGGGCATAAAGGCCAATTTCTAACCGTTATGGGAGGTTCCTTTTTGGAAGCTTTTATAACAGGTTTTTGTTTTTGTTCTCCGGTTTTTGTTGTTTTTTTGGTTTTTGTTTTAATGGTTCTCGATTTTGCTTTGTTTGTGTTTTTCGCATTTTTTGTGGTTTTTTTTTTTGTTCTGTGATACTTTTAGTATCACTTGTATTATAATTATTGTATCAAACATATTTTTCACAGCTAGAATAGGTAGCACTAGGGTTTTTTATGTAAGGGAATAGTTAGCTAGTCCACCGTAAGTATTCTACATGTCACCGTTAGTGTTAGGAACAATCACGGGCATGGCAGGGATTGTTAGGGTAGAACATGATAGGTTTTTCATTCAGATTTTGATGGGGTAATAGGTAGATAGTTACGCATTTTTCATGTGTTTGCGGGTTAATTATTAGCTAGTGTATATTGTAGAATCTTTTAATTTGAAAAACTGGTTCGGCTGATTTTATTAATTTTCTTACATTACTGTTTTCGTTTAAAATTTTATTGCATTATGTAATTTTTATTTTTATTATTATTACGGCATAAATGCAGAATAGCTGCCAAGCTTAGATTTTGTTAATTTTTTTTTAACGTTAGTTGGGATCATCAGGAACGGAAGTGGCTGGTTTTTATCGGGGGCTGGTCAGCCATCTTGGACTTACGACCGCGTGAAGGACAATAAATTCGTTTTCTGTTTTTACAGAAAAGTAAAGCTAAAGTAATGTAATACAATAGTAAGCATAACATATTATATACCATTCAAAAGGTAAAAGAACAAGCTTTCCATGACTGCAATTTGTTTGATACCTTAATGTGTCCGGTTGGAAGAAAAAAATTTTTGTTTCAAGGTGAATTTGTCACATTTTTCTAAAAATCAATATAACTCGTTAAGTGCCATCTTATGAAAAAAATGTATCTTACATAAATGAAAGGTATTAAAAATATCTTTCCAACAGCACTTCGCTTGTTCCGATAGCTCACTTAGTTTATGAGATAAGTGCCTTTTATTAATACCATTTATTTGACCTTCAAACGGTCATAAATCCAAGATGGCTGACCAGCCCCGAAAAAACATGGCCACTTCCAGTTATACCGGTCCCAAATAACGGTAAAAAAAAGAAAAAAATCGGAGCTATTTATGAATTCCTAAAAGATATTGGAAAGTAAGGATACATTTCATAGAATTATAACTAAAAAACAAGATACAGAAAGAGGTTGCAATTCCTCTTGCTCCCTTTCTGTCAACCCTTTCAACATGTTAATTTGTACAACTTGGAAATTTCTAAAAAAAGGAGACTTCCGACAGGCCAAGTTCCTCAAATTCTACAAGAAGCCCGATAAATATATATACAGAAAGGTACTTCTTTTAATATTGATATAAGCATATATAAGTAATAAGTTATTACTTATTTTACTTACTTATTTTAAATAAGTCATTGTGGTATATAAACTAGAGATGAGCGTTCCAGTGATTTTTTTGAGAACGGTGACAGCAGTGACTGCTACATTTCTGTCACCGTGATTTTTACAAGTAACTTTAAGTCACCGTGATTTTGATATAAGTAACCGATATCAGAAATGTTAATACGATTAAATATCCAATATCGACATTTTTTAAACAAATAATGACTATGAAATAAATTTGTCTGACAGACTGACAGACTGACAGAGAAACTCGCGTGATGACTTACAGAATTAAAAACAATTAGAACATCAGTCAGTCAGCCGTATAGCCAGTAAGACTCCCCACCCTCCCTCCACTATCCCTCTCGCCACCTATCTCACTCTCTCGCCCTCTGTCGCCATCTGTCATCTTTAAACGCACTTGAATTGTTAAATTACTCAGACAGGCTGTCAGCCTGGCTGCTGAAATCCTTTCCGGGTGATTTATACGCCATCACATTATAAATGCATGCAGACATGTGGGACAGCAATTGTATCTATCGGTAGAGATATTCATACATACATAAATATACAGTCTACAGTGGTGGACAAATGAAGACCCAAGAATATCTACGACGTAATTTCTTGTGTATTACTACCAAAAGTGTAACGAAAGTGGTACCGAATTTATTAGAGTTCAATAAGTATCTCATCATCTTAAGTGTCCAATCATTTTAGGAATCTTTCCACCGCTTTAAAGCCTGTTTATCGCAATTGCTAGATAAGCTGAGTAACGTCCCAAGAACGATTTTTATAGTGACCACCTCAAGAGTTCCAATGCAACTCCAACTCCCATGTGCTTAGCTACATTCTAATGACGTCACATTCTATGAAATTCATATCCAATAATCATGAGATCCGCACCGGACTGTCCGTGAACTCTTTATTGTTATGGCTTCTATAATCTACAACCTTCAATCGTTAGTCATCAATTAAAAGTGAAGAAAACTCTGGCTAATTAAGTTAAAACCAACTTTTGTGTGGTGTCCTCTCCTGAATGCCGTCGACGTGTCACTCGCTGAATAATTATTTTCATATCGCTGAGAGATCTACGAGTATCGCGAAAATTAATTGCATTTCGATGGCACAAAAGCGAAGACCGGCATCCATGCCATTAATTCTCTGGCTTCATCCAATTTGCTTCCATTTAAAACGTTTATAAAGCAAACCTCCGAGTTAGTTTCCTCAAAAACTACTCGGTTCTGTCAGTTCATCGTCGCCCGTTTTCGTTAAAAGTCCAAGAGTGGTTTTTAGAATGCGACTCGACTGTTTGAAATCCTTACAGACTTGGATTCTATTCTTTCTTTTACACTCGACTGAAGCCGATGTGAGCGCCGAAGAGACCGATCAAGATCATGTAGCGCTCGCCGAATGCGTTCTACTAGTGACACGTCGTTATATCAGTGCCCGGACCAACACGTTGGCTATCCAAGAGATGAGTAACTCCAGAAGCAGGCAGGATTTCAACAACCGGCTGATAGATCACTATACACGGCACTTCGACGAACATCTGAGTTTGCAGCTGTTCTCGGGGAAAACGGATGAGCCACTGATTTTATCGAATTACAACATCTTCGTAGTGGACAATGCGTTGGCTTTTAGGTGACTATTCGCTGTACTCTTATTCGCTCTCCTCATTCACTTCTTTATAGCGATCTGGGTCTTCACATTCCCGATACGACGTTCGAACGCGAGCTCTACTTCATCATTGTGCTGACGCAAGAGATCCGCAATGAAACCCTCCGTTGGCACAACATGCGAGACATCTTTATAACATGCGCGATTCTGCGGGTCCCGTACGTTCTGATTGTGCAGCAGGAGCCCGAGGATAACAATAGTATCGGCTTTTATACGTTCTCCATGGCGGGCATGTATTGCAGTTACTACATCAATGTCGAGCTAGTGAATCGTTACCGCAACGGCTCCCTGGAGCACGATTACCTCTTCCCGCGACGTCCGTACGACTTTCAGGGCTGCACCCTTAACGTCACCGCTCGCACTCTCGATCCACTGCTGAAGTTTGACGGCGATCGTGCCGATCCAGGGGATCTCACGGAATTAACTAACTTGAGCGGAATCGAGGGTTACGTGCTGCGTATCCTGGCCACTTCCCTGAATTTTAAGATACGTTTACATTTTCCCAAGGAATGCAGCGACATCCACGATAACGACAATTCCACGGGATGCTTTTCCATGGTGGGTTGACAATTTAACTCATTTCTAGTTCCTCTTCTTCCCTTCCTATCTTCGTCTCGGTTTTCCAGCTCGATGATGGTTCAGCTGATATCGCGATTGGCGGATTTCAAGGTTCGCTTGCGTATCGCTTGAAATACAGTGTCTCGCTGCCGTATTATCAGAGCTCGTATGTGTTTGTGCTTCGCTCGGGGCTTCTCTTTGGCCCTCTGCAACAACTGGCCAACCCGTTTTGCCCCAGCGTTTGGCAAATCCTTGGACTTATTATCCTCTTTACTGTCGCCTTCTTCAAATGCCTCGACTTCTATGACGCCTACGATGCTCGATTGCGCAGCTTCATCTTGGGCCCACACAACAATCATCCCAACAGCACTCTGCTATCCATTCTGTTGGGCAACCCGGTCGACCGTCCGCCGCGTCGCAATTTTGCCCGTTTCCTGTTCATGTGCTGGCTGCTGGGCACTTTGATTCTCCGCAACGCCTACCAAGGAAAAATGTTCGATACGCTGCGAGTCTCACGTCGCCTGCTGACTCCAAGAAAGATTTCCGAACTCATCGACCACGACTACAAGTTGCTTTCGTCCAGCTTCAGTCAGTTCTATCCGCAGAACATGACCATCATCATGGCGAATCTCACGCAACGCTACAAAACCATCGAACTTTCGGAGGATCGCTTCGCTACCATCTCCATTCTGGACACCCTGAGTTACTACAACTGGCAAAACTTTAAGACCAGCCGGATGACGTTCGTGGAGGAGCCCCTTTACATGCTGCAGCTGACGATGTACTTCCAGAAGCACTCGTTGCTGAAGCTCGTCTTCAACGAAAAGCTTCAGCAGCTGATGAGTTCCGGCATAACGTCGTATCTGGCCAACGACTACGCCCCACCGAAGTTCCTCACCTTGAATAAGAGAGCACGATTGTTACCACGCATAAGCAACGGTATGTTGGTGGGTCTGTATCGGTTGCATGCAGCACTGCTGGGCGTGGCCGCAATCTGCTTCGCTTTAGAGGTATTATCGCGAAAGTACGAAATATTACAGCGTTTCTTTGCTTGGGTGCACCGCAGAGACTGGGCCGAGGAGCCCATAGATCCCAACTTCAAAGAGGAGGGTGTAAACCGGACACAAGGGAGTGACGCCAGTTGTCAGGGGGCACCAAGTGTTGAGAACAATAATTAGAAAATCGACAGAGCATCGATATCCTAACTATGATATGTTAAGCGGAAATCACTCCAGGATATCATCCGACAGCTTTTTGGATGAAAATTGATTTCCGAAATGATTCTACTTACTGTTATTTTGATATTGTGAATTATAATTATAACAATAAAAGTCCAATAAAAAAGCTTGGGTACAGTAGCTCCATAGAGTTATAATGAAGGAGGCAAGAAAACTTAATGACCGTATGTTTCTCTCTCTTCTCTGCACTCTGACATCCGACCACACAACAGCTGTTGTCTCTCCTGCCCATGCTGCACCAATTTTTCCAGTTTTCTGCTCATGTCACTCACTCATCTACAACATCTACCATGTAGATGCAGCTGTCAAAATGACAGCGACTTTCAGAAATTCTGCTGCATTCCGCAGATTTTCATTTCGGGAAAAACAATGCATCGTATGTTTTGTGAATTAATTCAGGCGTAAAAATGGGACCCAAAAAGAGGGAGCGAAAAAAATAGCAGCGAAACGTAGACTCTTTTTTCCACATTGAAGCTGCTGGCATTCCGCCGGATCAACAGAGACGGCGGCACCGGGTTCTGAGGCAGACTCGGCACAATTATAAACTTCTCACAATTATAAACGTGTACAAGTACGAGTTGTTTTGAGGATGATGGCAGGAGCAGAAGCAGGAGCACCGCAGCCACCAACTGATGTCAGCTCCGCGGTGTCACGTTTTAGCTCTCAACTTCGATGTAGTTTCAGAAACTTTTCGGGGTTTTTTTCTTCAGTTTCACTCAGTTGTTGCTATTTTTGGAAATTTCAAAAACGTCATTAGTGCGTGAAAAATGGAAAGTTTTACTTATGTGGCACTTCCTTATTTCTTTCTTTCTTAACTTCTTTCTTTCTCCCTCTCGCTGTCGTTTTAGCGAGAGTCAAAGTTTGCATTTAAGATTTGCTCCTTGCAGATGATGTTTTTAACTAAATTGTGTGCTAATTGCAAGCAAAACAGAGAGCGAGAGCGAGAAAGTGAGAGAGAGAAAAAGTTTTCCGCCAACAAAGTGTTTTGAGAACTTGAGGAACGATGTGAAGATGACCCTGGCGAGGGAGGTGAAAGGGAACACCCATTAAATTCTGAACGTGGGAATCACCAGTTGATTAGGATTAAAAAGACGAAGGATTGAGGTACAATAAGAATAGAATATGATAGGATAAACAGATAGAAAATATATAGGATTCATATAATGTATAAAATGTTCATATAACCCGTCGTCAGTAAGGTCCTGTAAATAAGGGACACTGCAAAATTGAATTATTAAATGAAATGTGGATGGAATTTATCAAAATTACAGACTTCCTTCATGGGTCGTATTCATTTAATGGGGCCGATGATGACTCATCCCCTCATATTTAATGTCAATTCTATGATTAATTCCCAGAATATGAAATAAATTCATGTTTAATGTCAATGTTAGCATTATATTTCGACCATTTCTTGGCTTCCGAAAGACAAAAAAAAAAAAAAAAGAATATGGTTTTGAAAACAGAACTAGAAGATAGAAAAAATATTTATATCAAACTATAATCTTGAAAGCATGAATAATTTATTCATAACTTCTATGTATTCATTTCTGGAAATATTCTATACAGTTCAGTGAGACAGACACACAACAAAAAAACTCAAAAACACGAGCGTCTTCAAAAACCAACAGAAGAACAAGAATCGATCAATTAGGTCAGCGTTTACGTATAAATTGTGGTTTCGAACTATCGAACTCGAATTTATCCACATAATGTTCATACATGTAGTACAGCATCATGAAGGACTTCTTTTGCGGCGGATATCGATCGTCGACATTCTTCAGACCGATCACCGGCAGCACACTCGAGAACGATCCCTCTGAACTGAAAAAAGCTATGCGACCGGGCATCTCCTTGCCCCACGTGTCGTAGACGGCCCGGGCTCGACCCTCGATAAAGTCACGCGCTGTCATCACTCCCACGAACACCAGATTTCGCTGTGAGTTCTGGATGTTCTCCTCCGCGCTCAAGCCGATTACCTCGAACGGACTCCGCTGGCCACTTGGCTTCGGGTTGCAGCGCTTAACTATTTCCAGAGCGCGGTAGTTTTTCAGCACGGTTCCAATACAGAGGCCGATGGCGATATCGAAGCAGGCGAATATCAACGTCTTTCGTTTGGTCACCGTGTGTTGCAGCAGCATTTTGTGAGCATTGAGTCGGGGAAGACTGTTGTTGTTGGCGGCGCTGTTGTAGCCGCTACTGTGAGTACTGTGAATGCTGCCAGTTCTGTATAAAAGAGAGGTACAAATCCATGAGTTTATTATTTAAGTTTTAAAATATTTTATTTATTCAATTTGCTTTTATTTGCTTTCAATTATTTTAGTTTAATTTTCCACTTTTAATTTTGCAACCAAAATCAAATAAGATTTCAAATGCATTGAGCTATAAATTAACGAAACAATTAAAACCAAAACATATTTTCTTGAAACTGTAATTTAATTGCAATTTAAATCAATCTCCACACAAGAAAGCATTCAATGCAAATAAAATCCATGAGTTGTAAAAACTAATTAATTAATTAATTACTAACGAAGAGAAGACTATTTCGAAATGTGTTCATAAAAAAAAACAACAACAAAATCATGCAAGAAAAAATTACAAGTGATCAACGAGAATAAGATTTGTTGTTGGTGCTGCAATTTATCAATGAAAGACATGCATTCATTCAAACATTCATTCATTAGAATATGAAACAAGAAACGTAGGCACATCTACACACACATACATACATATATTTATATGTATATGGATACTTACACTTGTTGATATGGAAAAAACAGCGATGGAGAAAAGTAATAGAAAATGAGGTGATTTTTATGAGGATGAAATTAAGTACATCATAAAAGATCTACGATAAAAAATACATGGATAAATCCACTAAGCTAAGTAGCTAAGCACATGGGAGTTGGAGTTGCATTGGAACTCTTGAGGTGGTCACTATAAAAATGGTTCTTGGGACGTTACTCAGCTTATCTAGCAATTGCGATAAACAGGCTTTAAAGCGGTGGAAAGATTCCCAAGATGATTGGACACTTAAGATGGTGAGATGCTTATTGAACTCTAATAAATTCGGTACCACTTTCGGTACACTTTTTGGTAGTAATACACAAGAAACTACGTCGTAGATATTCTTGGGTCTTGGACAGATTTCAACGGGTTTAAATTACATTCATTTATTCTTTATTCTTTTCTTTAACACGAGATTCTTTTACTCGAATTCCTTCGCTCTTTGATTCAATGGGTTATATACTCGTATACTTATTAATTGTTTTCTTAGAGAATATGAATTTACATACATTCGAATTAGTTAAGCTTTGAACTGGGTTCCTCAACGTTTTACAATGATTCTGACGTTAGTGGTAATGGTATCTCCTATCGTTGTGTACCGTGACCCAGGAGAAGTGTTACCCAAGTGTTTATTGTTACTGGGTTGTCGTTGTTGTTGTTCTTGTTGTCATGTTCAACCATCAAAAGCCTGAGGTTGCCTGTGGTCGTGGTTAACAGATTTGAGCTCTGCTTCAGAATGCCTCTGTCGGTGTCTGTACGCCAGACTGTTTGTCTGCCAAAGTAACAGAATGACTCTCATCATGACTGACTGAGTGGTTGTCATGCTGACGGACTGAATGACTGTCAAATTGACTGACTGCCAACTTGACGGATTGCTGTAATGTCGGGTTCTTTATTCTTGACTGACCCAACTTCATGCATGTTTTCCTCGGTTTGTTTGTCTGCCGATCTTCCTCTCTGTCCTTCGCTTTTTGTTTAGATCGTTCTCTCTCTCTCTCTTCTTCTCTCTCAATCTCTCTCTCTTCTTCTCTCTCTCATGTAATATTGTTTTCTGTGAGTTTTTCTTCTTTCAATGATTTCAGTGAAAATATTTTGAGGTAAAAATAGTGAGTTGAATATTCTGCATACTTTTATGACTAACAATGCGAATGTGTTTGTTTCAATTGATAGATGGGTGTGTTTGTGTGTGCGAGAGTGTGTGTCCATGTGTGCCTGAGCAAGTGCAATTGTGTTGTTGCATGGTGTGGCTTCAAAGTGTTATTTTTTTTTTTGCTACCGGAAAAAGGAAACAAAAGAAAACTTTGTACAATAATTTCGTGGTTTTAAATAAATTCATGAGGATTTCTTTGGCATGCGTTTATGAAAGTCATCAGAGTGTGATGATTATGAATGGGATTGCGTATTAGTGTGTAGTGTGAAAGGAGGATAGGAGAGGGGCGGAGAGGATGGAAGAGGAGAAGAAAGAGTTTTAAAGAATGTCTGACAAATTAAAGAAAAAAGTCAATATTGTAATTTCATTACTTTATAAAAAAACCACAAAAAAATAAAAAATAAAAAAATAGAACCAAACCAAGAAAAACAATATTTAAATTATAGACAGTTGTTTGTTTATTCTGCAGTTTGTTGTTGTTGTTGTTGTTATGACTTAATAGAAGAAAATAGGAAAATAAGAGGAAAACAAGATGATAATCAAAATTAAGATGCAAGAGAGAGGAGAGCAGAAAAGCTGCAGAAGAAGCAGCTGTAATGTTAAGTAGATGCGAACACATACGAACACACACACACACAAAACATACACACACACAACTACAACTGACGTAATGCGACACAAACACATGCAAGAAAGCGTGTGGGACGGACGTATGACGCATAACGTAATCAAGTTTTTTAGTCAACAGACACGAAGCTGCAGCATCACGAGTGGGAGAAGCAGAAGCAGAAGAAGCAGCAGTAACAACAACAACAACAACACGATCAGAACATGACAAGCCTCGAGGATATTTCGTGCTTTAGACAGACAACAAATGGAATCAGCTGACAAACTGGAGAAGTGAGAAAGAGATGGAAGAAGATTGGCAAGCAACTGATGGTGTGTGTGTGTTTATACAATATACGTATGTTCTTGTGGATGTGTTTTTGTGTGTTATTCAGGTTTTTTTCTTTACATTGAAATTTCAGCGAACTTTTCTCGAAGCGATGCTAGAAAAACGTCCGCAAAATTTATTTGCGGCTGTCAACAACGCGCCGGAAATGAATTTTTGTGTAAAGAATGCATACAAATAAAATGTGTTCATGTGTGTGTGTGTGTGTGTGCGAAGACTGAACATTGTTTGTCATCAGGGTCGTTTGTTTGGTTGCCTCATCGGCTTCGTCTGTGTTTGCATTGGACACGAATGCGCCGCTAAGAAAAGATTCGTTTTTTTTCTATTTTTCAAATCCAACACATTTTTTATTCCAGGCACTCGTCTGCAATGTTGAGAAATTCAAGAAATTCATTGAATTATGATCACATTTGTTTTTATTTCTTAAATGAATTCACCTAAAATGTTTGAACTGCGAACTCTTCGCTGTGTGTCAACAACAACTACAACAACAAAAGAACTGTTCGGCTGCGGTGTCAGTTGTCAGTGTAAACGTCAAAAACCGCTGCTGCTACGAAGCGACTTTCAAACTCTTTTGACGATGACGCTGATGTTGACGACGACGATGCCGCTGATGCTGCTGTTAACGGCGACGGTGTGGCGTCATCACAGCAACTGATGCAGATGGTGGTGTTGGTAATGACAACGATGACGTAATTGATGACAATGAAACTTCTGTTATTCCTTCCATGATGATGACATCGCACAAGCGTGGTGCATTCAAGGCTGTTATTTATGATTAAAAAGAATCACGATCTGATTTGCTGCTTGTTATTAAATAAGAAGCAATGAGATTTCGAATTGTGCGAAGTGACGTCATAATTATTCTTCGCAGGAAGTGATCAGAAAAATAAAACAACAACAACAACAAAAGTAAAAACTTTTCATGCGGTTTAGAAATTTTGAAAAACTGAACAGAGCGAGAGAGAGTGAGTGAGAAAGAGAGAGAGAGAGAGGATAACCTTAACTTCTGAGACGACCAACTTTTAAAAAGCGCTTAAAATTATCTTCGCTACAGCAACAACATTAGCAACACCAACAGCAACAACATCAGCAACACCAACAGCATCAGCAACACCAACAGCATTAAGAAAAAAAGTAGAAAAACAGTGTACAAAATGCACAAAAACCTTGGAAAAAACGTAGAAAAAACATCGATTTTTGCACCTGCGATTTTAACGCCAGCAGTTGCTCAAAAAGTTCACTTCAACGGCGGTTGTTTTTGCTTTCATTCCTCCTCATTTCCCTCCTCTTCTTTTTTTCTTCGGTGGTTTTCGTGTTTTCTTGTCTTTTCTTCTCCTTTCCTTCTCTTCGTTTTCTTTCTACAAATTAGTAAACATTATGCACTGCAATAAAACTAAAGGAAGCAATAAAATAGAGAAAGAGAGAGAGAGATACGGAGAGAGAGAGAGAAAGAGAGAGAGTGAGATGAAGTGTGAAGAGAGTGAGGGGATGGGGGGGGGGGGGGAGGCGGGCCCTCAAATCCAACCCGAGCCTGCTTCTTCTTCATCGCAGAAGTAAAACTTTTGTTCAAATTGAATTTCAAAAATTCTGCTGCGTCGGCTTTAAATCGCAGCAGTAGCGCAGCCCAAAAAAGCTACAATTTATCGACTGCGCTTCTTCAGTTCGGCATCAGCAACTTTTTTGCCACTCTTCGGTTCGGCTGCAACAGTTTTTCACCAGTTAGCCCCAAACTTTGCAACAACAACAACATTGAAAACAACAACAACAGCGGAACAAGTTTAATCTATAGTTTTTGTTATCGCTATTGTTGTTGTTATTGTTGCTGCTGCTGCTGAGATTTCCATCGTTTTAATCGATTCCCATTTTAAGTGAAGTGAAGTTACAGCAAAAAAAAAAAATAATAAAAAAATAAGTGAGTAACAAAAAAAGAGGGAGCAACAAAAATAGGAGTCCATGTTTTTTTCTTTTATACGATTTCATTGCTTCTTTTGCACTCAACATCCTTGTAATCGTAATTAAAAGTTGCGGCCGCGCAGCGCCAAAAACACTTGTGGCGAAAATAATAATTAAAACAAATTGAACAAAATTGAATCGTCGTCGAAGTCGCGGTCGCTGTCGAAGTGGAGGTCGTCTTTTATTCCTTTTTTTTGTGGTGTCTTTTTAGTCGTTTTCTTTTCGTTCTCTTGAGAATGAAACTAAGATGTTGTTGTTGTTGCTGTTGTTGTTGTTGTTGTTGGTTAACAAAATCATTCAAGTTGAGTAGCAGCAGCAGCACGTAAAATAATGAGTACGAACTGCGAGTAGCTACGATTTGTTGTTGTTTTTCACAATTCAAACGGTTTTCTTTTCGTCTGTCCTTTTGTAGGGTCGAAGAGGGTCCAGGAGGAGGGGGTGGTCAGGGGGTAAGAATAAAAGGTGTTCCAATGACTAAGACGAAGCACAACCAATCGATTAAAGTTCTCGACGAAAATTCATCTGCGTTCTTCAATTTTTCAAGATTTCAAAACCACTAAAAAAGTTTTGTTTCTTGTTTTGGTTTCCTTTAATCACTTTCTATGAAGAAGTTCGAAAGAAGAAGAAGAAGAGTTTCAGGGAGCAGAGTATACAGCAAGAGATGAAGTACTCTTTTCACCTTGAACCGTAACATTTTTATTTTTTTTTTTTTTTTTTTTTAACTTTGAATTAAGTTTTAATATGAAATTCAATTCAGCAACAATGAAAGCAGGCAGAGCAACAGAAAATATTACAAAATAATTTACTAACTTTACTCAGATGTGTATAAAGTGTGCAGAAAAACGATGTTTGGATTTAAATTTTAATTAACCCCTTGTTTTTTAACACACACACACACATACATACATACGTACAATAATAAAAAAAACACAGCAATCGTAACAACAACTACAACAACAATAACACTAACGAAATTCCGACATGCACATAATCACAATTACAATAAAAATGTCATTAAAATTCAATTAGTTGATAATCGTTGCATTGATTAAATGACATTACAAAAAGATGTTTTAATTGCTGTTACAATTTCATTAAAGATAATTATTCAGCGTGATAAAGCAACAACAATAACAACATCAACGGAAAACAACAACAATAACAGTAATAATAACAAGCAAGAGCAGAGACAACAACCACAGTGTTGAATATAACCGACTCTCACCACATCATCGTCACCATCCTCATCATCATCGCTACTGTGAGAACTGAAACAATTACAACATCAACAACAAAAATAATAATAAAAAGGAAAATAATAAGAAAAATAAAAATAACACTCGTAATTGAGTAACAAAAATAACAACATCAACATCATTTACATTAAAATGAACATCAGCATCCACAACAACAACAACAACAACAACATCGACATCAACATCGACATCAACATCGACATCAGCATCATCATCCACATCATCAAAATCATCATCAACATCATCATTTACATCATAATTAACATCATCGTCATCAGCTTCTAAAAAACCAATAAAATCGAATCGAATCGAATCGGATTTCTTGTTTTTTATTCTTTTATAATCATTTCTCTTTGGTAATCATTTCTTGAACCTCAGCCATCATCATCACCAGCATCGTCTTCATTTGACCACCTCCAATTTTTTTGAGTGCTGGCGATTCCTTGTTTTCTACGAATTTTAAATGAATTTCTTTCTCGAAGTGTACTTTTCTCCATACACACACCGTTGTTGTGTTTTGTGTAAAGATTTGCTTTATTCTCTCTCTTCACCAAACCACACTTCATCATGACTTCACATCAGAGCAGAAGAGCAGTTGCAGCAGTTTTTCAGCCATCTTCTTAGCCACTCGACGAGTTTGTTTCCTTGGCTTCGGTTTTCGTTTCCTTTCGGTGTCTTCAATTTCAATGGATTGATTGAAGGATTGAAGTATTGAAGGCTAGCTTATTGTTTCGATGAAGAACCAGGTTGTCCATATTTATTCCAGGTTCTTTCTTTTGTTATCTATTTTGTAGTGCATTTTTTTCATTAAAACTTTCTTTTGTTTTCTTCGGTTGAGTAAATAAATTGAAATGAATTCGAGGAAATCGTGTACGATGAATGCAAGGAAGTATAGAGAGTGAGAGGGAGATACAGGGAGAGTGAGAGAGATAATGCAAAGAAGATCCTTCTGTGTATGAAGATTAAGAAACAGCTGAAGAAGAAAGAAGGGAAGAAGACGAGGATGATGAGACGTGAAGCTCATGTCATTTAGAAGTACTACTGTATTGAGTTCTTTTGACTGCTATTGACTCCTGTAGATTCCCATGGGCCGGTGTCACACTAGGTCTCCTGAGGCCGGCATCATTCATGCGGATTGCGTCATGCGTCAACTGTCACGAATCAACCAATCAGAGCGACTGAGGCTCAGTTTGACATCGCCATAGACTCATTATACACTAGAATATACTCGTATGTACTCGTGTGTACTCGTATGTATTCGTGTGTACTCGTATGTACTCGGATATACTCGCAGATGTTTTTTTCATTGCAGTTTATTTTCGATAAACTAAAAGAAAAGAATAAATAAATTTCTTTACATTTAAGAAGATAAAAACAATGTTTTTTATATGGTTTTTTCCCATTATTTAAACTTTTTATTTCGTTCTCTCTCCCTCTCTTCTTCTTTCCTTCTCTTCGTGTCCCTCTCCTGCTCCTTTTCAAAGAAGTTGTCAAGACTTGGGACATTTTTTTATCCCATCCATCGTCAGTTTCTTTTTCGATTCGTTAATTAAAGCTAAAGTATTGTTTTGTAGATGATGTTGTTGTACCAGGAGGAGGGGAGGGGTTGATTGTTGTTGTTGTTGTCTCGAATGAGTGACTATACTCGTACGGAGTGATCTCTTTCATTGTTAATTAAAAGTTTTCTGTTCTTTTGTGTCTGTGGCTCGAAATGGTCGAAGTTTTCAAAACTTGGTCACGATTTAATGAGGTTTTATTTCTAAATTTATTTGTCATTTATTTTGAGTTGTGAGAAGGGAGGAAAACAACAACAGAATGAAAGAGAGAGAGAAGACGATTTTTCGATTATTTATAGAGCTCTCATTTCTGCGATTCTTTTGAGTCTGAAGAGTTATCTTTGATGATGACGATTATTTATAAAGTAATAAGAAAAAAAACTGATCTGACGCTAAAACTGTGCAGGATTTAATTGAATTTGAAAGGATTTCGAACGACTTTTTTCAAGAGAACCACGCAAGCTTGAATAAATGAGCTACCGAATCAAATGAATACTTGAACAATGATTCAGTGAGCTTGTGAATGATTCACTAAACTTCATTCGAGTCGATGCTTTGATGAGTATTCAGTGAGCTTCATTGGATTTAAAGACGTCTTTAGGAAGGTTTTAAAGCTTCTCAAGTTTAAAAGATCAGATTTCAATCAAGGAACACAATAACAAGAACAAAGTAACAAAAATCATGCCGAACATAAATCTTTGCAGGTGTTTACAGACCCACAAAAAAGGGCACCGACTTGAAAAACCGAGTGTACTTTTTTGTGTGGTTTTTGGTATGAATAACAAGCGAATACAGTGAAAGGCTCACACACACACACTTGTAAATATTTGAAGAATTACAAAAAAGCCTTGAAAATAAACTGATTTATAGCAAATCGTTTAACATCTCTTTAATAAATCATTACAATTCACATAACGGGAAAAACTACAACAAAAACAGTAAGCAACAAGAACACAAAGCAAAAAAAAATAACATGAAACAACAACAGCAAGTAGAAGAGGGGAACAACAACAACAACCGCTAAAGTAAACACGAACTAGAGAAACAACAACAAAAATTCCACCACCACCACCAACAACAACAAAAACAAAAACAACCATAACTATTTCAGCAACATGTTTGAACAAAAAAGGGTCAGCAAATGCATGAAGAAGAAGAAGAAGACTGAAAGTGTACTGTGTGTGGGAGGGAGAGCAAAAAAGAGCGAAAGAAGTTTTTGCTTAAACATAAAGACACAAAAATATCTGCATGCAGTCAACAACAACATCAGCTGTTCAGGTGTCTGGTGGCAGCAAAGAGAAGTGAAGGGGGTGAAGTGGGTGAAGATAGAAAGACTACGATTCGTGGGTGAGGAAGGGAAGAGTAGAGCTCAGGACGAAAGCAAGCAGCAGGAAGTATTGACACCGGAGACATGAAGAAACCGAAGTCTCATGCATAAATTATAACCTCCTGTGAAGTGAATGCGGCCGGGGAGCACGAATAAGAAGAAGCAGAAGAAAACAGAACAGAAGAAAAGAAAAGGAGATAAAAAGAGAAAGAAGCTAAAAATCATAAAAAGGTTTGCAATATTTACTAACAAAAAACCACGCAAATATTAAAAAATAAATAAAACAGCAGACTTTGAGGAAGGTTGCCACAGACACCTCATGGAGTGATGGAAAGAGAGAGCGATAGAGAGTGAGAGAGAGGGTGATGGAGTGGTGGGGATGACCAACCATTTTTGAAGGGGACTCCCATCTTTTTTGTGGTGTTCAAGGACTCGTCTCTCGTGTAAAACATGTGAATAACATGCAACTAAAATATTATTTAGGAACTGCGAGTTTTATGCAAGGTTATCGACAGGCGAAGAGGAAAGAAGGAAACAGCGGGAAGGAGAGACGAAGAGGAGGAAAATTCAATCGATGAATTCGCAGAAAAACTAAGAAAGGAATATAAAATTACAACAACAGCGGTGGACGAATTTAACTCCTACGCAGCGGATCTCGTGTAAAGTGAAAGCGAAAAAACGGTTTTGACCACAGCTGGGAGGGTTCTCTCATGTCTCTTTGGTTGTTCGGTTGCTGGTTCCTGCATCCTGAGAATATTAAACGACCAACCAAGCAGACAACCGAGTGACCAAACGACCAACCAACCGAGTGACCGACCAGCGAACCGACCGATCGACCAGCCAACCGAGTGACCGACCAGCGAACCGACAAACCGACCAACAAATCATCTGAAACAGTTGCAAAAATGTTCCAAACTGTCCAAGTTTCTGATTTTTATTCAACAACAATAATAATAAATATCAGAACACAGAAACAACAACAACAACAAAAAAAGGATAGCACCACAATCAGGTGGCAAATATTTTGTATACTTTTAAGTTTGCGAAGAAAAAAGATGCAAAAGAAATGAAATGAAATACGAAATAAAAGACAACCACCAAAAAGAATGACAAACCACTTTTTCAAGGACCACTTTTGACATTTGAATGGGAGTATGAAGTGTGACAACAACAACAACAACAACAACAACTAGTAAACAATATTATTTGTTAGCTTAAAAGTTTGCATATTTTGAGGCGATGCTGGATGTTTTAAGAACCATGATTTTAACTCAGTTTTTGAAGTGAATTTTTTCAATTTTTATTTAAATTTTACAACAAAAGAAAACACAACAAAAACACCAACAACAAAAACACCAAATTTGAAACAATAACAACAACAACAGCAACAACATCGACGTCCTCATCATTTGCATGGCCAAAAGCAAATCTAACAAAAGCATCAAAAGAACAACAACAAGAAATTTAAGTTGATGATGATGACGATCATCATTATTATTATCATCATCAGCAGCGTATCAGCAAATTTTCCACAAACAATTGCATTTCCGCTTCCGTTTCATGGTAATCAAAACTTTTTAGTGATGATGTGGTGAAGAAAAAAGACACTCGGAAGGGAGGGAGGGAGGGAGGGAGAGAGGGAGGGAAAGGTGACGGGATTGTTAAAGGAGACCGTGGTGAGGGTGAAGGAATGAAGCAGTAAAAGAAGAAGCAGAACAGCATTCTTTCTCTACACAAAATAATACGATCATTCATATTCGCTGGCTGCTGCATGTGAAGCTGACTGCGCTGCCGATGTTGCTTCTTCTTATAAATTCACAAATTGGCAGCATTGGCAATAAAAAGTAGCTGCCAGAGGAAAACGTTGAAAGTTTTCACATAATCAAACTTTACACATTTAAAGACCGTGGGAAAACAGGGAGGGTGAAGAGAGAGGGACGGGGGGGGGGAAGAGTGACAAAGGGAGAGAACGGTAGACAGAAGGAGAGAGAGAAAAACACTCGAAGAGAATCGAGTTCAGCGGCAACATGAGGGAAAAGAACAGCAACAACAACAATAACTGTAATAAGGATAGCAACAACAACACCAACAACAACAACAACAACAACTATTATTACTGCTACAATAGGAACAACTACAACAATATTAACAACAACAACAACCATAGTAACACTACAACTAAACCAACAACAACAGCAGCAAAGAAGTACAACAACAACAACCATCATTTATATACATGAACTCTTCTTACAACAGCTGAAGCACTGATGAAGTGAGTGAATGGGAGAGAGAGAGAGTGAATGTGAGTGAGTGAGAGCAAAGCAATTTGATGTCACAACGAGCGTCACTTTTTGTTTAAATTGAATCAATTGAGAGAAAGTTTTTCCTTCATTTCTTTGCTTTTTCTCGTTTTTTTTTATTTTTTTTACAAATCTTCTAGATTATGGACCATTATAAGCCATTAGAACGTTTATAGCGTTTATCATGTTAGTGAAGAAGAAGACGAGGACCAGGATGAAGAAGGAGAAGAAGAAAAAGAAGAAGAAGAAGCAGCAGAAGAAGAAGAAGAACAGGAAGCATCAGTAGACGATAAAGCAAACAGAATCTTAACGCATCGCAAACGACCAAAAAAAAGAAGGAACGCCAATAAAATGACGCTCACATCAAAGCTTTTGAATGGGGGGAAACTTTTCCTTATCGGCTTAAAAAAAGCGGAACATTTATGAGATGATGACAGTTAAACGGAGGGGGGAGGGGGAGAATTGAGGAAATTTTGGAGGGAGGAAAGGGAAGGATGGAAATGAGATTGGATGCGATGCTGAATCGAAGCGTTTTGAAGTAATTTTAAAGTCGAATGGAAACGAAGTAAACACAAAGCACCATCAGGATAAGAAAAGCCAGAAAGAAGGGGGAAAGGGAGGAAGAGAGAAAAGAAGGAGATAGAGAAAGAAAGAGAGGGAGAGAGAGAGACATAAGAGAGAAATAAATAGAGAAATGAAGAGAATAGATAGAAATACAGAGAATAGAAGAAGTTACTTTCGAGTAACTTTCAATTAATTTAAATATCGTTATTCTTCTCCTGTTGTTGTGTTTCTTACTTTTGTTGTTGTTGTTGTTGTTGTTGTTGTTGCCTTCCCAGTTTCATTTATCGTCCTTTTATAACAAGAATTCTTCGCAAACCCATCGAATGGCAACTCAATTGAGCGGAATTCCTTCGTCCCGAACTACGGACTGCTCTCTGGTTGCTTCTTCTTCTCCATCTTCTAACCCATCCATGTTCCATTTCAATCGAATACCATAGATTTGACAAGAAAAAATCTATCCGATGTCTAGCCAGCTGTTTGCCAGACGATTGAGTGTTTAGACAGAAAAAAAAAAAAAACACAGAAGAAGAAAAGCATAACATAAAAGAATGCAATAATAAATTGTTGCTGGATGTCCTTTTCTTGAAATGTCGAAGGGAGAATTTTATGGCTTTTATTTCAAGCACAAAATAAATAGAAATTCGGAGATACTCGTAGTTATATTATTGTAAGTATCAAGATACGTGTGTATGTGTGTGTGAGTGTATTTGTGTCACAAACATACACACATACACATACATACATAGTTTTTTATTCGTACAGCTAAAATATGGACTTTTGTGCCTTCGTAAATAAAGTAAAGTAAATTAAAGTCCTTTCTTCCTCTCAGAGAACTGTCTCCCTCTCTCTCTCTATCTCTGTCTCTCTCTCTATCCCTCTGACACTTTGTCTCCCTCTCTCTCTCACACTCTCTCCATCTCAATTTTTATCTCACTGTCGCTGTATAAATTTTTCATCAATTAGAAAGAATGGTCAATTGTTGTTGTTATTTGTTGTTGTTGTTGTTGTTGTTGTTGTTATTTGTTGTTGTTGTTGTTGTTATTAGTGAGATTGATGACTGACGTTCAGATTGATGACTGAGATTTATTTAAATTTTTTTTACTATTTTCTCAACTACCCCCGAAGCACTCACTTCACTCTTTCCTCATCCGAAAAACATTCTCATCATTCAATGGAAAAGATTGCTCACAATCCAATCAATGAAATCATTCACTAAAATTATTCAGTGGAATTCTTTTTCTTTTCTTACATAATCAACATTAAATATTAACATTAACATTACACTAACATTAAAAGACTCTTAAGATTTGAATATTAAGTAGACTTTAATGGCACTTAAGTAACACTTAAAGTAACACTTAAAGTAACACTTAAAGTAACGCTTAAAGTAACCTTTAATGAAACATCGAAACATTTTGTTTGGCATTAAAAAAACTGTGCATAATTTAAATCTAAAGACATCAACATGTTAGCAATATTTATTCGTTGTCTTCTTCTTTATTATAATAGCACAAAAACAAGGAAGAAAACCGAGAAGAAGAAGAAGAAGTGGATGGAGAACAAACAATGATGTGCAAAATAAGTTTTTTCTAAAGTAATCCATTTTTTCGCAACATTACTTAAGTGCTTAAAATGTCGAAAGACAGATTGACATGTGCTTAGAATGAAGGACGAGGAGGTTGTAACCAGAAGAAGAAGAAGAAGAAAAACAACAACAACAACACTTACCACAAAATTATATCCTGAAATAATGCATGGAATGCGTGAGATGAGAGCGAGAGAGACGGATGCAGATAATGAGAGAGAATACAGCAGCGTGTGTCTGAAGATACGGGTTCAATCTGAATTCGGACTCGGATCGACATCGTTATGTGTGTGAAAATTTTGGGAAAAATGAAAGAAGTAAGAAAGGGGGAAGGAAAAAGGATAAGAAAGGTGGCACAAAAGCGTGTTGAGGGGGGGGGGGGGTGTTAAAGCGTATTGAGGGTAGGAGATTAAGTAAGACAATAAGGATATTTTCACTTAAAGAACCAACTGGGAACTCATTGTTTCTCACACTGTACCTAAAAATATGTTAATCTTCAATACTTTTACCAACTCTGCTCTTAGAGCTTTAAACTTTACAGTTCTTGAAAATGAAATCTTCTCCATCATTCTCTCTTCTTCTGTCTCTTTCTCTCTACTGACACCTTCTTTCAACTCGTCTCATTCGCTTATTTCACTCCATCTGAACTCGTACGCTTTTTCAATGCAGTTCATTTGCATTGATTGAGCTTCAATTGAGTTCAATTTTAAGCGTACGAAAAGTCAATCGGCAGGTTAACCTGACACCATCGACATGGGACACACTCGACACCCGCACACAACTTTTTTCTCTTCCCCTCCCTCCACCACCCTCCACCATCATGTCCCTTGCCCTCGATTTCAATCAAATCAAATTCAATTCAACTGTAATTTTATTGAACCATAAAAAGGTTTTCTTACAGAAAATACAACAACAATAACAAAGACAGCGGCGAAAAGCGTAATAATAACACAACAACAATAAAAAAAAATCCAAAATAAAATAATAGCAACAACAACTACGCTTCCATTCTTTATTCCTTTTACTCATGTGCTGTTTCACTCGCTTTGCTCTAACGGACGGTAAATCAGAGAGAGTGGGAGTATATACAACAACAACACCAACAACAACTGTTCTGATTCTTTACATTTTTTATGCTGTTACCCTTGTTTGTTTTTTTTTTCTTTTATAGACATCACCTCAACCGTTGCCAGCAACACCTTCTCCCTGTGTATTTCTGTCTCGCTCTTTCTCATCTTCATCATTGTGCATATGCACCGTCTACCGACTTTACAACAACAGTAACGATTGTGAGAATATTCGTCACTTTTTTTTATGACTCACTTCAATTTGTTTATAAGTCAAGCTGCATATGAAAGTCAATTTTGTTTGTACTCACTTCGATACATCGTGTGGCGTCGGCGGGCGTCGGTGGGCGTCGGGGGCGAAGACGTCGGCATCGACTGTCTTTTTATGAAGTGTGAAGTGTGTATATTTTCAGGAGCCGAGTGAAGCAAGAAGTGGAAATTTATTCAAAGGCACGAACTACGACGAAGGGGACGAGGATGACGATGACAAGGATGACGATGTGGATGACGATGACGATGTGGATGACGAGGAAAGCGACAGCGACACATGTACGACTTCGTTTCGTTCTTTTTTTGCTGTCTTTAAGACGAAGAAGCTTGTCAAAACGTGTCACGTATGTTAATATTTTGCTCGCAGTCTCTGCTTTGATTGAAAAGCGAAGTGAAGCGAGCGTCGATGTTTTCTGTTCCTTCCTTAAGTTATACAAATTTTATTTATGATTAAAAATGATTGACAATAAGAATTATGAATAAATTGAATTTAAAACTCAACCTGAGAATACGCATTTTTATTACGATTTTCGTTTAATTCTAGTAACAGCGACTTTTATATGCAACAACAACAAATGATGCATTTATTATCATATCCTTATTAAATCCTTTGAAACTCGTCGATGAGGACATCCGACGAATCACACGCTTGATTACTGTATCCAAGACAACCACCATCACTGTCATTATCACTGTAATCACTCTCTTAACTATCATTAGCATCACATTCAACATCTTAACGGTATTCGTCTCTGTCTTTCACGACGTTTGACTCGTGTTTGTGCCCATCACATCACCTCATCACGTGTTTGCATCGAGACGAGCGACATAGCATCAGACATCCTGTGAGACGTCCTGAGAACCGTCCTGAGAACCATCCTGTCTCAGTCTTGTGTGTGTGTGTGTGTGCGTGTGCGGCGTCTGCTTGTCTATCCGCCAATTTTAACATTCGTCTATCCACCCTTCGTTCCTTCTCCGTTTCGTGTCTGTCTGGCATCCTTCAAGAGTCCCAGCGGATTTCTGTCAGGTCTTTATTGGGATTGCTGCCAACGATTGTTGTTGTTGTTATCAGCATCAGCATCAGCGCCGCTTGTAACACCTGCCAGCGTCAGTTAACAATGAGCGCAACGCAACATGACAGGAATTCGCTCGCTATGGATCCCGCCCACCGCCCCCCTTAATAAAAAAAAACTCATGAAGCTGTTGACCTATTAAAGTATTTTTCGGTACCTGAGTCACGCATCACTTCGTGTCAGTTGATGTGTCACTCGGTGTCACTTTGGTTGTGGTCTCCGCTTCATTTAATGGCCACAAAATTGTGGTAAAAAAGGTACAAATGAGGCTTTTTTTAGAAGGTGAAACAAGGAAGTCAGGAAAAAAGTACCTAGTAAGGAAAAAAGTATTTAAAAAAAGTTGTAAAGAAAAAAGTAGTTAACAAAAAAGTAGTCAAGCAAAAAGTAGTGAAGAAAATAAGTGCAAAAAAGTGCTGAAGAAAATAAACCAGGCAAGAATCAAGGCAGCTCTTTCTCAAGGATGTTTCATAGCTAAGCGTGTCCTCGGTGTCCTTTTCTAGGATACAAGATCCATCATACTCTGTTGACATCATACGCACCACCAAAAAACATTCACCCACCGCCCCCTCCCCTGCCCCTCCGAAAGGAACAACAAATACAATGTAAAGAATAAAGAAAGTAATTTCAACAAAGTGTCCAAAAGTATTCGATTACTTTTAGCCGCAGGATATCTAATATCCTTTCTTTGCACTGTATACACACACATCTAAATACATATAAATATATAGTAAATACATATACATACATACATACATACTCACATACATACATATACATACATACATATTATATACATTTGTACGTGTGTATGTTGCATTGTGTATATTTTTGTTTCTCTTTTTTGCTCATTGTATTGAAAACTGAGACAAAAGCAATCAATTAAATTATTTTTTTCTCACTTAAGTAATGAAACGTGGCAACGTCAATACGTTGCTGTCACGCACACACACACACACGAACATCCAGCGAGCTGCACCGCACTCCTCGCCGACTGGTTAGTGTATTTGTTATTTGTTGTTGTTGTTTGTTGTCTCTTTTATTGGATTTCAATTAAATTCTGTTGTCAATTTTTATTTGTGGACATTTTTTTTGCATTTCAATTTTCAGTTCTTTGTTTTTTTTAGTAAATTTCTCTCGGGATCGTTCATTGATAAATCGTGTTATTCTTGTTTTTGTTGCTGTTGGTAGTGGTGTTATTGTTGTTGTTGTTGCTGCTGTTTGTGGTTTTTATAGTACAAAAAAAAACGCTGGCATTTATTTTGCGAAACGGTTTTTTATTTGCATGTGTTCGTTGTTCTTTGTTTTCCAATTATTACATGTACTAACATTCAACTGTTAATTTATGATTTCTTTTAATGTATAATTTTTTATTATTATATACTTTTTATTAAAACAAAACTCATTTCAAACAGTAGTATGAAAAATACACCCACTCGCACTCACGAAGCCTTTCTTTGTTGTTGCAAATATCATTGGCACTCGTAGAAGTACGAAGAAGGAAAGCCGACTGCATGCAACTTCAAGTGCTCGTATTTTGTTCGTGGATATCGAACGATGCTGCTTTGAGGCGTGAGCAGGGCTGCCAAGTCGTGGGGATTTCCACAATAAAAACAAGGAAATTTCTAAATATTGTTAACCATGCAATATTGTTAAACACGGGTAACTTTTTCAGCGTAATCGGGGAACCTGAAAAATATACTTGGCAGCCCTGAGAGAGAGCGTGAGTGCAGTTGAACTAAAAAAATGATCGCTTCAGTCGCTGTTCGTTCGTTATGCTAGTCGTCGTTTTTTTTTACTTCAGACTAACTAATTTTTTATAAAATTTAAACCATTATATTATACATTTTCTGCTTTATAATTGAATTTATTTATTGAAGTTCAACAATTGTTGAAACTTAAAGAATTTCCCACTTTAAAAACATACTTTTTCATTGTATTACTGACAAAAAAAAGACTAAAAATGGTGGCGACGGCTGCAGAAAAAAACCGCTACTCTTCGCTTCTCGACTGCGGCGGCAATCAGCATCAGAATTCAACACTTGTTTTGTTTGTGAAACAACTTTGGAGCTGGGAATTTCATTTCCCTCGAAAAGGAAGACTCTTCTTCTTCTTCTACTACTTCCTTCCCTCCTCCTTGTTTATCCTTATCTAAACAAGCTGACGACGAACAGGTAACAAAATAAGCAGCACTCTTAAGTGAAACGTAAAGCAATGGAAGCCGCCCAGTTTTCATTCCACTGATTGAGCTTGAGTTTTTCTCAATTTAACACCAACAACAACACCAGCAAGAAGCAAGGAAAACAACAACAAGCAAGGGAAACCAACAACAAATAAAAAAATAGACAATGGAAGGGAAAAAATAAAAGTTGTTTGCAAACTGTTTGTAATAAAAAAAAGTGTGCAAATGACGACGAAGAAGAAGAAGAATAAAATGCAAAAGAAGAAGAAGAAGATCAAGATGCAGAAGAAAAAGAAGAAGAAGAAGTAGAAGACGCAGATGCTTGTGAAGAAAACAGATGCAGATGCAGAAAGAGAGGACGATGTCACGACGACCAGAGAAAGAAGAGAAGAAGAAGCAGCAGCAGCGGTGAGGAGACAAACTTTCGAGACAACAACAACAACAACAACGAATGTTGCCACAACTTTGAGGCGCCGCCGCTCAAAAGTACACCTGACTTGGATATTGTTGCCTGTTGTTGTTGTTATTGTTTTCCTTTAAAATAATAATAATTTTTTTCTTCTAGAATCAAATGAAAAAAAAAAGCTGAACTTGCTGCAAGATGAAGTTTAAAATTGGGTCCATCAACACTGGCTGCTGTTGCTCTGATGCTGTCCTGCTCTTGCTGCTGCTTGTCTTCTAAACAAGTTTAACTTTAAACTTAATCCTCCCAACTTTGAGTTTATACAGCGTTTTGCCAGAAATATTCTCCGGTCGCTGGTCCACGAAAGATTGCAAACATTTTCATATCTTTTGACGTTAATGCGGCTCAATCGGAGCGGCTCTCAACACTGTTTTCCAATATTTACCCTCCTCTCGTCGTTGGAGTCAATCAAAGGACATAACTTTGAAGAACGATGAAGTCCTGATTAATCCGGTCACACCTTCCGATGAGGAGGCGAAGGAGCCAACATAAGAGGGGAGTTCGAAGGAGTGGTCGTTGAATCCTTCGGTTGTTTTTGTTGTAACCAGCTAACGGCCATGAAGACAAAATAAAACTGTGACTGCTTTTGACAGGTTGACGTTTTTATTAAGTTATGTTGTATCACATTTCGTCCTCCGCCGCTGGCCCGCTTCTGGTTCTGCTTCCTTCCAGGTTCGTTTTAAGGCCGGGAGTCCAACTTCACGTGTGTGTGTGTGTGTGTGTGTGTGTGTGGCGAATTCTGCTCAAGGGATTCATTCGTTCTTCTTCTCTTCTTTTTATTGGTTTCCTTGTTTGTTCCCTTTTGTTGCGCTTCTTTTTTACTAATCTTACTTCTCCCTTTTTTCCCCTCTTTTTGTCTTTTATTCGGACTTTTTTCTGTGTTCCGTTGAGTGTAACAAACGTTGTCCTTGTTTGTTCGTCCTGAGATTTTTATAAAGTGCCTGTCAGGACACTTTATTAGCGTTATTAGTTTGAGTCCTTGACTTTGTGTGTTCGAAAGGGTGTCTGTTGTGAGAGAGGGAGAGAAGGAGAGAGAGAGACAGAGACAGAGGGTTTTATGAAAGAAAGTGCAAGTGAAATAATATCACGTGTTTATTCACTTGATAAATGGTACGAAAGGAGATGAAAGAAGGAGGAGAAGAAGTATTTGAAGTAGAAAAGATGTCCTGGTGCATAAACTGGTGAAAAATGTTTCTGATCCATTCTGGGAGCAACAGATGCTGAGGTCCGAAATGAACAATAATCACAAGACACGTTTTCTTATCGTTTCTGAAAAAGAAAAATACTCCAAGTGATCTGAGAGTTGAGAAGAGTAGAGTAGAGTAGAGCAGAGATGAGTAGACAGGAGTAGAGGGTAGAGTAGAGAATAGAAGAGTATAGAAGAGTAGAGTCGAAAAGAGTAAAGAGTAGAGTAGAGTAGAGGGTAGATAGAGAGAGAGAGGAAGAGAGTAAAAGAGTGAGATACAGAAAAAGCGAAGGGGGAAGAGCGAGAGTGACAGAGTTCATAGTTTAATGAGAGCTAAACTTACTTTTACGTGTCTGTCCAATTATCACGACACTTGTACTCGTATTTGTGAGCGTTGTATGTAGCTGTAGGTGTGAATGTGTGAGTGTGTGAGTGTTTATGTTGATATAAACTACAATTTTGTATGAAAACACCAGAAAACTTCGATAGCAAAACTTTTCTGAAAGCGAACAACAAGCAATTTTTTATCAAAAAGGAAAAAACAACGTAACGCTCTGTTGTTCAAAAGAAAACTTCTCGGAGATCTGACAGAGTTCACTCAAAGTTCATCTCAAAGTACAACAAATATACTCGTCATTGTTGTTGTTGTTGTTTTATTCCTTGTTGCTTTGTTTATACAGCTTCATGTCCATCTTCTTGCTCTTTCATTGTCATTTATTGCTAATTAGTTTCTGCTAAAAGTTGTTGCTTTTGCTGTCACTAGAGGGGGAATTTGGCTCATCATCTCGGTCTGTTTTATCGACATCATCAAGGCGATGAATTTTGCTCGTCATTTATTCCCTAAATAATATTTAATTTTACTATGAATATTACATTATTTGTTGTTGTTTGCAGAACTATTATTATTAACTATTATTGTTGCTCTAATTTTACAACTGCTCTGCTTTTGTTGTTGCTCTCATTTTCTAGCTGTTCTAATTTTTTTGTTGGTCTCTTCTTGTTTTTAAGTCCTTTTTTACTAGGTCCTCTCTCCCCCTCTCTCTCCATTCTACTCCACTCTTTCGCTTCATTCCTCACTTTCTTTCTTAATTTCAGTGATTAAATGAACAGTTTATTCATTAAAATGTGCACTGACCTTTTTACAAATCACTCTACCACCCTGACCTCTCCTGCTCCTCAACATCGCAGAGCCACTGGTGGTGCTGCTTCTTCTTCTGCTGCTCCATCGTAATTATTGACCACTGTTGTTGTTGTTGTTGTTGTTTTTGCATTTCTAATCAACTCGAATACAGTCTGTCGTCGTTTCGTTTTGTTGTGTAAATGTTTTTAACAACAACAACAATAACATTTACAACAACAGCACTTATTGTGTCTAGTTGTAATTGTTCTTGTTATGGTTGTTGCTGTTGTTGTTGTTCTATAAAAATGGTAAATTGAAAAAGTTTTCACAATTTGTACAACAACAACAACAACAACTAAAACTCTTTTGTGTCAAAAAAACAAAAACAACTAAAAAGCAACTTGGTTGCTGTAGCGTATGTTGTTGTTGTTGTTGGTTTTTCATTCCTGTTCTTGTTGTTGTTGTTGTTCTAGTACCATCCAAAACAAAAGCAAACAAGATTTCCAAATAAATAAAACAAAATCGTTGTTCATTGTTGTTGCTTGACATTTATTTGACATTTTAAAATTGTTGACAAATTGTTGAATGAGTCAAAAGATTGGCTTCATTTTGTTGTTTTTGTTGTTGGCTGGTTTTGTTTCTCTTGTGTACATTTTATTATTCTTTCGGGTTTATTTTATTATTATCATGGATACTTGATTAAATTTCTGGTTACTCTTTGCACCGTTATGAGAGTTTATTAGAGTTTATCATAGTTTGTTTATTATAAATTATGATTTATGCTAAATAAAAATAATTATTATAAATCATATAAAAATAAAGATTTCTGTTTTTTTTTTGCTGACTTTTGGACTGGACTCTTTTTTAGTGAACCTTCTTTAGCCACTTTGACCCACTGTACCACGAGATTAACTTAATCCTGGTTAGAAAAGCAGCAGCTTCTTGAAAATGATGCTCAAGAAGCAGCAAAAATAATCTAAACAACAACAGCAAAAGCAACAACAAAAACAACAACAACAACTACATTAGGACAATAAAATCAAAGATACACAGAAAGAAAACTTCACATGCGTTTTTTTTATCACCATTGTTTTTAAAACAACAAAAAACAAAAATATCAAAAAATCACAGCCATACAGACATATGAATATATGTATGTACATATGTGTGTGTGTGTGTGTGTGTGTGTGTGTGTGTGTGTGTGTGTGTGTGTGTGTGTGTGTGTGTATACAGGAGAATTCTGGAAGACAGTCCATGCCTCTGGCGCTGCACGAACCGCATTCGAACCGCAATCATTCAGCCTCAAGGCAATCAAAACAATTTTCCAGCCTTCGAAACAGCTTCATTACTTACTTAAATCGATTGTAACCCGTTTTGTTTTTATTTTGCTTCTGCTATTGTTGTTGTTTTTCATTGCATACAGCTTCTGATGTTCCTGCAGATGAAAATGTGCCCCCTTCGTTTGCTTCTTCTTATTTTAGTAGATGGTTTGCTTTAACATCTACGAAACGATGGCAAAGTAAAGGAAGTTTTTAACGAGGAAGATGATGATGATGATGATGGTTCTGATAATCGTGATGATGATGAAGACCATGGTGATGATAAGGACTTTGTTGGTGATGATGAAGATGAACAGTAAAATTTGGCGACAGACCAACACCAACAACAACAACAAAAATTTTACAGGAAGGAAAAGAAAAGCGGAGAGAGCGGGGAAGGGAAGGGAGGTTAGGGTAGGGAAGGAGAAGGGTAGGGTAGGGTAGGGTAGGATAGTGTAGAGAAGGGAAGTGGAACGAAAGGAGATGAGAAACAATAAAGTAATCTGGGATTCGTCTGGGATCTGCTGCAAACTCAAGTGTTTATAATCGGGCGAAAAAATCGCGGGAAAAAAGAAGAAAGAAAGAGAGAGACAGTGAGAGTGAGAGCGAAAAAAGCACAACATCAAATACTAAATAGTATAAAAGTTACAAATAAATGAATTTCGAAATAACAACCGAGTTGGACAAACATGGGTTTCAGACATGAGAAAGGATAAAGGAAGGAGTTCTCCCTCCGTCCACTCTTCTGACCGTCCATCGTTGTAACAAAAACTGCCGACTTATACTCCGACTTACATGACAGCATTCTTCTCCACAGCATTCGAGTAGTTTTCCATGCGCTCCTCCATTCAATTCTATGCGAGTCCTTATCCAGGGTGGCGGTGATGGTGGTGATTCAGGATTAAGATAAAAATATGTTGGACCCTTCTAACGGACAACTCGTTGTCAAACAAATGTGACCAACGTGAAAGAGAATCGTTTGAGCTGCTGGTTGAGGATACGCTGGATGTTCCGTAGTTCGAAGAGCAACGAAAAGAACAAGAGTGGGGTTGAGCAGTAGGAGGAACTACAAAATTAAGTAGTTTCTGCTGATGCTGGACAAGTAATGATGCTGTCTATCGTTTAGCTGAGATAACGACGAGACGATGAACAACAACAAGCGGATTACACGAGCACTCTCGGGGCACTCGGGGAGAACAAAGAATCCGACTGGCAGCAAATCAAATCGTTTGCTGTGGATTTCTTTATTAATTTACTTGTGTATTTTAAGGAACTCAAGGCAACTAATGGAGTGCGTTTTTTTGATTCTTGATTCATACTCATGATTGGATTAGAATGCAATACTAAATATAATTTTTTTAATATTTTAATTTATTTAAATATAATTTTTTTTATTTCATTCTTGTTTTATTATGAATACCGAAAGAGGCATTGTTGGCATTTGGTGTAAATTTCCGCCAAAAGCTTTTCTCGTATGGTTTTAAGATATGCTTAAAATCAGCACGGTTGATAGGTTTGCTATGAATTTCGAACTTCGTAGGAAATTATAATAATAATTATAATTATAATTATAATTATAATTATAGCAAAATCATGTTAAATGAAAACACTACAGCTTCCGGATAACTACTACAACAGGGTGGTCCAGTGGATTATGTTTTTGTAGCGTGCTATAATATTCCCCAAGTTAGTTCTATTACAACAGGGTGGTCCAGTGGACTTTTTCCGAAAATTTCCAAAAAAGATATGGTCCAACAGATGGAGCGCGGGACGCAAGAAACCGTCTATGCTATGACAGAAACAATAAAAAACTTTAATAGTTATGGCAAGCATTGTCGTTGTTATTAACAGACCTCTTGCTATAAAAGTAAAAATATTTCTAAACACATCTGATGATAGAAACGTAGAATTACAACAACAAAAATTTGTTTAAGCTGTTGTTGTTGTCGTTAAGCCGGGCCTTCCTAATTTGTTTAGCCGGGCCCCCTTAAACGTTGACGGTAGTTCACAACATAGAATTTTGCAAAACTTGTGCGGTAAAAAAACGGTACGGTAATTTACGGTACGGTACGAAGTTAATTTTTGTTTTTTTTTTAATTAATATGCGAAATTTTTTGCTGCGTTCGAAACGAAATTGAATATTAAGAAAATTTAAGATTTAAGATTATTAAATAAGGATTTTAAAGATTTTAAGATTCGTTTATTTGTTTATATGAAAGAAAACGTTTATTCAAATTGTATTTTTGTTGAATATATTTGAACTTTAAATTTATTTCTTTTTCTTCCAAAGTTCAGGACCGAATTTGCTAATTGCGATTCTCATAAAGTAATTAAAACAGTGGTCGTTAATTTTGTGTTAATTTTATTATATTTATTTATTTATAATATTATATTATATATACACATTCTGATCGACTTTTGGCTCCTAGCAGCTAATTTCCATTTAATTGTTCCATGTTGTATCTAATGTATAATATGAAAAAACAAATAAAAATCAAATCAATAAACAAATAAATAAACTTTCATCAGGCACTCCAATTATTTGTAACACAACAAGTGTACAAAATGCCCACGAGGTTGACAAATCCTTTCAAATAGGATTAGCATAGAAATCTGAAAAAGAGAAAAATATAAGGAAAAGTGCAGCGGTTTTTAATTGTGCATGCTATTAATCCATTTAATGTTCAATAGATTATTCAGTCACAGATGTAATCTATAATGCAGATATATGCAGATCGGTGTAAGCTATGTCTACCCTCAATGCATATAAATAGGGCCTACCAAATAATCCTGATCCAAATCTAAATCCAAAGGGATCCAATAACTTCAATACTATGTAATTGTAATGCGCACTTAAGATTAGAAATCAGTGTCCTCCACACTAACTCTCTGGATTCGCACAAGGTCCTGCGTTGTCTCGATCTCTTCAATTAAAGCAAAAGCCTTGGCCATAACCTCTTCCATCTCCGAGGTGGACTCATCGAGTTTGCGCTTCCTTCTTAATGGCGATATCTTGTTGGCACTCGCATCTAATGAGCCGCACTCTGCATCGGATAGCTCATGATCAGTACCTTCGTCGCTCGGCAAAATGTTGGTAAAGGTGCCGCAGTTTTTAGCTAAATCGAACTGATAGAAACTCTCGTCGAGTTTCCGCGTCAACTCATCACTGAGTGGCTTTGAAGTTGTATGCCTAAGAGCGAGTAAATTTTGTTCTGCCTTCCGTGATACTGCTTCTGCCTGGTCTATGATAGCTTCAATATCATCCGCTTCGTCTTGATTTGCGTCACCGTTGTCACTAGGCTCTTCCACGTGTGTGTGGTCCATGGTAACCGCTGACATGGGTTGAATATTCAGCCACCACGGCAGTTGCTGGTAATCGCTGAACGCTTGACGTTGATAAATTACCTCCGCTGGCAGGGTCGATCCCATCTCGTGCAATACGTGATTTATACGAGCGAAAGCCAGCTGTTTCACCACAGGCAGCCAGCATACAATCGAAAGTCGCTCACTCAGCTCAAACCTCCGAACATCCTCGGCATTCAGCGATTCAATTAGAGATTTAATGGCCTGGTAAGCCGCCTCGGTCGCAGCCTCGTCGTTGTCAGGTATACAATGCGATGCATAATCCAGTAAGCTGAGCTCCACATCTTTGATATCAGCCACCAGCCTTAGCTGTTGTTCACTTAAAGGTGCTAGTTTTGCCCTGTTCAGGAAATCCAAAAGCTTCTCTCTTCTGTGCGTACTCTTCCAATTGTCTGGAAAGTATTCCAAGCCGTGTGGAATGTCGTATTTCAATTGTGGAACGAATTTGCGCAGTTCTGAGGGAAATTCTGGCGCTTCTCGCATATCTGTTCCAACGATTTCTTGCAGCCGCTGCAGGGCATCGTTGTAGAGCAGCACCACAAATCGGGGAATGCTGCAAATTTTATTGAACACTGGATTTTGCAGACTAGTGTCCAGCCAACGCTGCCACATCGCTTCTCCCAACGCTTCCTCCAACCAAGTTGGCAGCCTTTGCATTTCCAATGCATCGCTCTCGGTATTATTAAAGCTGCTCTCACGGGCAACAAAACGAACGGCATGTTTAAAGTTGTTATAAAAACTGAAGGAGTTTTTGGAATCCTTACAACCAAAGAACATAAAATTTGCCACTTTGCCCTCTTCCTTGAAGTCATCCAGATCCAAGCAGCTCACCAACGTGTGTTCATCACAAGTGTTATTATAGATCACGAAGCCGATGGGCACAGGCTTGTACAGCTTGGAAAACTTGAGCAGGTGATGCAGACGGCAACGCGTATTGCGTAAATTATCGCCGGTCATTAAGAAAACGATGGCGTCCGCGTTGTCGCTTTCATGGGTGCTGCTCACGCGCTGACCGGCCTCATTAGTTGGCAACATGCCGGTCAATTTGCGGACACACAGTGCCACATCATAGGCCACATCGTTTATGTAGCAGATGTCGTCGCTTTGCTGTGGCGGCTGGCGCACGTATTTGTGCAGCCAACGGTTGCACATGCCTTCGAAGCCATGCAACTCCTCCCGATCGCTGGGTAGCGACAAAATCATTTTAAAGTATTTACGATGCCGCACAATTCCGTTTCTGATGATCTGCTTGCGTGTGATGAGCTGCGCTACTATTTGGAACAAATCGATGGGCAACTGAGAGCGAGCTCGACCTCCGGAGGGCGGCGAGAGCAGCTGCTTGAAGTTGCAGGGCTCGCCGAGACGGTAGCGCTTGATCATTTGCAGGTTTTCGCTTTCGCACGGATGCTGGAGCTGATGTGACTGCTGCGCTCGTGTCTCGCTTGTTACCCAAATAGGAGTGCTGTCCATAAGCCTGCGCTGTTCAAGCTTCTTGCGCGTTGACTGCAACCATCGTTCGAAGTAGCGCTGCAAAATCATCTGGTCGTGACATATGAGCGCGTACTCCTCATTCTGGATTTCTTGCACCTGCTCCAGTACACACTCATCGATGAGCTCATTCGTCAGTCGCAACGTCCGTTTTTCGATCGCCTGATGTTTTTCAAGTTCAGCAGCAGCTACTTCGACAGTCAGTTCTTCGACCAGCTCTTGCAGTAGCCCCTGTGCTTGCTGATCGGCTTTTTTATGAAACTTAACCATTCGAGCCTTGGCTTCTGCTGCCTCGCGCACGCGAATCTGTTTCTCTTCCAAAACCTTCAGCTTTCGCCGCTCTTCTTCCAATTGCGCGAGTTTCACGCTTTGCTCCTTGTCCAATCTTCGCTTGCGCTCTAGAATTTCGTTAGCACCATTTCTGTTGTCTAAATCATACATGTTTGACTCTTGACCCTTCATGGGTTTTGTTGCTGTTGTAGTTGCACCCAATATACTGGTAGTCACTACTGAAGGCGCTGCGGATGTGTCGAAATGTTTAAAAATGTTGTCCGTGTGCAGCGGCTTCGGTTCCCCAAGTTGTCGTTTATGCTGTTGTTGTTGCTGTTGAAATATGTTTGCGGTTTTCTTGGCTGCGACACTAAATATGTTTCCTCCGGTAGACGTCGTAGCCGGTTTTTTAGTGAAACCATGGAAAATGTCAGCAGATGTTGTCGGCTTCGCTGCTTTGGACGTGAAACCGGAATTGAAAAAGTCCATGGCAGAAGACGCTTTAGTAGGTTTCTGTGCCGCAGAGCCGCTGCTAAGTGGTATTTTAAAAATCGATGCTCCTGAGTTAACAGACGCCGAGTCCTTTGTTCCGAAGTTCGAGTTGTACACTAAATTGGCTGATGTTTGTTGAACGGAGGATTTCTGTGAATCTCCGGCGTAAAAGTTGCCTCCAAATATTGAGGTACCGGGAGGAGTGCTTTTATTTGTGGTGACATGTTGTAAATGTTTGCATGAAACAGATGGCGTGGCTAGAGGTACTTTAAAGATATTGCCTGATGTGCTTACGTTGGGTAGCGTTTGTGTTTGTTGCGGGAGTGTTGAACGAGGAGCTGCCTTTCCACGCAGCTGATCATCTGCAGTCCAGGCTTCGGGCTTAAGTAGACCATTGCTAGAAAAGCTATTGTGCGGTTGGTGGTTGTCGAAGCCGGACGACGATTCGAGCGGATGTCCGCAGACACATTCACCAACACTGACGTTGCGTTTCCGTTCCACCAGCTGATCCATGAGTAAGGTTTAAAAAAAAAACATTAGTAAAGCGAAAGAAAATTTATAATACATTATAAAAAAAACGCGCCCCCGGGTGGGCTCGAACCACCAACCTTTCGGTTAACAGCCGAACGCGCTAGCCAATTGCGCCACGGAGGCGACGGGAAAGATATTGTAAAAATAAGTCTTTGTTATTTTTACTGATAACCAAAAAACAACTTTATCCACAACTTACCAGCATTGCACGATCCATGGAGTAATCGATGTCGGGCATCTGTAACCGCTCCAGCTTTACTCGGCCCTCGTGATACTGCAGACCATGGGCGGTGAAGAAGTCAATGGCCACCGCTTCGTCCTCGAAACCGAGTACCTGCGCGAGGTATGCGAGTGGAAGCCAGGTCGGATGTTTGCGCCATGTATACGATTTGACTATGGCCTCCATGGCCTTCAGACGCAGCTTTGTGAAGTATCCCAGCAGAATGCAGGCGCTCAAGTAGGGCGTTTCTGCAGAGCGCACCATGTTGAAGAAGCGCACGTAGTTGTTGTTCTGCAGTGCGTTGAAGAAGGCGATGGCCCGCTTTATATGCGTCGAGCGTTGAATCTCCTCGGGCAGTTGTTTGAGTTCCCACAGGAAGTTCGCATCGCCCAAGTTGAGCAACACGATGTACCCTCGAAACTCCGGCTCGCAGGGACAACGAATCTGTTTGATGCGAAGATCATGGTACATGTACTTCAGTGTCTGCAGACACTTGGTTAGATTCTCGGCGTTGATCTTCTTGTCGAATACCGCAGGGTCCTCGGCGACCAATCGTGCAGCACAGTGTATATGGAATCGTGCGCACTGCTCTACTAGCTGGACTGCGCCTAACGAACAGAGTTCCTGCTGCGTTATATCTTTGCGTATGGATCGCGTGCGATCCCACACAAAGTGGAACCAGTCGCCAATCGAAATCTGCGGATCCTCGCAAAGATCCATAATTGAATGCATGAGGTACAGCATGGTCATTTGTAGAACACTCTCTGGTCGCAGCTCATGAGCCAGCGGCACTTCCTGATCAGCGCTGCTGCGTGAGTACTCCTTGATTGCACGGCGGTTGTCGATGGAACTGGAATTGGAACTCAAGTTGTTCATCTCGAAGATTGAAACTTGACGCTGAAATTCGCGCATGAGGCGCTCCTTCTCAGGACACATGTCTGGGCAGATCCCTAAAGAAAATCATTAGAAACATAGGTATATAATATAGACAAACCATTGCCACATCTCATTTGAGGAATACTGTTTCTACTTTGTGGGAGCTCACCTATTGTGCTTACCGCCTTTTTTATGTCAGTTTGTCGTACTGTCGTCAGTCGTATCAGCTTATCACGTGCATCCAGGACACGGTACTTTTCCTCGTCGGTGTATGCAGGTCTTCGCAGCAGAGCTTCCAGTTCCATGCGAACGGGTGCGTCCAGTTTAAGTAGCGGCGGTTGTTCTGGGACCTTCGCCGAAGGAGTTGCTGTACTTTTAGTAGGCTTTGGCAAAGACTGCTTCACTACACGCTGCGCCATCGGTGGCCTCATCAAAGCATGACGCAAGTTCGATGCCGCAGCACTGCTGCTGCGCTGACTCATGGCTTCCAGCTCAGATTGCACATCCGGATCCACCCACTCTTCCGTGTTTTGCACGTGTCCCACTTCCTTGACCGCATAGTTTACAATGAACTCGTAACCGTTGTAGTTGCCGGCCTTTTCGTAGGCATTCGCGGCGTCCTGCTCGCTTTCATAATCCACGGTGCAGCAAAGCCGATTGGGACGCAATATGAAGCGATTGATTTTGCCGAATTTGCTAAAATGTTTCTTGGCCACCAATTTGTCCAGAAATAATTCTGGTATTTCGTTACAACTGTGGGACGAAAGAGAGTACTTGTAAGTGTTAAGAATACTTGTAAACTAACACTGCAATGCCTTCAGCGTACCTAATGGATTTGTAGTTGATATTGTCCGCATCGTCGTGCCCATAACCATCGCCATCAGCCATTTGAACTTGTATGATATTGTTTGTTTATTACCGTTAAATGAAACGTTTATATGGAATGTTATAATGTTGAGGTACTTTTAAAATACAAAATAAAACCAGGGGACGGCGCTCAAATTATGAGTGTGTGGTGGTTTGCGAATAAACGAAGCCGAACTTTCGACGTTTGCAATCAGCTGTTTCGAGACTTGAAATGTTCGAATTTTAAAAGAGCAGCCAATCCGTTTAGAAGTGATGGGACTTCAAATTTATTTGATACCAAAAAATTTATGGGAAATGAATGCTATTTCGACTAAATTTTATTTTACATAAATGAAAGGTATTTCAAATTCCGGTTTTTATTTACATCCGACCAAAATGCTCATTTTTGTTGTGTTGTTTTTGTTGTTTTTGTTGTGTTATATGGCCATTATAACAATACCAAAACGTGTTGCAGCTCTCTTTTGATTTCAGAGTTATAGGTTCTTTGAAGTATGAAAAGTTCGTGTTTGTATCTCCTTAAATGTACGAGATAGCTCATTCTATTGGTATCACTGGAAAGGTATTCAAATTGCCTTTGATTGATGTAAAATACTATTTTATCGATAAACTATTAGTTTTCGAAAAAATTAAGATTTAAAATTTTTGGTTTATGTTTTTCCATTCATTAATTTTTTTGTAAGTAAAATGTATAAATAACCAATGCAATTATCTCAATGCCAAGTAAGTAGACTTTCTTAGCTTTCTAGAAATATTTTTTCATTAGGATCGGTGCAGATTTTATACTACAAAGCATTTTAGAGCTTAAAACAAAGCTTGCAACATATTTTCTTGCATATTGCAATGCTTCCACAAAAGTATAAAAATACTTTTTTGAATATTTCAGTGATTTTAGAAGCTGTCTGTTGTTGTAATCAACATCAAAAAGTACAAAAAGAACAAAATAGGAGTGATTCACCAAGGGTAAAGTTAAGGCCAAAATATTATTATTGAAATACGTATGTATGTTCCAAAACTACGTGGTTGTCAATAAAATATCGTTGTACTTATCGGGAAAGATGATTTATTGGCTTTCCATCAACACCATAGCATGTCGGTGTCTTGTATACTTTAGGAGATATAGGAATGAAATTGTCAAAGATCAAATGGCCATAACTCGAAAACCAAGAGAGAGCGACGGCAACTGATGGTGTTGTTCGATTCCTCAGCACAAGCATTAACAGCAATAAAAAGTCAGAGCTGTGTTTAAATGCATAAATTTTAACTGGAGTTAAGGGGTTTGCTAATTCATGTCTGGGCATTATGGGTAGCTCCAATTATAGCAATTATACTTACTTAATATTGCGTAATGACTTCTATGGGTATGTTTTCCACCAAAGTATAAAGGAAAACCTATTCAAGCAGAACATTGGTGGGAATGCAACCGACTTCAGTAGCTTTTTATGCGGGTCGCAAACCGTTCTCCACACGATTTCAATAGTAATTTCCAACGATGTTATGAACACGTAGGTAATTGGTTTAGTTTAGGAGATCGACCTATAATTAGGAATAATTTAAAATAATAATTACTAATTGCGTACAACATTAGATATGTATCTCGGCTGTAACTCAGGTCTCAAGCCTGTGACAAAGATATCGTCGCAGATTATACTTTGCTATTTTACGAAATCAAATTCTCGAAAAACACGAACTCACTATAGTTGTAAAGAACAAGGAACTCAAAACGATTGATGAACTCATCAAACGTGGTTATTGTCCGGACCAAGAAATCAAAGAAGTCGATGGCCAAAAAGAAACACAATCAGTAGAATACCCTGAATACTCTGAAATCTTCCAGACGTTATATAATACTGCAGTCTCTGTTAATAGCTACATTGTAGTCCAAAGTTGTAATACGAAAGAATAAAGTTCTAAGCTAAAACGAATCATGCTTTATTAAGTTTTCAGTATTCAGAAAAATTAGTTAATATAAACTGATGATTTTGGCTGCATTTCCGAGTGATGCTGCTTTGCTTTCACATGTCTGCAGATTTTGTGGAGTGCAGAACTGCTCTACAAACTTCACAGGATCTACAGAAATGTAATCAGCTCGGCAGCATCACTCGGCAATGCATGGCAGGTGTATAAAAATACGTAAGTACATCGAAATATAAAATATTCTGAAACCAGTTATTGCTTGGCAGTTAAACAGTGCATGATGGTACAAAAATAAAATATACGGGTTAAAAAAAATAGAAAACAAAATGTTGTGAATTCAATTGTGCGTCTCCAGCTCGAGGAAGTCCTCTACGAATTTGGTGACACCAACGCCGAAGTCCACCTCCACAGAGTTGACAATATCGGTGGCCAGCTTATCGGACAAACTGTAGAAATGAACGGAAGGAAAGAAGACACGATGAAGCAATTAGTTTTGTATGCAGTTCGGCGAACTTACCACGAAAACACCTTCCATGGATCAGAGTAGGTCGGATTCGTATAGAAGCGGTTCTTGTTGCACATTCCCAAGAACTGGTCACGGGCGTTCAACATGTTCTCCACTTTGAGGTCGACCTTGGGGCCTTTCGACGAGTTGTTGTTGCCATCCGTGCCATTGAAGAAGAGTTCGCTCAGAGAGTTATCATCGTTGGTGTTGCGGTTGCGAACATTCGCTTGGTTGATCTCGTTGAGTGGAGGACGTTGTTGGTAATCGTGTTCGTGTTGATAATGCTGTTGAGTGTCTTGTTGATAATATGGTTCATCCTGGAGACATTGTTGCCGGCGCTGCTCTGTTGAGATTTCTTTTTGTTGCTGAGGCTCAATCAGCAGCGGCTCCTTGTTAGTTGGTTGTTGTGATGGATTTGTTTCAATCTGTGGATGTTGATCCTGTTGCTGCTCCCGCAACTGTTGCACATGGAGCTCAGATTGAGTCAGTGGTTCCTTCTGCAGAGGCGTTTGTTGCTGGCCCAAAGGGTCCAAATCTTTGGAGTTTCTGTTAAATGGAAAAAGATGGTTAAAAAAGGGAAAACAAGCGTCGAGCGTGTAAAAATAGTCTCGATGATGGATGGATTCGATAATCATTCCGCCGAAATGTTCTTCAGATTTTCGAGTAACTTATCTTTTGATAAGCTATGAACACCGATAACAGAAATGTTAGTTCTTAACTTTCTGACTCATAATTTATTCTAGGAAATCCGTGGTTATAGATTTTTCGATATCAATACGATTTATGGTCTAACATATCATAAATAAGATAACAGAACGGAAATATTTTGGTTGGTTAGCAAGTATGACTGCAGAAATCTTACATCATGGCCAGAAATAGTTTGAAAACAACATCTAACAATTATAATGAATAAGACAAAGTAATTATAAGAAAATTACAACCCAAGTTAATTTAGTTTCACTTGTTTTCATTAAGAAACCGAGTATCGATCAAACAAGTGAAATTCGATGATGTAAGGACAAAAGAAAGGCCAGAAACCTTCATTCATGCTTATATGGACATCAACGACCTTCAAGTCACTTCGGTGGGCAACCACCTTCAGTTATTAGATAAGACAAAATAGCTTAATCTGTAAGGATTTCAAGGACCTTCTTTTACTGTCGAAATACATGAATAAATCATAAGTAAGGATGTGTTTATTAAGTTATTGAACTTGATTCCTTTTTCCTGTTGCTTTCTATTGTTTTTCTAGTTGTTTTCGTAAGAGCAGAAGGGTGGGTGGGGGCGTGGGGGGGGCGGGTGAAAGGAGAAGAAGAATAAGATTAATTTGTATTTCTTTCTACTTGGAAGTATATTTTGGAAATTGCTCAGAATTTATTAGCTGCTTCCGTTTTCAAATGAAGTGTGTTTGCTTTGCGCCACGAATAAAAATGCGAAAATAATCACCCACCGTCTGCCCGCCGTTTATCGCTCCCCTCCCCTCAGCCCCCAACGTTGAATCGACACATAAAAACAAAAACAATAACAGTGAAAAGTGACTCGTTGTGCTGTCGGTGTTCGTCTACAATAACAACAAAGAACAACGAGTGTGCGATGACATCATGTGTTTTTGGTTATCTTTGTTGTTTTGTTTGATACCGAAACCCTTGAATGGTTGTTTGATATGCATTTTTCATTTATTCATTTGATTCATTCATTAATTTCATTGATTTCATTCATTTTGTTCATTACTCACCGTTCTTGTTCTTTCTGCTGCTGAGATTTCTTCTTGTTTATCCTTGAAGTCGACACGTACGAGGCAATTTCACAGCAGTCACTTCCACCTACAGCGCCGTTGACGTCGTATTCATTGAACGATTCATTATCCTCTTCATCGTCCTCATCATCCTCATCGTCGTCCTCATCCTCGTCATCATCATCGTTGTCGTCGTCGTCCTCGTCCTCTTCTTCAACAAGTGCTGCCGACGATTTCTCTCCGAACAAACACTTGGTTAAAAAGTCTTTGATGACGCCGCTCTGCATCAGGTTCGGAGCGCTGCTGCCGTCGGTAACGTTGATCTTGTTGAGTGCGGCCGCAATAGCAGAGACTGCAACATCGGCTTCGTCTGCCTTCAGTGTTTGCCCAGCTTCGGTAGCTGTTTTATCGGTGCGATGTGACGTCATGCTTTGGACTGCGCTATTCTCGGTGCAGTTGAAGTATTCGCTGTTGAAGCTGGTGTTCAGATGCGTCGTTGCTCGTGGTAATTCCTCAACGTCGACTTCGTTAGTTTCTGCCACTTCTGCGGTGCTTCGTAGTGTTGCAAGCTTTCCAAACCTGGAACGTGCCGAGGTGAGCGGTGTGCCATTCGGAACCGGAGGCGGAGACTTGAGCAGATTGCGTCGCTTTTTTAGTAGACGCAAGGATCGCGCTTTGGGGACGCATGGTGGTGCCGAACGCAACGGACGTGTTTGTTGTTGTTGTTGTTGTTGTTGCTGCCGCTGCTGTTCTGCTTCGCTGCTCGCCTTCGGTGTGCTCATTGCTGTTGTTGTTCTCGGCGTTGTTATGGTCGAGCCTGCAGCAGAGTGTGAAGTCCTCTTGGAATTGGAATGGCTGCTGGAATGACGCGTTGTTGGTGGGTTCGGTTGCAGTTGTTGCTGTTGCTGTTGTTGTTGTTGTTGCGGTGGAACACTCTTGCTTCGTGGCAGCGGCTGCTGCTTCTGCACTTTTTGTTGCATGTGCTGCTGCAGTGGAATTTGCAGCAGTAGCTTCTGCTGCGGCTCTGGATTACGTCGTTGTTGTTTTTGTTGTTGGGGCTGCTGCAATGGCTGGTGGTGTTGTTGTTGCTGTTGTTTATGCTGTGGTTGTTGCTTCTGATTATGCTGCTTCAGGTGTTGCTGTTGCTTTTGTTGTTGGTGGTGGTGTTCCTGTTGTTGTTGTTGTTGTTGTTGTTGTTGTTGTTGTTGACGTTGCTCGTGTTCTTGTTGCTGCTGCTGATGGCGATGTTGTTTCTGCTGTCTTTCAGAGTGGTACTCCTCAGGATGGCGTTGGTGTTGCTTTGGCTGTTGTTGTTGTTGCTGTTGCTTTGATTGCTGCTGCTGTTGGTGATCGTCTCGATGGTGTTTGTGTTGGTTTCGCTGCTGTTGATGATCTTCTCCATGTGGTTGCTGTTGTTGTTTCAAATTCTTCTTGGAGTGTGCTCTCTGCTGTTCCTGCTCCTTCTTGCGCTGCAGCTGTTGTCGCAGCTCCAGCAACTCCTGCAGTCTTGCCTCCTGTCGCCGCATCAATTCCTCTCGCTCTTCAGTCTTCTCCCGGCGTTGTCGTGGTTGTCGTGGTTGTTGTTGTTGCTGTTGGCGCGGCGCAGTGTTGCCTCTGACTTTCGATTGTTTCTCCGATGCCAGCTCATCTTCGATCACGCTCTCCCACTCCTCGTTGCTCTCAAAATCGTCGCTGTCGTTCGCGGTGCCGACGCCGACGTTGAAATCATCTCCACCGTCGTCATCGGATTCGTCGCGCTCGTCGTATTTCTTTGTATCGGTTCTGCTGTTCTTGCGGCTGGAGTGAAGAGTGCTTCTGCCCTGGGCGAGTTTTTTAGTATTCTTCCTCACTTTGAACGAAGTGGACGTGTTTAAAATCGAGCTCGTCGAATCAGCTGTGAAATCGTAAAAACAAGAAACCGAAATTCATCAACAAGAAAAAAAAAACCAAAGTAAATTTAACACTCTTCTCATCCAGATTCATGTGAAGTCAGGTTTTGTGTGTGTTTTAACCCTACAGATCCGAGTTAAAAAGCTAAACAACAACAACAATAAAATTATTCAAACATTCCAAATGCAATTAAAATCTGTGTGCGAATTTGCGAACGTTGCAAAAATTCACCGGTTACCGAAACGCAGAATTTTGTTGTCAACCGGAAAAAACACGGCGCTAAACACGGTTCGCAATTAAAACCAGAGAAATGTAGCCATCGATTGGAAGTGTAATACACGAATTAGCATATCTTAGAACTAAGCTTAGGATTAGTGGAACTTTAGTAAAAGTAACTAAAGCATAACAAACTAAAGTTGGCTAAATTTACATTCATTGGCACTCGGCGAAGTCGACATGATTCACAAATGTTTTTAGTTTCAAGAGTAAATGATTTTCATGGCTTCATTTGTTGTTTTTGTTTTAACATTCATTTCCAGTTCTTTCAAAATTTCTGTGGAACGTCAATCGTTGGAGTTTCTGTTTCTTAAGTGAATAATTTTACTGTATATTTGTTGTTGTTGTTGTTTTTATGAGTATATTATGATACAAAAAAAACCTGATAGATAGCTTAATATTAACATTATTTAAATTATTAGCAGTTGTGGTTGAAAACACCGCTAAAAGAGCAGAAGTTTCAATGAGAGAGAGAGAGAGACAAACACGATGATGCTATTCATGGTTATGAAACGCGGTGGAAGAGAGTGCTTCAATACATGATGATGATCGAATACATGATGATGAAGCACTCCATCAAAAGGACGACTTTCACCGTCATTCGTCACGTTTCAGTTCACTTTTGTTGCATACACACGCAAGTGAACACACACACATGCACACATGCACATACGCACACACACAAAACTTACTCTTCGCATCAAGCACTTTACTCCGCTTCCGATTATTTCTGGGATCGCATCGTTTTCTGTTCTCCTCTTCTGTCGTCGTAAATGTTTTTCGATTCAAAGCCTTGAGAATTGCTTCAATTGTTTCAGCATTATTCTGTGAAAATCGAATAAAATTCTATCATTATCGAAACTCGTCTATGAAGGAAATATAAAAAATCAAATTCATTTAAAAATTCTTTTTACACTCAGAAAAAGCGTAAAAAATATAAATTATTTTCATCTTTTTTCGCATATCATCGAGAAGAGAAACGCCAACAGCAACAACAACAACAGCAGCGACACATCGAAAGTTTTCGACTAACAGCAAAAAATTACGAAAAATTTAACGAGGAAACTCAAGGAGTTGCACGATTTGTAGTAGAAAAAAGAAATCAGCGAAAAGATCAAGTGTTAAACTAAGCGACAGCAACAACAACATCAACAAAATGGTAAGTCGAATCTTGTGGTCATGTTTTATAGTGTGTGTGTGTGTATGTGTGTGTGTGTGTGTGTGTATGTGTGTGTGTGTGTGTTCTCTGTGTTTGTGTGTGTGTGTGTACGTTGTCTCATTGTCAATGCGCTGGTGTCTGTGGTTTGATTCAATCTATTTTCATTACTTTATTGAAGCAGATTGAATTCAGTTGCTGTGGTTTGTTTATTCCACCGAATGCGGCGGGCTCTGAGCTCGATTGTGAAGGTCACAGAAGTCAGTGTAAATAAATAAGATTCGTCAACTGCGAACAGATAACATTTCATCCGATTGTTCGTTGCATCTGAGAATGATGAAAGATCGATCGGTGGACAGTGTTGGCCAGTCAGGGGTCAACGCATTCGGTTGAATGCACTGAAGTCGTGCTCTTTTTGGAGTACCACTTCAGATGTGGTACTCTTGACGTATGCGTGCTTTTTAACTGCCCTCAAATTGAGTGTTGCGCATACGCAGCGATGCATCGCAACGAAATGATGATGAAAGCACTGCATTCGATTGGAAATCTGAGTCTTAATTCACTGTAATTGCACTAAATTGGACTAATAATGAAATAATACAAACATTTACTTGTCTCAATATTAGCATGAGATAAAAATGCATGTCAATCAGCTCATTTTAATTGAGTTAAATTTCATCAATCCAACGAAACTTCAGGAAATTCAATTGCAAAGAATAGTAAATTTTTAAATACAATTAAATTGATTTGTTGCATCGAACTTCAAACTCGCTTGCAATTGATGCATCTTGCAGAAGAAGATCCGATGTTGATCTCCGGGTTAAAGTAATGTAATGTGTTGAGTAATGCGTTCAGTAAAGTGCGAGGAAGGTGTGAGGAAGGTGTAGTAGTTAATCATGGGTTTTGGAACGAGTTTTCGTCATGGCTGGTCAAGTAATCGATACTCCTATCTTCCTTAATAATGAACCCATTTCAACACTTGAACATTCCCCGAAAAGAGGGCGCATTCAAGTCATTTTATTGCTTTCACACTAAAAGTCCAACACGATTTTTAGATATGGTAAAAAAATAACAAAGCAATAAATGATTATCTAATCTATTATTTCTGCCCCCAAATTATATCGAATTCTGATATTTTCAAGATACTAATCGACTGGGGAAAACATGCTTTTACCAACATATTCATAAATAACCAAGATTACGATAAAATTGTAAGCTTTCGATAAACACAGAGAATTTACAAGAATTCTGAAGTTTTTTGTTCCTAGAAAAATCGAATTATATTCTTATAACCTTGCGATTTCAAACTAAACCTTGATAATTTCAGTGTTAAAACAAAACTAATGAATGCGAGTGTAATTAATTATATTGTAATGATCATTGCAGTTCGTATTGATAGCAGTATTAATGCAATGATTTCATTGTTGTCATTGTTTTCGGTCTCTTTTGTGAGCAACTATAAATAAGAATAAAAATAAGAGTAAATAAACAAGAATAAATTTCCACAAAAAAGTTGCACCTCGAAACCAGCGATAAGCAGAATTTAATTGCCAAAACTGCGATTACTTTATTTTTACTTTCAACTTCTTTCATTTTTTAAAAAAGAAACAAAACATAAACACATAAAATGTTGCTTTTCTGTCGGTTTTTGTTTATATTCATAATTTTTATAAGTATAAACAAAATATTCCTGCTCTCGTGCTTTATATACATTTAGTATATCACTGTATCTGCTCTACTCTACTCTATCCACCTCCCCCTTCATATCTCTCCCCCTCATCTTCAACTCTCACCAGTTTAGTCACTGAGGTTAAAGTTTCAAGAGTATAGAGTATAAATATCAGAATTTAATTGAATTTACGAAAAATTGTCTTCCGTTCTTCGGCTTTCTGTGGGTGCTAATAATAGCTTAGGTCAAATCTTTTGTATTACTGTGTAAATGCAAAAACTGTAGGCGTGGCATTGTATAGAAGTACTTCAACTCACATTAAATCTTATCTAAGAATGTTCCACATACTCGGACATACTTTTTTCTATGCATTCTAGATTCATTCTAGATAATTTCGATAAGCATTCCGATAACCTGAAACCGGACAGCTTTTTATACCCTACACTCGCTTATGTTCGAACTGAGGAAGTTTGGGAAGAAGTTCTTGAGACTTTTAGAGAAATTTAGAGTAATTGCTTCATTGTCTAAAATGGCACTCGTAGATTCAACCTCATTATATTTCACTTGTTTGGGATGTACACCCCTCACACCCAAATTCTAATTAGCACTGTCATATTTAACGGTCTCTCTTCAATATCTTTCAATAGTATCGACTTCCTTAAAAAACCGTGCAAAAATTTGAAAAGCGAATAATATTTAGTATGTTTCTGGGTTAATTGCAGCTTTTGTTTACTTCATTTTGTCTACCTTCGAACCTTCTTTTTTAATTCAGCGAAAGAACCATGCTTTTGCTTTTAAAACAAATATTGACAAAACATTGAGACGTAACGAGGTTTTATTTTTAGTTACTTCATGAGTGATGACAGCACTCAGAAGTGTACTGCGCCACCTCATCGCCAGGCCACCGCCCCCTCCCTCCCCCCCTCACCCCCTTCTTACTACTGTATTTAAGATTCAACGCCCGTCAGCACGGAATGCTTCAGTCGAAGCCAAAATAAAGCAGCGACGACTCGATATGGTGTTGCCACAACGCGATACAGTGTTCGGACACGCAAAAAGAGCTGCCAACGCAACCCGTGTTGAAATCGAAGTCTTTTAATAAGTTTTAATAATTGATTTTCTGCTCTTCTGCTTGTATTGGAAGTACTTTCATCGCTATGAGTTAATCAGTAGACGTGCTTCACATGCGAATCGTACTGTTTTCCTGTTTGCGCACAAGTACTGGCATCACTGGCCGACAAGTGTTGCATCTCAAGTGTTGCTGCTTAAAAATAAACATTTTAATTAATAATTACTACAAGCTTTCGAAGATTCTCTCTCTCTCTCGTCGTGGCAAAGTGCTAATATAATTGTTGTTGTTTTTGCCTCATTTCAGTCTGATTCCATTTGTCACAAATGCAACGAGGTCATCACACAGCGCATCATCACCGCCCTGGGCAAGACCTGGCACCCGGAGCACTTCGCCTGCAAGGACTGCAACGTGCCCATCGAGGAGGCCACCTTCAATATACAAGCCGGCGAGCCCGTTTGCTCCAGGTGCTTCGTCCAGAACTACTCGGGCACCTGCTTCGGCTGCAAGAAGCCCATAACAGAGGTGAGTATCTGCTCTTTCTTTCTTCTCTTCCGTTATGCGAGTGGGATCGGGGGGAGCGGGTCGGGCGTAGCGGGTGGGCGGTCAGTCAAGCCCAAGAGGCCGGAAAAGTACTCGTATTTCGTTGATTGACAGAAGTCGAGCTGATTGCTTATCTTTTCCGAGTTCATTCCTGACATTCGTTATTTAAATGAAGACAAATGGCTATACAGACAGACAAATGGGCGGTCAGACAGACAGATGGGCGGTCAGACAGACCGACAGCAAGATAGATAGCCATGTAGGCATGTTTTTGAACTCGTCTTAATTTCTTTCATTTCTTAATACATTGAAATCGTCATTTTTTTGTCTGCATTATTATAAGCTTTAAATGGAATTTAATTTTAAGCTGTCCGTTAATTAAATTGGATTGATTAAAACCGAAGGCAGTCGATGTTACTGCGCATTTTTTTTAAACACCGAAACCGATTTAATATTGAAAACTACAGTATATCATGATTGCTTCTTCCATTGCTTTTCTTTTCCTCTAAAATAATGTCTTTATACGAGTAACTTGCATCTCAATTGCATTATTCATTGTATTAATGCATTTAATTGAGCTAATCGAAGTGAGCTATGAAGACGAAGTTTATTATGGGTTTATCTAGTATCGATTCTCTCCAGTCTACTCTACTACTAGAGCTCTTTTTGGCTTTTACCCTTGTTACGCACTTCGTAATTCTGAGTTACTTTAGAAAGATTTAAACAGAATGAAGAAAGAACTCGCAGCTCGATTTTGAAAACGTTTATTCGAATCAGAATCCAATGAGTTGTGAAATGAAGTGAAACCACGCAATTCTCTGCAATGATCTCATTTGTAAGATGCTAATTTTTTCATGCTTGTTACTAAATCTCATCATTAAAATGGGAGGCGGGGGGAGGGGGGGGGGGGGGACTTTTTACGAGCAGAAAAAGCGAAATAACTGAAAAATAATAAACAAATCAAAACTAAACGTGGGTGGATTGAATGCTTTTCTTTTCACTTTTCATCTCTGCTGATTTGATTTCTCTTCACTTCGGACGTCACTTCTGCGTTCTCCTCGCAAGACGTACACTCAGTTTAGTAAGTAAATAAGTGAGTTCGAAATAGTGTTGGGTTTCCCCTTCGGAAAGACAGCAGAGTCGCCCCACCCACACTCAACGATATGCAGCTTGGACCAGACTTCGATGCACGCGATGCATTCTGTAGTCAGTCCATTCGAAAGCCAACCGTTATAGTGCATGGCTAACTTCCTGCCCTACTCCAGTGCTCGACTGCCTCCACTGCTTCTAGTCACCTGATAGAGAGACCTTTGCTAGCTTTCCAGAGCCGGTTTCTACGCCCAACACCATTCCTGGTATCACTGAAATCGACGACTGTTGATTTTTATTAAAGTGCTTCTTTTGTTTTCCTTTCGCTGTGAATTATTTCATGATCAAGCATAATTTGTATGCACGCTTGCACTTCTCCCTTGACTCCCTTCCTTCCTTCGGCAGCTCGGTCGCTCTGGCATTTAATCACTCGCGCTGCGGTGCTGCCAGACTGTTGGGCTCTCATTTGTTTTCGATTACGTTGTGCTCTTGAGAAATGATCGCGTGTGTGTGTCTTTTCTATGGTTTCCCATTTTTGATAACCTAATTTTTCGCGTGTGGGTTTTCAACTAGTTACTAGTTTGTGGATGCTGTGAATGTTTCTTCAGTCTTCGCACGTGTTCGGGGAGGCTCTACGAGTTAAAAATGGACCTGGTTGTGACCTGTTTTATGAACTAATATTGTTCGTGGCTGAGCTTAGTCAGTTGTTGTTTAGTAACTACTTCCTAAACATGTTGATTATAATACAATTTCGCCTTGAAGTGTTCAAGTCCCCTGTTCAGTCCATATAAATTCCCGTTATTATGTTCGAAATACCTGTCGCGATCTGACCGACCTCTGGACAAGGTGATGGATTCACCGGATACGAATAAAAGCCGCAAATCGCCCTCATCGCTGACTTCATCTCTACCAGAGTTTTTATTGAATGTCAGCGTTATTTTTTGTCTTCTAGAATCCTATCGCCAGTAGGAATTCTATTCATTCAATTCAATTCTATTAATTATGAATGCTGTACTAAATACAATAGAGAAATATTTGCTTAACGACCTTCTAGTGGTTGATTCGAGCGATTACTGTCAACTCATAAGAATAGAAAACGTCAAACCTGAGATTTCACATCCATGCATATGCAGGAGTATATATAAATATATATTGTATATAGTATACAAGGTGGCACATCTGTTAAGAAGCTGCTGTGCGGTTAGCCGCTTCTCGTGTTAGTCATGAATTCAAATGATTCACTCCACAGAATCACGGCATCTGCTGGAAACAATAACAAACGCCAATATTTCGAAATTGAAAATGTACGCAGTTTACGCTTCAGCAACTCCACGTTCTCTAAGTTCAAGTTAGCAATTCAAATCTTTATTCTCTTATAGATTCTTATATATGTTTTATATATCGAAGATTCTCTAAAAGACTGGAGTTCTTCTCATTACGATTTCTATTCTATTCTATTAATTAATTGAAATTTTTATCTTCTTTCTTTCCACTTCTACTTCGCAGCGCACCATCAAAGCCCTCGGCCAGACCTGGCATGAGACCTGCTTCACCTGTGGTGGGCCGTGCCGCAAGCCGTTAGTGGGCACTTCTTTCTACGAGCGCGACGGACAGGCCTACTGCAAGGACGACTTTGAGGAACTGTTTGCCGCACGTTGCGCCGGCTGCTCCAAGCCCATCACTGAGAATGCGATCGTTGCGCTGAACTCGAAGTGGCACCGCGAATGCTTCAAGTGCAAGGTTAGCAATGATGCACGCATCAACTCATTCGCATTCTTTACATTCTAATTGTTTCTTTTCTTCGTCTTCTTCTTCTTTCGAACGGCTAGAAATGTGCAAACCCCATAACGGCCAGCACCTTCGCGGTTGAGGAAAACAAACCCGTTTGCACCGAGTGCTCCTCTTAAAACCGGCATCAGCTAAAGTAGCAGCAACAACAACAACAGCACGATCAACAGCAGAAATAATCATAAAACTAGCACCAACAGAAACGTAAAAAAACAATACAAACAACAACAAACACCTACACACACAGCAATAAACACTGATGAGAAGTTTAAGAAGATGCGCCAAAACGTAGCCAAGAAAAGAGAGAGAGAGCGAGCGAGAGTGAGAGTCAGAGACCAAAGAAAACGTTTGAAACAAGAGCAAAACTCTAATCTTAAGAGCCAGGCTCCCCTCGCTTCCCTTCCACACTGTAAAAAAAACAAGCGCAAGAAACACTACCAACAACTACACTGAAACGAATTCCTCACTGCATTTCGTTAAATGAGTTTATTTTCTCTTTCCGCTTGAGTTCGCGGTCGCTGTTCAATTCTTTTCTTTTCACATTGATACACGAACATTTTTCATAGTTTAATGGATTACTTAATTTTGTGACACATTTTTTAGCAGTTTCTGCTCGAATTTATTAACTTTAACAATTGACCTCAGTTTTGAATTGACCTCCTATTCTGACTAAATTGAAACACAACATTTTCAGGTACAATCAATTAAAATTCTATGCATTCATTTTAGGAAACTAACGCGTTATGCTTTTGAATAGATTGCAATATCGTCCATTGTAAAGCTCTCTCGAATTGAATTCGGTTTTGTGAACATTCCCACGCGGCGCTATTTTGAAAATCGCACAAACAAATTCTCGGAACACTTCCGTGTATTTTCCAGTGTTATTAACATACCGTTTTTTAAGAGAGACTTTTCGATTTTCATTTCAAGAACCGATAAATTGCGATATGTAATCAATAGTATATATAAATACATCAACTTATTACTGAAATAAAAATTCTATGTAGTGAATAAATAATTTTAAATAAATATTGTTAAATTGTACATATATATGAAATATATATTTTGAAATCACGAAAATAGGTAAATTATTCTGAATCAATGAATTTAAGGGAATTACGTCAATTACATAAGCGAAAAGCAAGCCTGGTTTTATTCCGCTGGAATTTCAAATGATTTAAAAATAATCAATGGAAGAATTAATCAATAATCAAAAGAAAATTCTAGAAATTTTAATGCCCGAGTCGCTAAATTTGAGCTAAATTGCTCAAACGTGAACGAAAACGATTTGCTTTATTTCTGCAATATTCTGGAAATACCATTTTTGAAGGAACACTTTAAAGACGCTCTGAAAGATCCGAAAGAGGAAAACACAAATACTTGAATACTACATGTTATAATAAGTACAACAATCGATCATTATTATTGAACACGTTTGGATTTGTACAAACAGAAGCACAAACTAATCAACACTGAGATTTGGGAAAGCATTTTAAATTTTGTGTTCGTGTAAATTTGGAACAATTTCGTCACTCGTGGGCGACGGTGATTTAGTGAATATTTTGGTAGGTTTTCGGTTTTTTATTTTGTTTTGTGGGAGCGTTTTTAGGGTGTTGTTTCTCAACGAGTTGCTGTTATTATTTTATTTTTGCTCAATGTAAGATGATGGCGCACAATCCGAGTATAGTCGTAATGGAGGCTTTAAAATTCACACCGCGTTGGACGCAACTGCTCTCAGCGGTATATCTGCGACGGGGACCTGTTTGCACATAACCAGCTGTTTATACATGAAGGAGAAGAAGTCCTGCAAGATAGACAGAGGAGCCCCATTTTAAAGGCTGCTTTTTCGTTGCCAACACGACGTCTTTTCGGACCCGTCGTCTATCACCCGAATCGCTGCAGTTGCTGCACTCTCACGGAGCCACCCTGTATCACTTACCTTTTTGTCCAGCGCAGTGCCCAGCGTCTGTATGATCGGTTCCAGCACCTGTCGCACCTGCTGCTTGGTCACCAGTTGCAATGCCTCGATGACCGCCTTGTTCAAAGGATTGAGAGCCTCGGGAGCGTCCTTGTCCTGTATCATCTCCTGTGAAAGTTTCGTTATATTCTGCACGCTCGACAAGATGTCCTATTTTGGCAGTGAACCACAAATTAGAATCGTGAACTAGATTCCTCGACGAACTGAAGTCACTTACCGAGCTGTCGAGGCTTTGTATCTGAGTTGCGATGGCGTCTTCAGCGGCTTTGGTCAGCGCCATCTCCGAGGAGAATGGAGGAGGGTCCAGCTGAATGTTGCTGTCCTTGCGGCATCTTCTCGGACGCCTTCGTGCTGTCGTGTTGCCCGAACTGGTCGTGATGGTCAGAGCGCCTTTGCGGGGAATCCGCATGTTGGACTGACGCTTAGGCACCAGCTTCGGTTCGTACATGTTGAGGTCATTCATGAACATTTTGAGGTCGTATTTGTCATGCACGGAAGACTTCTGGAAAGGATTTGTTACGATTCCTGATCTGATTCGAGTGCATTTGTGAATATTGCTTACCTTGTCGTGGTGGGTCTTTCGGTAGTTATCACGAGCTGCTGTGAAGCGTTGGTTGTGCAAATCCGCTAGAAATCCTACGAATTTCGAGCAGCGATCCAGCAGGCACTCTATAATAGGGTCGTTCATGTCGAACACGCCCTTCTCCAAGCATAGCTTCGTCGTCGATTGCACCACTTCGATCAGGGCGGACAGCTTCTGTGGCACTTGGGACAACATGAAGAAGCGCAGTTGTCGCTGGTACGTCTGAAGTGATTGCAGCATGAGCGCGTAAATGGCGGCGACGCGTGTGCAAGCTTCGTTCGAGGACGAGCTGTTGAAGTGTTCCGGTGTGGTGTTGTGCAGGTAGTCAATCTGGAAGAATTACGAGCTTAGCTAGCTTCGTTAGCCTTGGAAGGTTCCGAATGCGACTCACCATTCCTCTCAACGGGTACAAGAAGTTTCTGGAGAAACGCACGGAAAACTCCATGGTATTCTTCTGTCTTCGGTTTTTCTCGTAGTTGTTCTCGGGAACAGAAGCCTCCAAAAGGTTCATGCTACGACAAAAAAGGAAATCAAGTCAAACGGAACAGATCATTAGAGCATCTGCGAGGCGCTTACCGCAGCTTATCCAGCATTTCAATGATGCGCTCCTGCGTTCCGTTCATTTTGCCGAACAGCGCCACTTTCTCCATTTTCAGCTCTTCAAGTGATTTCGTCAAAACCAGGTTTTTGGGCCTCACCGATTTGGCGCGGTCGGAGTTGGGGTTGCGAGGGGATTTCGACTTGTTGGATTTCGGACTGTTCTGGGCACTTCCGATGGACAAATTCTTGATGGATTTACGGGGACTTAGCTGAGACGCTCTGGGCGCCTGTGATGTCATCATCGGTTTGTAGGGGAAAATCTTCCTCTTTGCCAGCTCCTTCTTGTCGATGGCTTCCTTTTTGGATGCTTTCTTATCAGTTGGTTGTGGTTCGTTTTCCATTTTCTGAATTGAATTGAATTCTTTCATTCCTTTGATGTAGTCCATCATCTGTAAAAAGAAGAAGAAGACAGGTGAAGTGAAGTTACATTTATTGCGAGTGATCCGTTTACCTGGCAGTTGTTGAGGCGTTCCTCTTCTGGCAGTTCGTCAGTTAGATCCGTGTAACGAATCGGTTTGGCATTCTTAAGGAAGCTCAGGTCCATGCAGGGAATATGGGGCTAAAGGACGAAAGTATATTGAATCTACTCAAGTACTGTTATAACAAAAGAAGAAGAAGCCGAAGACCAACCTCGATCTCAATAAATTTGGCCACTCCGCCGCCGCTGTCGTTGGACACGTTAGTCATCTCGTCGACCGTCGGACGATGCTCGCAGTACTTCGCGTAGTCGGGACGCTTCAACATTTCGTACTCGTAGTCGCTGTCCTCTACGTAATATTCTGGAGGTTCCATCTCGGAGGCAGCCAACAGCGGTGTGGGATGGATGCCGATCGTCGCGTGGGTCTCCGACTGTAGGAGTCGCTTTATTTCTGTGTGCATCTCTTGTTTCTCTTGTAGCTTTTTAATTTCCTGCTGCTGCTGTATCATAGTGTGCTCCAAACACTCGATGGGCAACGATGCGGTCTCTTCCGTTGGTTTAGTCATCAGGCGTGGCTGCTTGGGATCTCCCAAGGAAACAACTACATGGCCTAAGTTCTCTTCGATTTCCACCCATTTGGGCTGTGGCAGGCGGCAATCCTCGAAGACAATCTTCTCAGGCCTGTCGTCGATAGTCGTCCGGTTGGTGGGTTCTCCGTCGGACCTCTTCTGCTTCTGTTTCTGGTCCAGTTCGTCTGCTTTTCCTCGTCCACTTACCATATTAACGGTGCTCTTAGCTTTGCCAATTAACTGGTCGATTTCCTGCTCGCTGAGGTTGCGCACCTTGAGGAGGTCATTCCGGGACATGTGCGTCTCGACATCGATGTCACGTGTGTGGTAGGGTGTTTGTCGGGCAGCCTGTTTCTTCAACTTACAGTACTTAGCGAGCAGATTCTTCTTGTTCTTGCTCTCGGCAGCATCGGAGAGCTGAACCTTTTGTATGACGCGGTCAAGATTCTCGGGTAGCGTGTACTGCGAGAAGCGGAGAATGTGGTGTAATGTGCTGTATGTGTGTGTGTGTGTGTGTGCGCGCCTCCGGGGCCAATACTAAACCGAAAACTCACCCGAAATTCGAAGTTCCTGGTTGTGGTCAGCAGCGCCGGGTCGTTGTGCAAAGAGAAGCCATAGTATTTCTTACCATTGAATTCGCTCATTTCTGTTTTTTTTTTTAAATTCTTTTCTATGTTTTCCTTAACAGGATGGTATATTATATTATGTCTAAACTTGGGATTCAAAATTCTAATACATTTACTAAATAAATTTTGTAAAAATATTCAAGAGAAAATTATTTTTGAAGTTATTCTCATCGCTGATGCGATTGTTTTGTTCAACGGCTTGCGTTGTGTTTTCAGCAGCGTTTTTAACGAGTGGAGTGCTTAGATTGCAAAGTAGCGAGTAGAGTACAAAGTGAATCGGTTGGTTGATTACGCTTGGTCACAGCTGCTGGTGAACTGGAACTACGCAGGGGTGAGTTTTCTGTGTTGGTCACATGAGTGAGCAAACAATAAAAGGTTGCTAAGGACGAAGTTGTTAAGACTGCATCGAAATGCAAGCTGTCCGGGGACATCAGTGAGTGTTAAAAGGGGTGCTCTTTTGTGAGTCCAGTAAATTTTTTTAATTTCATTTAAAGTGTATTATTTTAAATAAAAAACCGGTATTTGAAGGTGATGTTAAACTTCAGTTAGTATGTTTAACTAAGTTTGAATTTCATTAAAAATCAGTATTTAAATAAATGAAATTACAATAATGAATGAATCGTTTAGTAAATAAGATTTTAGATTAAGACTAGATTAGTTCTTTCACGTAATTGAGTGGATGTGCATATGATTTAATTGATGGTTTGAGGTTATGCAGAACTTTACGATGTAAGAAGCTCTTCAATATTAACCAAAACTAAAAACTGCAACAACTTAAGTAGATTAGTTTAAAAATGAAACCAAAATAAAAACAGAAATAAAACACAATAGAGCTTTAAGAATAGTACATATATTATTAATACCTTAAAGTAAAAAAAATAAATAAAATGAACTTATGATAGATAGCGTTAAAAATACTGAACATCAAAAATACTCCGTTTTATTGGGGATATACTCGTATTGCAGCGTTTAATGCTTGGACTCCGTGGCTCGTAAAGTGGTCTACGATTATGAGAACAACAACGAAGAAGACGACGACGAACGAAGTGAAGACATGAGTGTCCACCCACCACCAGAGTCACTGGATCAGCTCTCAGCCGAATATGTTGGAATACAGGTTATTCAAACCGTTGCTGATGGACGAGAAGATGCCGGAGTCCGCGTAGCTGGATGAGGGTCGGTAGTGCTGCGCCGGTTGCACAGGCCGATAGTAGGGTATGTTGGCGCTATCGGTACGCTGCGAAATAAAAGGCGTGGAGAGGTTATATGAAAACAGGTTTTTCTATTTTAAATAAATGTATTTTGTCCAAGAATAACGTTAGTAATCAGTCATCAATCAACCCATCAAAGAATGACGAGAAATAAGTTTTTAAAGCGAGAAGGAAAAACATTTTGACTAATTTTTAAGAGATGAAGGAATTTTTAAAGCAGCTCCTAAAAGTATGCCATGATGTTTTGCAGCGTAGCATTCTTTTGATAGGCACCGACGACCACACTACAAAAAATGCGATGTGTTTAGTGATGATCCTCTTACTATAAATTATTCATATTTTATTTCTTAGGAATTAATTGAAAAACCAAAATAAAAAAAGGTTTCAAGGTTTTTATGGTTTTATGTGTACAAATTCTCCTTACTTACTTCACATTCAATCCAAAAGCGTGGCCGATGCTTCTTTTCCAACGATCTACAGATACACTATGTTACACTACACTACTATACTACACTACAATCTACCCTTCCTTCGTGTCTATATACATGTATGCTAAATGTAATATATTAGTAAGTAAATTAAATATTTTGAATACTAAACCATAGATATTAACTTAATAATAACTAGCAAATATGTACATAAAACCTGCCACATCAGTTGCATCCCTCAATGTATCCACTGCTTGGCACTGCGGGCAATCAATAGACAATCAAGATCTCAATCACTTTCTTTGAATTAGAATTATTGATAGAGGACCACTTTTCTTGATATTGTGTAGTATTTTGAAATTGGTGGAAGTATTTACAACTATCATTTAATTGTACGAGAGTGAATTTTTTCCACTAACACTATTTTTATTACTAAGATCCGTATTGTCGAAGGTGGTCGACTTTATAATACAATTCAACTTTCAAGTACCACAACATTTCCTTCCTTAATCTATTAAAATTTTACTATATTGACGTTACTTATTAACCATAGTATCCAGTATATTCATTTGATATTTAAGTATTTCAAGAATTGACACAAACACCTTTATAGAAAATACATTTGTTCAAAATTCGTTGCTGGAAAAGTAATTTTGTCTGACGTGTTTGGGTATATAATTTTGTCGTCGCTTTTTTGATTCCTTTCGGTTGTTGATTCGGTGTTTAATGGCTGAAATAATAGTAGATTACGTACAACAAAGGAGCAGAAAGAGCAGCAATGATAAGAAAAGAGAAGAGAAACATTTGCAAAGGACTACGTTAGAGCTTCTAAGGCAAGATATTAAATATAGATCTTTGTATTTTCGATCGTGCATTATTAAGACCGAATGTTAAGCCGACTTTGGATCGAACAAGTGGGTTTAGTAAGTTATTTAGTGAGAGTTACCTTTGCTGGTTGTAGAGTCACATTCAGGAGAGTGGGATGCTGTTCCACAATCACAAACTCGACGTCGCGTGGAGAGTAACCTTCAGCGTAAACCTGACTCAATAAAATGACGGGAATTATAACCGAAATTCGACTTGATTTGCTCAATTCCATGAACTCACTTCTATCGTATAGTAACCCGGCAGCAAGATTCGCCAGAACTCTCCATGCTTAGTTGTCTGGAAGCCTACATCACGGCCCTTGACCTTCAGCGAGGCACGTTCTATGGGTACTCCCAGAGGATCCAAAACAAAGCCCTGCACTCCTCGATGGGCCTCGGCTAAGAACTTGATCAGAGACTGAAAGAGATGGAGTCGCTTTAATGATGTATGTAGCTGGGTTGATGAGTAAAGCTGCTCACCAAATGGTTGTCCTCCCAGTACTTCTTCAGCTCGAAGGCTGGCGGATACTTGCAGCAGGATATCTCCAGCGTGACCTCCATGCAGCCGTACCACACGTAGTTGTAATCCTGCATGCCTCCCGTCAGCGGATACCAGGCGGCGCCGTTCGTGATGCCGTTCTCGAAAGCAGGCGTGGCTGATTTGCAGGCAACGCCACGGGACATCTTCGCGTGGTTCCTGGCGTAGACGAGCGACAAGTGCTTGAAGACGTCGTCGTCGGGTGTCAGCGACGGCGCTGCCGAATATGTCTGGAACACTGCGCCCAGGGGACATGTTGGCAGAAAGAAGAGAGAAAGAAAGTAAAGCGAAGCGTAATGATAACGATAAACGACAGATGGAAGAACTACACAAGCAGTGGCTAAGAGAGTGCTAAAATATTGAAACTCATGAAGGAGTGAAATACAAACACTTCGGCCCGTGACCGCATCACTTTGCGGCTAACTACTCACTCGCGCACAGAGCTGACGATCGACAGATTCCTTTAAGCAGCCATATTTTTTTAAAAGGGAGTAGAAAAACGGAGTAGCAAACTTTATACTACGGAAGAGCAATAAAATTGTAAACTGTCTATAAAATAATCGATTGCAAATAATCAATGAATGATGTACGACAACGAGTACGAGCACGAAATGTGGTGTGAGTTTCAGCCGGAATCTGGAACCTGGACTTGCGGTCTGCATGAGTGATGGGGGGGAATCGTGTTATTAAAACTATGGTGATATTTACTGGAATTCGGCGTGTTGTCGTAGGGGTAACTCGCTACCAGTGCGCCGCCGTGCAGACTGCCACTGAGCACAAACTGGATCTTCGATATCCAGTCCTTGACGGAGTCCGTCTCCGGTTGTCCTCGTTTGTTGTTCTGCTTGAAGTAGTCTGGGAAGTTGCGATTCAAGTCGAAGCCGCGCGCATTCGTTCTGCACAAGAAAATGAATATGAGTATATTTTAGATATAATTTCGACCTTAGATTCTATTGGCTGTTACCTGCCCTGACCGCCAACACAAGCGCCCTCCTTCGCGGCCGAATAGCCGTCGGGATTCATAGAGGGCAGTATGTGGATGCGGGTGTTATCCAGTAACCACTTAACGTACTGGTCGGTCTGGTAGCTGGTGACGAAATACTGCACCAGGTGCAGCAGCATTTCGCGTCCCACCGGCTCATTGCCATGGATGTTGCCCACATACTTCACATCCGGCTTGCCGATCATGTGCTCGTAGGGTGACGAGGACACCACCATCACCCAGAGATCGCGTCCCTGAATCGACTTGCCAATGGAGTAGAGTGCAGTGAGGTTCGGATAGCGAGCGCTGGTGGCTCTGTTAGGATACCAGTTACGTGATTTGAAGATTACACACAATTTTTACTTTACTATCAGATGGCATTTCATTTGTACGAACCTCAAAAATCTTGTCATGTCCTCATGGTCGTGGTAGATGAAGTCCAGGTACTGCGAGTCCGGTACATAAGCTCTTGGTTCCGGTAGCGTTGCATCCAGATCGTTGACGCTCTGCGCGAAGCAGTGACAGACGAAAACCAGCAGCAGTACCGAAAGCGTCGTTCTCAGGATCATTCTGTGATAAATCTCTAAAAATTAAAGAAAAAGAATTACAAGTACAGAAGATACATTTTCAATAATCTATCATAGAAATGATAACAACAATCAATCAAACAGACAATCAGAGAGTGTACATGTGAGTACTTTCCAACTCATTCCACTGCATCATCATCGCTCATGGTATGACGGTGATTGTTAAAGACCTTCAGACTATTCAAGAAGTTGCTTGAACCTTTTGCTGTAATTGTCTATCGAGGCACTAACCTCGATGTAAGTTTTTACAACAATACATGCTCAGCTGCATCATTTAATTACCGTCGTTTAACGTAATTGCGTCTCAGTTGCCGGCTTTACAAGAGATGACTTCAAATCTGCTGGAAAACTGATCTGATGAGAGCACCGAACGCTGCGTTAGTTCGGGTAAAAGTCAAAGAAAACAATCGATCATTGCTCTCGGTTGGTGAAAATATGGCATGAATAACAGACTTCAATGCAACGATTTTCAGCATCAGCGAGTATTTTTTATGTACTCGTAGTTTTCTGTCGCTGTTGCTGCTTTTTCATGCACGTGTCTCAATTATGATTTGCGAACATGTAAAACACTCACTTTGATGGATAACTTTATTAGTTATGATCATAAAAAATTGTTAGTTGCTGAGTAAATTGTTGGAAAAACTACGAAACGAAAGCGAAAGAAGAAGAAGAAGAAGAATAATTTAAAGTAACGTACACTGCAATTTTTCTTATACGAGTTTAACGAACTCCGATGACCCTCTGATGACCCTCTGTTAGGTAGCCAGACGGACAGACAGACGGACGAACAAAGCAAAATCGAATCAGGAGGTGATGCTGATCAAAAACAAATACTTTGCTATACTTGCCACGCCTCCTTTCATGCGTTACAAGCGGAAGAACAAAGTAAATATATCCGTATAGCTTCTATAGTGTAGAACTATATCGATGCAGAAATAAGTGTGTCCAGAATATACTATTTTTGAATAACTATATTGTATATATTTAAACAAATATTGCATATGCAAGTTGAATAGACTTTTTCCGGCATTTTTTCATGCATATGTACATGAATCTATTTGATGGATGCCTTTTATTTCGCACTTTCAGTGGTTTACGTAAATCTTGCTTAACACACAAGATCGTGTAGCATCAATAAGTTGAGGCAAAAATATTTTTTCCGATTATGCAATCGCTTTCTACCAACGCATGTGAGGTTCAATAATAGATCAGATTCAATGCAGATCTTCATTGGTTATCTATGCGTATGCGTACCTCAAAATCTCCACAAAAGTTACACAATCGAAATACGAATCGAAGTCCGGAACAAGTACAGTCGTAATGTTGAAAACAACAACAACCAAGACCATCGTATGGTCTTCAAAACTTCTTATCTTGCAATGGATCATTATATAGTAGTAACAATGAATGCCTGATGGTATCTTGATCTGAACATATTCGAAATAAAATCAATGGTATTGAAACCACGTCACAATTTCCAAGAAAGATTACAGTCTATAATAAAAATCACACATTCAGCTACTTCTATTATATGAAACTTTCCCAAAATCTATGATTTTGATAAAAGTATTCGTTTCCTAAATGCTGTATCGCATTCTTCAAGATTAGGTAACAGACGCTTGAGTGGAATTTGATTTAGATAAGTATAAAAAGCAACGTATACTTGTACATAGGTTTATACATATAGGATATACATACATTATATGATTTATATGCATTCAGTTATATTATCTTTATTGGCACAATTCTATGGAACCATTAAATCATTGATATGCGGACATACTTCGGACATACTTTGATTATTCTCTAAAAGAACGAGTGCTTGGATTATAGAACCAATGAGTGTATATTGTGACTTTGGTTGGGAAAAAACGCCCAGAGAAGCGTTCCTGAATGTGCGTCAATATAGTTTTTATGGATTTAAAAGTGGTTTAAAATAATCGAATAAAATCGATAATCAAAAGATTAAAAATACCAGTTATAGGAGACCATGTTGATAAGATAAACTAGACCTTGATTAGATAGAAATTCTAGCACTTATTTATGCCGATCATAAAATATCGAGAGTTAAGTGTAGAACCAAATAATTTTAAAACCTAACACATGCGATGGACTGATTCTACCCAAATAGTTCGATTTTATACGTCATGGCATCCACACGTTTTACACTCTCCGCTATTGTCTTGTGCCTTCTGCTCACTTGGGCAATGGCAGAACCCACAGGTCGGATCTGGGGCGGTGGTGACGTCAGCGTCGGCAAGTACCCATGGGTGGCCTCTGTGCGAGTTAAAGGAGCTCACAAATGTGTAGGGACCGTTATACGAGAGTCCTACATTCTAACCGCTGCGCACTGCGTTTCGGCGCTGAACGACAACCCGTAAGTTGGATTAGACTGCAATATATCCACTATAGTTGTTTACGAGTACATCTTCAATGTTTTTTTATTTTCATAGTATTCATTCGGAACTCGTCAATGTGCGTGTGGGTAGCATAAATCAGTTTGCCGGCGGACAAATAGTCGATGTGGAGGAGATTATGATTAATCCGCACTTCGGAAACTTCATGCATAATATAGCCCTCTTGAAATTGAAGAAGCCATTGAAATATAGCAACAAGGTGAAAGCAATTGAACTCGTCGCTTCGGATTTCGTTATCCCAGATGATGCTTCGGTTTTGGTTGCGGGTTGGGGTCTGCTGAAATCGGGCGCCAGCCCATACAAGTTGCAGGAGACTCACTTGAGCGTTATGAGTCCACCCAAATGCGAGCTGAAGGCCGGCTACGGCTACAAGTCGACGCTGTGCTTGTCATCCCCGGTGAGCGAGGGCATCTGCAAGGGTGATGAGGGCGCTGCCTGTATCTATGACAACAAATTAGTGGGAGTGATGAGCTTTGCTTTTGGCGCCTGCGGCACTGAATTCCCCGACATAGCTTCCAGAATTCCGTATTACAACGAATGGATTAATGAACAAATTAAAGCCTAGTTAAGGGTTAACATATCGCAGAGCTACAAATTCAAATTTATACTAAATGCTAAAGAAGGACATTAAAAATATATTCTATGTTTTGATCAGCTATTAAATTTGTAAAATTGAAAAAAATATTATATGTTTAACTTATTTACGCTTATAAAGCGTCACAAAATCCACAATTTATATACTTTCAGTACCACAAATGATTATATTATATAAACGTCGTTTTTATCGTCGTTTTAACGTCGTTAATTTGACAACGTAAGGAACTAAAGAGATTATTTTGTTATTTTCAATATACAAGGTCGCTACAAGGTCCCAACTCTAGGGACATAGTTCACATAAAGTCGGACAATAAAGTACAATGAAGAAATAACTAATCAATAATCGGCAATCGCAGTTATTACCGTGGCCGTCCGGGGCAATAACTAGGGAATCAAAAGAGCCAGTACACCACCATAACTGTTCACAGAACATATTCCACTACTAAATCTAACCTAAACTTGAAGTGGGTTTTTTTCCGACGGGTTAATTTGATTTTCACAAATGTTGTAGTTAAAACTTTCCCATCAGTATGGGTTAAAGTGATTGTCCACAACCCAACTGTATTTGGGAAAACACTAATACTTCGATGAGCGATAAGATTAAATCTCAAGTGTTGATAAGTTTCTAAGGTGTTCGCATTGACTCTTAAGCTACTGTATTGTACACCGTCCATTCAGTAACATTTTAAACGCGATGACTTCAGTACAATTCGCGCTTTTGGCAGCTATCGCAGTGCTGCACGCGACCACTTCCACAGCTCACCCATCCGCTCGCATTCTAGGCGGCGAAGAGGCTGTCACGGATGCGTTTCCGCATGTGGTCTCGCTTCGATTGGACAACGTGCACATCTGCGGCGGCAATATTATCGATGAATGGCACATCTTAACGGCGGCCCACTGCGTCGCCGATCAGAACATCAAACCGTAAGAATCATTCTGAAATTTAATTATAGAATTAAATACAGTTTTTAAGTGCACGCCCTTTTCTCTTCCCTCCCCCCACCAACAACCCATGATCCAGACACACCGACAGTCGGCTGAGCGTGCGCGTTGGCAGTATGAATCAGTTTGCTGGTGGGAAGATATTCCACGTGAATAAAGTGCACATTCATAAGGGTTACACTGGATACCAGGATAACATTGCTGTCCTACGACTCTCCAAGGCTCTGGAGTGGAGTAAACGAATTGCACCCATTGCACTGGCCCTCAGCAATGGGGATGAGCCGCCCGTAGCTGCCGAAGTTACCGTGGCCGGTTGGGGCAAGCGAGATTCTGATGCTGCAACGTATAAACTGCGGTATGACAGCTTCACGGTGGCCAATGAGACGGTCTGTGCTGACGCCTTCACCACATACGATGCTTCCATTCTCTGCTTGACACATGTGCTGAAGAGGGGCAGCTGCACCGGCGATGCTGGAAACGGTGCTGTGTACAAAAATAAGGTGGTTGCTGTGTTCAACTTTGTGGTCGGCGCCTGTGGCTCACGTTACCCAGATGTGTTCATCAAAGTTGCCAACTATGCGACCTGGATTCAGGACGTCGTTAATTCAGTGAGTTAGTTCAATAAACGCTGTTGTTTTCTGTTCTGATGTACACAAATAAAGTCATAATTCGAAGAAACTAAATTTTGTTGTATAAATATACATACATGTTGGGAAATATACCAGTGAAAACTTTTCGGGAAACTAATTCAGAACTTTTGAGTTCAATACATATGCAATATTATCAGATAGTATTGCCAAAATAAATAATAATCACGGAAGTGTTGAAATAAGAGAAACGGTAGACGATATTTAGTCACTTAGATAGCTCAATAGAAGCTACGCGGAAGTGAATAGAACTTACAAGTTGATTGCGTTGAAAAGTGAGGTAAAATTGATTGAGTGACCACAATGCCCAGATTCTTTATTTGACTCTTTAAACAGACATCCACCCAGCGATTTTACGGTGCCTGCTGGTTCCGTTGATTATCTCAAGGGGCTTCCGGTTAAGATTGTTGGCATTACAGTGCATGAAGAATAGATATATTTTTTAAATTATGTCGCTTTACTTGAGTGGAACACCGTGGATCTACTCAACAATTGTAAAACTATAAAATGTTTCAATATGTTTAAATAGAAAAAATCGAAAACTAAATATTCGGAATCTACGCACGATTTCCAATAAAGAACTCTTACTTTTTCATCCACCTTCGTATTCTTTCCACCACTCAATCTGCCTTCTCTTACTTCTATACTTTTCACCTTATTTATCTAACTTTTAATAGACTTCTAATGCTGTTATCCTACTTATCCTTATCCTTATAAGAATATATCCTTATATCCTTATAAGAATATTCCTACTTTTGATCTTCTGTTTAAATTTAAATTGAAGCCTTTTCTATAATTCTAATGTAAGTTAAGTTGACATTATAGGCAGAGTTATAATTCGGAGAAACTAAATTTTTTGTATAAATATAAATGTACGAATCACCAAAAACCTTGTCAAGATAGGGAAAAAATATACCTAGCGCATATTAGGTTTACAAGCAATAAATCAGTTGTATCGAACTCAATAGTTCGATAGTAGAACGATTAGAGTATAGGTTCGTGTTCTTTTGCTTGTATTTTATAGAAAGATAGCTTATCAAACCGATGATAAGGTTGACAGAGAAAATTTAGTTAAGGTTCTTGATTTTTGCTAAAGGATTTTCTAAATCTATAAAACGGCCCCGATGTGTTAACCGGAGCTACTCACTTCTCTGCTGTGCCGTAGTTATGTCTTGTCTGAGTTTTGTGATCGCTGTGGCGTGCATCGTTACCGTTGTTGGTGCCGCCAACACGGGGCGCATTATTGGGGGCAACACTTCCAGGGCAGCTCAGTTTCCATATCAAATCTCCCTGCGCATGAATAACGCTCACATATGCGGTGGTTCAATAATCGCGAGCAACTATATTCTGACTGCTGCTCACTGCGTGGTAAAGACTGAGCAGATACCGTAAGTACATCGCTTTTCCAATCAAAATTGTGCAGGAATCACCCCCTCCCTGCAGGTATGATGCCAAATATTTCACTGTACGTTCCGGTACCCACAACCGAATCGCTGGAGGTGTCATCGTACCGGTCAAACGCATTAGCGTCCATAATACGACTGACATCGCTGTGTTGGAGCTTGAAAATCACCTTGTGTTTTCTGAGAAAATACGGCCCATTCCGATGGCGACGGAAGAAGTGCCCGCGGGCTCAAAAGTCATCGCGTCTGGATGGGGCTTGGACGTTAATAAGGGCGATTCACTGCCTATAGTTTTGAAATGGACTTCTCTTAAGGTGATAACATCAATAAAGTGTGTCTGGAAATTAGCAATGCCTGCAGAACGGGATTCATTGCTTTGCCTGGACCATCCCATTGGCGAAGGTACTTGCCAAGGTGACTCGGGCGGACCTGCCGTGTACAACGGCACTTTAGTTGGTGTGGCTGGTTTTGGAATTATTAAGTGCGGTGGCTTCTTTCCAGATGGTTATGGCAAGGTGTCATATAATATTGATTGGATTCGTGAACAAATGAAATAAAAGGCACAAAACTGTGTTCAAAAGCATGCACATTTTTCATTTCTTAATTCTCATAATTTAGTGTCTTCAATAAGTTCCGATTTGGAAATTTAAATGAAGAAAAACCCAAACGTCAAAATTAATGATCTCAGTGTGTCAGATTAGGTGACCATACACTCGTGTTATATTACTATATGCTTACTTCTCTCCTCCGGGAAAAGAGTTAGTATCGCTGGAATATTGTGACATAGTACTTTTAAGGTAGACATTAAGTTTCTGTTGAAATAATGGCGGTGGTGAGCGATATACTACAATATAGGATCACGTAGCTCAATGAAAGGTACACGGAAGCTAATAAACACTTAGGTAGATTCTCGATTCTTCACCTTTTCCTTAAAAAATTTGTCAACTGGTTCTAACTTTGTCAACTCCGGCTGCATCTTGGTACCAGTCTCCGATATTATGGCCTTTACCAACTATGGTGGTTTAATCAATGACATAACTGTTAGCCTAACCACACCACGGTTTTTAGCGACCACCTCAAGACAATTTCTTTGTCCACTGGCAATGTTGCTCCTGAGTTGATGGTAGTTATTTCCGGCTGGAGTCTAATAAATGGCGGTCGCTCTATTCTAACCCATTTGAAATATAAACCTCTGAGTGCCCTGAACTGCGCCGTGCAGCCGTTGCAATCTCTCAACCCACGGGCAATAGTGAATGGGCGATGGTGAATCTGGCGTACCCGGGTCTCCAGCAATCGCTTGTCGGTCTTAGCATTTTTATTATGGGTGCATGTGGTACGTGTGGTTATGATGTGTCATATTTCAACAGACAAACTTCGGATATACTTGTATAAGCACATAAACTAAATTCGAATTGATTTGTGGTGCGAAGTGATATATTCGATATATCACTATTATTGATATAATACTATTTGTTTTAGATTTTTGTAGATTATAAACTATTAAAAATCTCACTTTGATTCTGATTCTTTACGAGGTTCTTAAATATATAACGACATGCAACAAAGGTTTTATAGAGTAGAAAATTAAAGAATTAATTAAAGAAGCGGTGACGTTTGCATAATTATAATGAAGTAAGTAATTAAACAGTGAACTTTTATTTAAAGCGTTTTAATTGTTTTCACCCTGAACGTTCGTCGTTCAATGACTACAGTAACTAGAGCATAACAGTTTTATTTCATATGAATGACTGACATTTAAAATGATTTGATGATGAATTATTTCGCTCTTTATAAAACGAAGCTTCCACACCTGTGTTCAATAGTGTTCATCAAAGTTGCCCACTATGCGATCTGGATTCAGGACGTCGATAATTCAGTGAGTTAGTTCAATAAACGCTGTTGTTTTCTGTTCTGATATACACAAATAAAGTCATAATTAGAAGAAACTAAATTTTTTTATATAAATATACGTGTTGGAGCTAAACATTTCGAACTGTAGCATTACCAGGGAAAACTTTTCGAGAAACTAATTCAGAACTTTTGAGTTTAATACATATGCAACATTATCAGATAGTATATAATCACGGGACTGTTGAAACAAGAGAAACGGTAGACGATATTTGGTAAGGTAGATAGTTCAATAGAAGCTACGGGAAAGTGAATACAACTTACAAGTTTATTGTATTGAAAAGTGAGGTAAAATTGATTGAGTGCCAGATTCCTTATTTGACTCTTTAAACAGTCATCTCAGGGGGCTTATTTTTCAATTGATGTCGCTTTAAGTGGACTGGAAGTTTTTATGTTTATAAACGGTGTTTATGTACTGAGGCGTAATACCTGATATCTTTTAATACAGATAAAATTTCGTGTTCATTATTTTGTGCAGTAGAGAAGAAAAATACCTACAAATCGGTATACATATATTCCATTGAAATCGAATAAACGGAACAGACGCTAGAGGGATGGAATCCTTTTCGTGTAGCCTATTTTATCTTCTTGAATTATATACACTTCAACCTCCATAGTATACTTTCCACCACTCAATCCGCCTTCTGTTACTTCTATACTTTTCACCTTATTTATCCAACTTTTAATAGACTGCTCTTATCCTACTTCCCATAGGAATTTTCCTAAGGTTAATAGAGTTCGGATACATATGGATTCTATGAAATGATTCGGTATGGTGATGGTATTATATACATATATTTCGGGTTTTAGTATTAATTTTGTAGGTTAGTTTTTCCACAACTGCAAAATAAATAAACAATAAACCTAAAATGAATTCTTTTCTATAATTCTAATGTAAGTTAGGCAGAGTTATAAATCGAAGGGACTAAATTTTTTGTACAAAAGCACGAATCACAAAAAATCAGAAATCCAAGATTAGATTCGAATATTTGGCGCGTTTGATGTGATTTGAAATTATAATCAGCAAGAAAGATAAGGATAAAATATACCTAACGTATATTACGTTCACAGGCAATAAATCAGTTGTATCGACAGTAGAACGATTATAATATACATTCGTGTTCTTTTGCTTGTATTTTGTAGAACGATAGCTTATCAAACCGGCGATTAAGGTTCTTATTTTTTGCTAAAGGATTTTCTAAATCTATAAAACGGCCCCGATTTGTTAACCGGAGCTACTCACTTCTCTGCTGTGCCGTAGTTATGTCTTGTCTGAGTTTTGTGATCGCTGTGGCGTGCATCGTTACCGTTGTTGGTGCCGCCAACACGGGGCGCATTATTGGGGGCAACACTTCCAGGGCAGCTCAGTTTCCATATCAAATCTCCCTGCGCATGAATAACGCTCACATATGCGGTGGTTCAATAATCGCGAGCAACTATATTCTGACTGCTGCTCACTGCGTGGTAAAGACTGAGCAGATACCGTAAGTACATCGCTTTTCCAATCAAAATTGTGCAGGAATCACCCCCTCCCTGCAGGTATGATGCCAAATATTTCACTGTACGTTCCGGTACCCACAACCGAATCGCTGGAGGTGTCATCGTACCGGTCAAACGCATTAGCGTCCATAATACGACTGACATCGCTGTGTTGGAGCTTGAAAATCACCTTGTGTTTTCTGAGAAAATACGGCCCATTCCGATGGCGACGGAAGAAGTGCCCGCGGGCTCAAAAGTCATCGCGTCTGGATGGGGCTTGGACGTTAATAAGGGCGATTCACTGCCTATAGTTTTGAAATGCACTTCTCTTAAGGTGATAACATCAATAAAGTGTGTCTGGAAATTAGCAATGCCTGCAGAACGGGATTCATTGCTTTGCCTGGACCATCCCAGTGGCGAAGGTGCTTGTCAAGGTGACTCCGGCGGACCTGCCGTTTACAACGGCACTTTAGTTGGTGTGGCTGGTTTTGTAACTATTAAGTGCGGTGGCTTCTTTCCAGATGGTTATGGCAAGGTGTCATATAATATTGATTGGATTCGTGAACAAATGAAATAAAAGGCACAAAACTGTGTTCAAAAGCATGCACATTTTTCATTTCTTAATGCTCATAATTTAGTGTCTTCAATAAGTTCCGATTTGAAAGTTTAAATGAAGAAAAACCCGAAAGTCAAAGTGAATGATCTCAGTGTGTCAGATTAGGTGACCGACCATACACTCGTGTTACATGTTTATTCCACGTTTACTGACTTACATTCTTACCAGAGAATTACCAGGGATACCTTTGGGGGAAGAACTTTTTATTTTTTTACTGAATTCTCATTAAGATGACAGAGAAATTAAACAGATAAGTTTAAGTGAACACAGAGAAATCGTTGTGCTCTTGTTAAACTCGCATTCCAAATATGTGGCCACCCCGGTTCTAACTTTGTCAACTCCGGCTGTATCTTGCTACCAGTCTCCGATACTATGCCATATCCCAACTATGGTGGTTTAACCCAAGACATAACTGTTAACCCTAACCACTCCACGGCTTTTAGCGACCACCTCAAGACGATTTCTTTGTCCACTGGCGATGTTGCTCCTGAGTCGATGGTAGTTATTTCCGGCTGGGGTCGAATCAGTGGCTCTATTCTAACCCATTTGAAATATACACCTCTGAGTGCCTTGAACTGGAGCGAGTGCAGCCGTCGCACTCTCTCAATACTCCGCTTGGCTCAAACCCACGGGGGATGGTGATTCTGGCGTATCCGGGTCTCTAGCGAGTGTACTAGCGAGTCTCGGTACATGTGGTACGTATGGTTATGATGTCTCATATTTCAACAGCTGAATTAGAAAAACTTGGATATACTTGTATAAGCACCTAAACTAAATTCGAATTGATTTGTGGTGCGAAGTGATTTTAACACTATTTGTTTTAGATTTTTTCGATTATAAAGAAGCGGTGACGTTTGCATAATTATAATGAAGTAAGTAATTAAACAGTGAACTTTTATTTAAAGCATTTTAATTGTTTTCACCCTGAACGTTCGTCGTTCAATGACTACAGTAACTAGAGCATAACAGTTTTATTTCATATGAATGACTGACATTTAAAATGATTTGATAGTGAATTATTTCGGTTTTTATAAAACGAAGCTGCCACATTTGGACTGTGATCAGTATAAACATTTGGTATCTTTTCGGTAGAATAGAATAGATACGAACATATGGATATACGATACTACAATAAATATCACATTGCCATCAGGATAATCATAAGAACAATAATAATAATAATAATAATCAATTGTGAAGGTAAAATGCGTACAATGGTCAATATTATTATTATTGTCAATATTTGTTAATATTATACGGAGTAACCCTAAAAGTTTAATCAAATTACTTAGTAAAAACCTCTTTATTGCTTTCAAGGAATAAAAAAATATATAAAATATGCCTTCTTCCAACAACTATTAGCAAAATCTAAGAAATGGAAATCGTTTTCCATGCAATTCTTTGTTATTTTTGAAGATTTTCTCTTAATGAAAGTAAAATAAAATCTCTCTCTAAAAGGAAGTAAATAACTACCAACTAACTAAACACTTGATTCGAGTATAACAGGATTTCTGCCACAGTGTATGGTGAATCAGATTGATTAAACTTGTTTTTTTTTTTTAACCATTAACCTGGTTGTTGGTTTGTCACTCGCATTTGGTTTTATGTGTGCGACTTTCTTTTATTTGAATGAGCTCTTTTATGGACAGAGCTTTAAGCTTTCAGGATTAAGTGTTATTATTATTATTATTGAAATAATATTAGTGGCTAATATCGTTTTGGGACATCTGCTAGTGGTTATTTTATAAGTTTCAAACATGTTAATTGCTAGTCTTAGAATGAAACACAGAGAATCCATAAATGTTACTCAGATGCGGTATTTAAACTACTCTCAGATGAGTGAGAGACTGTATTTGGTTTACTTTCACAACGAAATCGCTGATAATTTCTACGTAACTTCAAATCACGCTTGTTTGTTAGAAGAGAATGAAAAACCAAGCATCAAAGATTATCACAAACGGAGAGGAAGTCACGGTCACGTCGCTTTGTAAACAAAAGGTCTCCCATTATCAATAACGTGTTATCTACTCACCCACGTTTTCTAATTTTTCAACCCACATACACTTTAGATCAAAATACACGTGGTTGACATACTCTCGCTCTTGATATATAAATGAAGGAAAGGCACATCCTACTTTTTGACCCATTTTGTTGCAATTTCTCATCGCTGCCGATACGAAAAACGATGAGAGTAAAAAAGCTTAGCTTCTTTGAGAGAGCTTGCAGTTTTATATCAAGAGAGGGGGTGGGGAGAGAAAGAGAGAGAGAGCTTTTTGGCATTTCTTGGTTTTTTGCAGTGCCGCCCACAAGCTTCGTTCTCTTCATCGCTCTCTCTCTCTCTCTCTCGTTTACACAATCTACTTTCATTGCACTTAACATTAAATTGAACCTTGACCCGAACCTTTGCCTGGCAGATTTCAGACAAGGTTATCCTTGCAACGGAGACAGGGACAGTAGACTGCTACACTTGAACTTATTGATTTAAAAATGAGATGGATGAAAATGTTGAAATTTGTATATGTACATATATACATATATACTCATAAGTTCCTAAATTGTATTGAATTTTTTTTAAATAAATTCTATTCTATAAATTCTATTCTATCAATAAATTCTATTGAATTTATTGAGTTTTTATAGTCCTTTCCTAGACCGATTTATTTCTTTAACGATATTATGTTGGTTCACAAGCACCGATTATGATGAATAAGAATCAGATACCAAATTATTATCATACTGACATGATAACATACGGCAATTCTTCCCAGTTGTCAATATTTATGTATATCTAGATAAAAGTTAAGCATAACCGATACAAAAGATGTTTAAAAGTCTTAATATTTTGTATTTATCGATATATTAGCCTTGGCTATCAGACGAATTACGATGTGGTTGTTTCTTGTATGATTGTTTCCAGTATGGAGACCGTCAAAAGTATTTTCGGCTTTGTATATAAAGCAGTTTCTAGTTGTTAATTAAAATATCAATTTAGAGCTGGATTATGTAAATCTATTAATAGTAAAACTGTTATTAATTAAGTATAGAAACTGAATCATATACAGACACCACTTCGTTATACTTTACATAATTAGAAATGTTAAATTTTTAAAATTAAAATTACTCATGGACGAGTATCGTCTATTTAGTTATTATTATTTAGTTAACGTACTTAATATTATATTCCAACAAATTATATTACTAATATGTTCCGTATTTATTAAGAATTCAAAATGGATCTGCAAAATCCACCTTAAAAATAATTTCAATCACTTATCGATGAATATTCATCGCTTTTTTAAAATTTAGCAAACTGAGAAACACATGTAGAAAGTTTTTAAAATTTATGGGGTATCTGATTCACTTTTGGGCAGCAAGTATAAATAATTTTCATGGAATTTGACGGCATGTCATTAAAACTGCAAAGAATACAAAAAACTACCGAACACATTTATTATTTATTAGGAGGTGTGAAGACATTTCTTCTTCTTCTGATCTTGTTCTCATTATGACCCTCAAAGCACAACAAGAAAAACAACAAATATCACAGCTATCAACAAGACAACCAACAAAACAAGTATGACAAAATTTCTCTCACGCACGCTGTTATTTTCTTTTTTTTACCTCTTTTCGTTTAGAACGAGTTATTAATACGAAAGACACGACAAACAGCAGGGCGATAACTTGGCTTAAAACACACAACTTGGCCAATAACGTATTGGACTCGTTTACATCGAGGCGAGAAACTACCGTTCGTGTTCGTTGACGAAGCTCAACTGATGTGGAGTTTGAAGATTGGATTGTACCCGAGTAGGCACGTGCATGCTTCGTGGCCGGCAAGTGGATTTTACTGGATTTTTGAGTTAATAAAATTTCGAATTTGTTTTTTGGACGATTTTTGAAGTACATTTATTTTCAGTTAACTACGAATATTTAATTAAATCGAATCATGTAGTTATAAAATAAACTGAAATTTAGAATAGTTCTAGTTTATTTATAGCTTTTTTATTATATTTATTAATAATATAAAGTGGCAAATTAATTAATAGTTCAAAAATAGCCTTAATTAACCAATATATTGCCATAACAGTGCTTTCAAAATCATCAACCACAATTATTTGCATACTTTTAGGGCACTTAAAAAACTTCACATCCACTCGCTTTCTGTGGTTTCCAAACATTTCATAACTTCGTGATATGCAAAGTTTGAGGCATACAGAAATGATTTTAAAAAGATCACTTTCAGAACGTACAAATAATACAAATCGTACCCCGTCGAAGCTCGAAAGTAACAAAGACTGCGTTTTTGCATTGCATTCAGTATATTTTAAAAAATGAATTTTTACACATGTGAAATTTTACATATTAATACATTTTACTGTAAATCCAGTTGCGATGATAGGAAACTTTAGCGTAACCATCAGGATTAACAGAGCCGCAACCCCCGACTGTGAATCCACAAACTCCCACTAATTGGCCGTTAGCCACAGCAGGACCGCCAGAGTCGCCTTGGCAAGCGCCGTTATTCGGTGCATGAGCTAAACAAATCAAGGCTTCCGAGTAGTAGCGGATGCGCCTGTAACAATCCTCCGTCGAAATGGCTGAAAGAACGTTCCACTGCAAATTGGGTGGAGCACCACCGCCTGTCCGCAAACCGCCCCAGCCAGATATAACCACATTCGTACCTACGCGTGTCTCGGCGCTGGCCAAGGCAATGGGTTGCACGCTCCTGGTGAAGGTCAAAGGCCTGGCTAGCCGCAACACTGCTATATCATTCAGGAAGTTACCATATCTCTCGTGCACGATAATCCGCTGCACCTGGACTCGCACACCTCCCTGCAAGTGATAGATGGAGCCAGCAAGGATGGTGAAAGCCTGAGGGTTATAGCTGGAGAGGAAACAAATATTGAGAAAGCATTCCTTACCGAGAGAGAGGAGCTCTCCAATAGAGTCAAATTCAACTTACGGACGATAGACGCCATACCTGTCCTCTCCGCCAACGCAGTGCGCCGCAGTTAGGATGTGATAGTTCGCAATAATGGAGCCACCGCAAATGTGTCTACCGTTCATCTGCAGCGAAACCTGATGGGGAAACTGACCGTCCAAAGCAGCCTGGCCACCCACAACGCGTCCTTCGGGCTCGCTCTCAACGAGGACTGCTAAGAAGCAGCAGATCAGCGCAATTAAGGAATACTTCAACATGTTTTAGCCGTGGCGTAACACTGACTCTACTGTAAAATTATTAGCTATTTATAGGTGAAAACGCTTATGGCACAACAAAAATAATTGAATTTGACTTCGCATGCAGCTGAAGTTGTAAAGGATGCAATGCTGCAATTCATTATGCAATTTATAATGAATTGTATCAGCTGTTAAAACATCATATTGACCAAATATTTATGTAGCAATATTTAAACAAACAAAAATCGATCAATTGACGTCGCGACGGCTCACAAAGTATACGATTCATTTTCGAAAACATCCAAAATAAATGCCCTTGAAAATCTTGGAATAAAAGAAAATGCGAAAATGAAACCAAATAAAAAATTCTTACAAATGTATATATTTCTTTTGTTTTTCTGTTATAGGTTTTTGTTATGATCTATTTTACGTAGATGCGAAAGATTAGATTGTTATTTATCATACTTTTGTAATTTCTTTTACTTACTTTTGTTATTTATCATAATATTTAATTTGAACAGTATTTAAAACGCAACCATATATTTTCATACAATCTCTTTCATGTTGTCTCCGTAGTAGATGAAGAGGTCTCTTCCTCCTCATGTGGTCATCTGCATAACAATCCACAGATGCTCCCTCGATAAGGAGAAAATGAGATTTGTTTAACAATGGTCCAGATAAGCTCCCATCATAGGGAACGAGCAGTGGCATAATCGGCTCTATTCTTTCAGCTGTGATTGCCTTTGCATGTCACTGCAGTATCCATTTCTCTGATTTGAAATCGGCGTACGTACCGAAGTATCCACTTCCTTCAGACCTACGGATGATCCCGCCCTCACCATTAAGACTGCTCCTTCGTTGCCCTCAATTTTCTAGTCACCGTGAACTCAGCATAGAACTTGATCTTACCTCAACCTGTCTGTCTATCCTGCCTTTCTTTGTATCTATTCTGCCCGTCTACCCCGCCTGACTGTTCCATCCTTTTCCTTCTTCGCCTGTCCTGGTTGTCTGTTCCATCTCTGGCCTGTGCGTCTGTCCTATCCTCTACTGTCTCGATCACCTGTCCTATCTAGTTCTCTCCTTTCTGTTTCCCTTCTGTTCTATCTACCCTATCCTGCCATGTCCTGTTTGTCATATCGTGTCCTGTCTCTCTGACCCACCAAAGGTAGCTTTTGTTAACGGCATAACATCGTACGGGAGTGAACTATGATGACAATATTTAATATCGGATGATCCTCTATTAAATACCCCTAAAAATGGAACGTGATCTTCTCCCATTTTTGCGTTATCTTTCCTTTTCAGATTTAAACATGGAACAAGTTATTGATGTGGTACACAGCAAAACATATTCCTCGTCTTACTTCTTCTGAGTACTCTGCCAAGGATCGAAAATAACAACCCCCCAAGAATGGTGAACAGCCCATTTTTACGTAAAACGCATCTTTCCTATTTTCCTTGCCAGACAAACTGAATATCATTAAATACGGTATCAGTACTCTATATGTACATGTATGCAACATGTGTCCAAAGTCAGGTGTCTGTGTGCTTGTGTCCTGCAGACCTACAGGGTATTAAAGGTAGGTTCGGCCACACGAAAATAGTTGTTCCCTCCATATAGGACAATATTTGATATAATCTTTAGCTTATATTTTAACTGTTAAAATAATTGGAATGGTGCCACTTTTAATAAAAGTATGTATCATATATAAAGTCGTATGTACAATATAACAAATAATATTTGGTCAATTCAAATATTATTTAATAATATTATTAATAATATTTTTCGAATTAAAAAAGCATTTTAAAATATGGCATGTATAAATATTATATCAATAATGCACAACCTATAAAAGTTATATATTATCAATTAAGTATTAGAACAGCTGACAAATACAATGAATTTCTTCGAGTTAATTTATCACAACTTGTATTCATTTTGTTTTTGATTGATTTGATTAATAAAGAGCTGAATAATCATATTAAGTAAACTCGTGGGCATATTTTACTTTATTTTATTTTCTGTATGCTTGGACTTCTTGGATTATAAATTGCAACGAATCGCAATCCATATTCAGACAAGACTTGAACATGTCGTCGACTTCATCAGTTGTGTTTATCTGTTGCTTTTTGGTAGCTCTCGTCCAGGCTGTTCCCGAGGGACGAATTGTGGGTGGCGAAGATGCCATAGAAGGTCAATTTCCATATCAAGTGTCTGTACGGATGCTTGATGCACACATTTGCGGTGGCTCGATTATTTCAAAGTACTACATTCTGACTGCAGCTCACTGTGCCGGCGAAGAGGACAGACATGGTCGATATTACACGTAATTACTTCTTCTCATTCATTTAGCAATCATCTTTTCTGCACAAACATCCTTTTATTAAGGTACCCACCCGAGATATTCACCATTCTTGCTGGCACTACCAACCGTTTGAGTGGCGGTGTTGTTCACCAGGTCATGTTGATTGAGGCGCACGAAAATCAGGGAAACTTTTTGAACGATGTAGCGATCATGAGCCTATCTACACCACTGGAATTCTCCAAAACTATTAAATCCATTCCTTTGGCCAGTACTGAGACGCCTGATGATTCGCCTGTGGTTATCTCCGGATGGGGTAGTATCCGAAATTACGGCGATTTACCGGTTCAACTTAAATGGACCGTTTTGACGTCAATCTCAACGCGACAATGTGAAAGGGACATCGGTTTTTCCTCAGATTCCTTGATGTGCTTGAAGCACTCGAGAAATAACGGTGCGTGCACCGGTGACTCCGGTGGACCTGGCACCTTTAACGATGAATTAGTTGGAATTGCCGGCTTTGTTACTGGTGGTTGTGGCTCCAGAAACCCGGATGGTTACACCAAGGTATACTATTTTCGGGATTGGATTAAGGAAAGATTAGTTTTGTAGAGCCCAAAAAATGTTTATACGAGTATATATCACACAATACAATTATATATATTATACAATATAATTCTGATCTATAACACATAAATGTTCGCCCCGCAAATTTTCAAGAAGTTAATAAAGTAATTTTGTTGGATTTTTATTGAAACATCTCAAAGTTTTATAATATATTGGATCGTATTCAACTAAATACAAAAGTTTTGTCTTTAATAAATCGCATAAAGTGCTATATAAGAGACTCCATAATCTCCATAAACGTGCAGGCAGATGATAGGGATTTTTGATAAAAATTACTCAATGTTAAAAAGAGGTCTAGAGTACTCAATAATGTCGACTGAGGAGTGATTCGAATTATTTTGAACTATCCAGAACTGAGGCTGTGTCGTAATATAATTGTGTCAGCTACGGTGAGCTCTTTCAGATCTCAGCTGACCCAGACTTTGCCAGTCTGTTGGCGTCTTCATTGCCGTCAAATCTTCTACGTGCTAGTGTCCAGTGTACGGTGACCAGATGTTTCTTAGCTAGTTCAGAGAGAATATATAGCCGTTTCCAGGACTAACTGCATCTGATCTATGCGAGTAGTGAAGAAGGTGCATATTCTTTAAAATTTAAAGATTAACTCTGTCTCGCAATTTTCTCTTATCTCGCAGATTTCATATGATAAACAGATAAACAAATAATAAAGTTATAAAGATATGTGCAAAGAACTATTATTACGAACATGTGAAGCACAATTTGAAGAATGCATGTCGTGCTTTGAAGGAATTAAATAAAATTTATCTCAGAGTTTAAACCAGAAATAGTTTCTTCTTATCCGGCACTTATGAAACACGTGCGCTGTCTCTGAAATTTTGCTTTTATTTATAAGATTTTTATCTCTTGTTTTCCTGCCGGTTTTCTCTCGCCGGTAAAGTGTGTTTTATTTTTTTATAGCATACTAATTATAGCGTGTGTTGTTTGTAATTTTATTATTTGCAGATAGTCTTTCCTCGGGTATATAAACAGCGAGATGGAGAGTTTTGATATTAGTGATACGTTAAATTCTAAACATGTCAGTAAGTTCTTTGTGTGCATCAGCGATACTGCTTTGCTCTTTCCTTATGGATTCTGGATTCGTCAAGGCTGTTCCGCACGGACTCTTTGGGGATGACAGAAATGCCAAAAAAGACGAGTTTCCACATCAAGTTTCATTGAGGAAGAACAATGTTCATTCTTGTGGTGGCGCCATTATTTCAAAAAACTTCATACTCACTGCGGCTCAATGCGTTGTTGAAATGCAAGAAGGTGGTGGCTATCAATGGTAAGATGACCTTCACTATAAGCGTTGTTCACCAAATCATTCCAACTTGATTTTTAAATTCTAGTTTCAGTGCTACGAATCTTTCAATTCAAGCTGGTTCTAATGATCTTTTAACAGGAGGTTTCGTTGTCCAGGTAGACTCCGTAAAAGTGCACGAAGAATACGGTCGATTTTTAAACGATCTGGCAATCTTGAAGCTGAACCAACCTCTGATCTTTTCCGCTACCATTCAACCCATTGCATTGGCTGCCGCGGAATTCCCCATGAATTCACCAGCGATAATTTCTGGGTGGGCTAAAATTAATAACGGCAACTATACCACCCATCTGCAGAAGATCATGTTGGGGTCAAAGACAATATTCCCGAAAATGGTGTGTTATGTTTGGAAGAGAGTGATATGCTTCAATCATGTAGTGTCCAATGGAACCTGCATGGTTGAGCCCGGCAATCCTGCCATCTATTCTGGCAATTTAGTTGGTATTGCAGGTGTGACAACCCGCAATTGTGGATCTCCATTTCCTGAAGTTTTTGCAAATGTACATTTTCATGTGGATTGGATAAGAAATAACTCCGATCTACAAATCTCTGGAGATTAAAGAAAAAGTCTGCGATTGTGAATCCATTTCAGACCTTATACTAAGTTATTTATTAATTTATGTTATTATTATTCTAGTCATACTTATTTATTACAATGTTAGTCTTGTTAAATTATTCAATATTTTTAGTTATTTTTACAAATATAGAAATTTAAATGCAAATGTATAAATTTTACGTGGGAGTGTTCTTTAATCTCAACTGGTAACTGTGCCGCATTTAATTAGAATAAATCCAGCAATATTAATTAATTCACCATTAAAAACGGCTGGATCACCAGAGACCGCCGTTGCAGACACCAATATTCCTGCCATGGGCCAAGCAAATCAGTTTATTTGAAACACAAATACGAAAGGAATACTTTTTATTATTCTTCTGATCTGAAATCTAGCCTTCAATTAGTATAACGGTCTCATACTTTCTGCCGAATCAAAAACTTTGTTTTGAGATCGTGTATTTGAGTTTGTTTAGCAGATTAGAGTTGTACTAAGAAACAAGTTCTGTTTTAGCATACAATTGATAACAAAACTAACAAGTATTACATTTATATAATAATACATATTAAAAAAATTATTATAATTATTATTATTACCGTTATATGAAACGCATAACTAACTCTTATGACTAAAAAATAACTCCTTTGAACCATTTTGGCATCTTGGTTTATTTAGAATATATTTATATTAATTTGCACAAGTTGATAATAACCTTTTATACAATATGTATATATAATGCAAATAGACAATTAAGTACATTAGAATATTGAACAATAAGTGCAGCTGAATAAACTTCGATCAGAATAAGAAATGCATCGTCCTTGGATTTTAAAATATAAGAATTATTTATTATATTTATTACAAATATATAATTATCACATTATGAGTTTGCTAAAAATTGCACAATAGTTTCAACCACAATCAGTGCTTTGAGATAACTTAAACATGTCGAGGCTTTCATCAGTTGCTTTGCTCTGCTCTCTCTTAGCCTTGGTCCTCGTCCAAGCAGTTCCACAGGGACGTATCTCGTCCAGATCTCGTTGAGAAGATACGGTTCACATATGTACTTGCGGCGGCTCAATAATATCCCCGAATTCCATTCTGAATGCAGCGCACTGTATTGGCAACCCGGACAAACCGTAAGTTAAGTACATTGAATTTGAATATTTTCTCTTCATTTCTGAACTCTCGTCTAACAGCGACCCTCGGGCATTTAGCATTCCAGCCGGTACTAACAACCTTTTGAGTGGTGGTGTCAGTCGCCAGGTGGACCGCATTATAGTGCATGAGGGATACAGTGGCCTCAAAAATGACCTCGCCATCTTGAAGCTAGACGAACCTCTGACCCTTTCCAGAAACATTCAACCTATTGCTTTGGCCAGTGCTGAAACACCTGCAAATTCGCCAGTTACTATTTCTGGCTGGGATCGTCTGCGGACTAACGGAGAATTACCGATCCACTTACAATGGAACGTTTTGTATGCGAAAGCCAGTTGCTTTCGTCAGGATTATTTGATTTGCTTGGGTCATGCAAAGAACAATTGTGCCTGTAATGGGGACTCTGGTGGTCCTGCCGTCTTCAATGGTGAATTAGTTGGAGTTGCCGGTTTTGTAATTCTGCGGTGCGGTTCCACGAACCCCGATGGCTATACAAGCGTTTACTACTTTAGGGATTGGATCACGGAAAACTCCGTTTAATAGTCATACAATATTTGAAATTGTCCGAAAGAAATTTGTAATAAAATTCAGATAAGAATTGTTATTAATTTTCACTTTTTTCTATGGTAAAATAATATAAATGCTTTTTTAAAAAATAAAATAAAAAATATATTCCATGCTATTCAATCAGAGGGGAATCTTATTATATCTCGGTTATAATGATTTAGTAGTCGACATGTTGAAATTTTGAGCGATATCCTTTAAGCAACTTTGATCAAAAGTATCAAAGTGATTTTGATCAAAGAATGTGAACCTAGGTTCCGAATACCAGAAGAGTTGAGGATACCGGACCGTTTGCTTTGTTGGACCGCTGAGCTTGAATTAGAACTCCACATGTAGGATTTATTAGATCCAACCTCCATCCATTGCACAGCAGTCGCCTGATATGCATACCAATGGAGGGGCACTAAAAAACTTGATTATGATTAAACAAAATCGCAAATATGTCGTCCCGATTTGAACGATGTTGTCGATTAACTTAAAAAACGTATACATAGTATTTTTGAACTATAGAAAAAAATGTTAATTCTATTACATTACACATAAGTTTTAAAACATAAGATTTTTTACAGTGTAATAAAAGTGTAATAATATTTATACACTTTATTTATAATAATATTTATTTATTTATTATAATAATATTTATTAATAATATTTATACTTTATTTATTAATAATAAAAGTGTAATAATATTTCTAATTAAATTACTGCATTAAAATCACTTCGAAAATCTTAGAATTACTCCATGTTGTCACAGCAGCTTTCAACATCTGAATGCTTCCGAATCCAGTCCAAATGATAGGATACTTTAGCATAGCCATCGGGTACATCATCGCCACAAGTGTTTGCAATAAAGCCGGTGATACCAACAAGTTTTCCATCTAAGACGGCTGGTCCACCAGAGTCACCGTAGCATATACCATGATTGCGTGGATGAGCCAGACACAACCATTCATCCAAATTGTAGCACATTTCTTTTGAAACGGACTTCGAAATGGTCCACTGTAGATGGAGTGGAACTTCACCATTGTTATTTGCATCACCCCAGCCAGAAGTCACTACGGGCGTATTTTCAGGTATTTCCTGGCTCTCCAATTCTATCGGCTTAATGGTGTCGGAGAAAGTCAATGGTTCGGCCAGTCGCAAGAGCGCTACGTCATTGAACGCACTCTCTGGATGAGCCATGTACTCCTCGTGCACTACACTCGCGGCCGCATTCGTGTCTACGCCGTCAAACAAGAGGTGTGTAGAACCGGCATGAACTGTGATTTCTTCTGGAGGGTATCTGCAAATAGTTGTAATATAATAATTCGAACATTTGCAGGATTTATGAAGGTTCACTTACGCATAGAAAACACCATTTTCCGTCGTGCCAGCACAGTGTGCTGCAGTCAAAATATAATTTCTAGAAATAATTGACCCACCGCAATAGTGGCCATTATTCCTCTTTAGAGAGACCTGATACGGGAACTGGCCCTCCATGGCATCCATTCCATTGAAAATCCGCCCTTCGGGGATACCCCGGACAAGGGCTATCACTGTGGAGCACAGCACCAGAGCCATTAAGTTTTGCGACATGATTGCTTAGTTCAAGATCAACACTAATCTAGGAATTCAAATATGCTTTGCTATTTATAGCACGCGATCAGCTAAGAATTTGAAGAAAAAATTAAATATTCTTGTGTATTCAGCTGCTTTGTATTTAGGATAAATTTTGTGTTATTGGCGGAAAAGTCTTACTACCCCAGATCACAGCAGCAGCGCTATTAATGAAATTTTCGACTAATGAAATCGCAACAACAATTACATTACTTAATTGATGAAAACAACAATAACATGAGATGAAACAAGCTTTTGCCATTTACAGCATATGATTTGTTCCAAGATAATATTTACCATATATGTACATATGTATGTGTGTATTCAGCTGCTACATATTTAGCATAAACTCGTGTACTGAGTACACAAGAAACTATAGATATCCTATAGTTAAATTTTAATTGTAGAGAACTATTATAGACCAGGTTAGATTATCATTCCGGATACACTTGTATAATATATACACAGGAGACCGGCTTAACGTCCCGATTATATTCCTTCACCTTGGCACAACCTCAACTTAACCCAGGGTTTATCAACCGAATTTGTTACACTTTTACCTGGATTTAGTTGGCACTGCTGGAACTGGTTTCGTTTCAATGCTTCCATCCATATTATTACTCGATTTTCGTGAGCGTACTTATAAATTAAAGAGCCATTCTAGCCTTATTAACTAACAGACTAGTTGTAGAATGGCATATTCTTGGTTTTGAAGCCTAGAATTACGGGGCCACACAAACATATTATTCTTTATACCTTTATCGTTCACATGTGTAAATATTTATTTCTCATTTACGTTTTTGAGGGCAAACAAACAACCGAAACTGTTCAAATTTAGATAAAACATTTGGCTGAAATATACCCTTCAAGTTTTACCGTCAACATTTTATCTATAGTTGATAAAATATTAATATTCTGTTTTTTTCTCTTAATTCGTATAATATTCCTGATTTTAGATTAGAAATTTTTCAAGCATTTCGGCAGTACTGTACAGATTTGCATTTCATGATAAATAGACTCAAAGGCGTCTGGAATTTAGTATGAAGAAAGATATTTCCATCAGGTTGTTTATGTCGATCCCTTCATGCCACATTTTCGTTAATATCTGCTTCCTTGCACATAAGTTCAAGTGCTCCGTATAGCCTTCGTTTCGACGTCACGTTGTCCTTCCACAAGGCTGAAAGCAAGCAACTACCTTGAAAACGTGACGTTATTTCAATGTCACTTCGGAGATGAAATCTACACGCGTGCAGTTTGCATGCGCACAAACATTTGGTGAGGCTGCATCTATGTTTATCGTAACGGTAGCCGACAGAAAAGGATGCGGCGTCCAAACAGCATATGAGGACGTGTCCGTGAATTGAGCTGCAATGTTGGCCAACGAGGCATCAAGAAATTCTAGAGAGCAGCTCTCGTGGCTTCGTATTTTGAAGCCATTGAGAAAGAGAGAAGGCGATGGTTAGCCGCCTGCGAAGCCTGTTGGTTGTGTGAGTATTTTGCTCTCTTGCAACAGAAAATTCATGCGATTATTACAGTACAATAGACAATACAATTCAACTTAAACCCTAACCAAAAGATGCTTAAAACTACGCAATTTTCTAAAAATGTTTTCACTTCCGGTTATATAATTGTTGCAACGACGCATCACTGAGCACATATGAATAGTTTTTCTTATTTTTAGGAACTTTAGAGAGTATGTAACTAAAACTCTACACAATCACACATGAGGAATGAAAAAGGATACCAAAGAAAGAAGAAATGTTGTGCTCCGCAAATCGCAATGAAACCTAAAAATCTAAAATCCATTAAGCGATGTTTTCTTATAGCAATTTTAAGAAAAACCCAGCCGATACCTCACCGTCTATTTCAGCCTTCTATACTATCGGCTTCTTATTCTGATCACCATCTGACACCGCAGATCGATGGATTAATTGATTTTAGCGACCATTCTTGAGTTGGTCGATTTAGAATTTTTTTTATCAGTTTGCACAAGTTGATAATAACCTTTTCATAAACATAATGCAAATAGAAAATTAAATATATTAGAATATTCAATAATAGAAGCAGCTGAATAAACCTCGGTCGGAATAAGAAACGCATCGACCTTGGAGTTTAAAATATAACAAACTTGTATCGATACACAAGTGTGTGTATGGTATTTACGGATGCTTTTATTGTATATTATTTATATTTATGTATGTATAGTCGCTGTTTAAGCGAGTCTGGAGTTTTGCTATAAATTGCAGAATATTTTCAACCACAATCAGTGTTAACTTAACTTGAGATAACTTAAACATGTCGAGATTTTCATCAGCTGCTTTGCTCTGCTCTTTCTTAACAATCGTCGTCGTCCAATCAGTTCCACAGGGACGTATTGTGGGAGGCCAACCTGCAGTGAAAGGTCAATTTCCTTACCAAGTCTCGTTGCAGAAACGCGTCGGGGGAATATGGTTACATTCTTGCGGCGGGTCAATACTATCCCCGAATACCGTTCTGACTGCAGCGCACTGTGTTACCAACCAATCGTAAGTTAAGTACTTTGAATTTGAATATTTTCGCTTCATTTCTGAACTCTCGTCTAACAGCGACCCTCAGGCATTTACCATTCTTGCCGGTACTATCAACCTTTCGAGTGGTGGTGTCGTTCGCCAGGTGGACCGCATTATAGTGCATGAGGGATACAGTGGCCTTAAAAATGATGTCGCCATCTTGATACTAGCCGAACCTCTGACCTTTTCCGGAGACATTCAACCTATTGCTTTGGCCAGTGCTGAAACACCTGCGAATTCGCCAGTTACTATTTCCGGCTGGGGTCGTCTGTGGACTAACGGAGAATTACCAAACTACTTACAATGGAACGTTTTGTACGCGGAAGCCAATTGCTTTTATAAGGATTATTTGATTTGCTTGGGTCATGCAAAGAACAATGGTGCCTGTAATGGTGACTCTGGTGGTCCAGCCGTCTACAATGGTGAATTAGTTGGAGTTGCCGGTTTTGTAATTCTGCGGTGCGGTTCCACGAACCCCGATGGCTATTCAAAGGTTTTCTACTACAGGGATTGGATCACGGAAAACTCCATTTAATAGTCCTATAATAATTGATACTTGTAAAACAGAAATTTATAATAAAATTCAGATAACAATTATTAGTATTTGTACTCTTCAATGACTACCTCATGTCTCGGTCCAAAATAGTTCCTCAGGGGTTTATCAATATTTCGTGAGTGAGTTGTGCCGAACTCATTAAAAGTTGCAAATTTTTGGAACGTGGCCCAATCATAGGAAACTGTGTCTAGTATCTCGTGGTCAGGAAGCTCAATTGATTTTCATTTCGATAAGCAAATCGAATTCAGGATTATATAATATGTTTTTAAATATAGTCGAAAACTATGGCACTGAAAACCCTTATCCCAGGAGTCAGCTAAATACGTTAGTAAGGAACTACTTTGCTGTTTTTGGTTATTCAACATTATTATCGGAAAACAATGGAATAGACAACCAACACAGTACAAAGTGACATTTATGTATATGTACTAGTGTGCCATATATTTTGTTGTTGTTTGTCCCTTCCATGTTGGAAGGGTTGAATAATACCAGAGTTTCCCTCCATTTTATTAATACGCAGTGTAGCACTGATATATTGTAAAGCAGAGTAAGATTTCCCCTCCCCTTTTAAAAAAAGAAAGTCTCTACAAATCGGTATATGGTTCACTCGGTTTATGGAACAAATCCGTATACGGAATATTGAATCAATTAAATAAACGGAGCACACGCTAGAGGGATGTAATGCTCTTCGTTGGTGTATTTTTATATAGATTTGCCTTAATGAATCGTTACAAAAGCTTACCATTATTCGTCACAGATTAGATAGGTTCTTTAGAGTCAATAATCTCCCTTCAGAGGGTTGTTCAACTGTTAGAGACAATGAATGGACAAATGTAGATAATTAATACTCCATCCAGTCGGGGCTGCAGGGATCTCTTGAAAGAATATATGTATCTATCCTTACTTTCTTTGACGAAGACCATCTTAACTACAATACCTCTTACCTTGTCGAACCTATTGGTTACCTATATGGTCAAAATTACCAGCTGGAGACTAGCTAGGAGCTTCCTAACCGCAATCTGCCTAAATAGCCAGAACCACATATACGAATATTCTCGACCTCACGATCTCTCTTATCAGGATCACTTTCTTTGTGAAGGCTCATCGCGATGTAATCTAACCGAATCTATGCCACTTGATATAATAAAAAGAGCAAAGAAGCAACGAACACTATATGTACCATATGTCTAAGAAAGCATACAAAACTGTTGTAAAGGATATAATTTATTTAAGAAGCTAATTGGTTCAAAATTAATCCACAATGGAATGGTTCTTAATCCAGTCCACATAACGGAATACTTCAGTGTAACCATCCGGATTGTTGGTACCGCAACCATCCAAAACAAAAGCGGCCACCCCAACTAACTCCCCGTTGAAGACGGCAGGTCCGCCAGAGTCACCAAAGCAGGACCCTTTATTTTGTGCATGACCCAAGCAAATGAACTGATCCGCATGTATACCTGTGATCTGGAAGCAGTAGCTCTTCGATAAGGCCGACAAAACGTTCCACTGTAAATGAGCTGGCAATTTACTGTTGGTTTCTACACGACCCCAGCCGGAAATAGTAACTTGTGAACCTTGAGGCGTCTCAGTGCTGGCCAAGGCAATGGCTGCAATGGTCGCTGAGTATGTCAATGGTTCGGATAATTCAAGGACCGCCACATCGTTCTCGATATTAAAGTACCCCTCGTGTATCTGAATCGATAACACCTGACGGACTACTCCGCCGCTCAAGCGATTTGTGGTACCAGCGAGAATTGTAAATGCTTGTGGGTCGCTGCTAAGGAACAAAAGAAAGCATTTAAAAACTAGCATGAGGATATAAAATCATCCTTTTTCGGATGAGTGATATCATTTCCGTACTTATCTCTGACACAATGTGCTGCAGTAAGAATATGCGTTCTGGAAATAATCGATCCACCGCAGATGTGACCACCGTTCTTCCTTAACGAGATCTGATATGGGAATTGGCCTTCCATGGCATCCATTCCACCAACAATGCGACCTTCGGGAACAGCCTGGACATAGACTAGGAAATAGCAGAGCAGAGCAACCGATGATAATTTCGACATGTTCAAGATTTCGCAAAACATTGATTGTGGTTCTCGATTTTTCGCAATTTAAGACCAAAAATGTCGCTCATACGTTAGAACGTGGATTGTTCTAGACAATATTTCCAATTTATTTGTTTTTCTGTTTATAAAATTATTAAAGAAGAAGCCGTCGCTGGACACACAGCCAATGTAAATATAAGAAGATCCGATACAATCTTCAATGACATTAATATTTATTTAAATTTTAATACGAGTATATATTTAATTAAATATCACAAAAACACAAAATAGCTGAATACGCCGCTCGAATGGATGTGTAACACGGTTTAAGAGTTTCAAATCTTCTTATTTAGCCAACTGGACTAGGAACAACTTTCAGTAAAAATGCTTGCATTTGATAAAATTTATGATTATGAGTGGTGAAAAATAAAGAATTAATTAATTAATTAATTAATAAATTAAAACCCAATCGAACGTAACCAATAACGTTCTTTAATGCTATAGAATTTAAGGTTTCTTTGTTGAAGAAATTCTCAAAAAGTACTACCTTGTTTTTGTAGAATTCATATGGCGTTCTCTCTAAATTACCATGTACAGATCCTTATACAAATAATATTTGGTCAATTCAAATAATTATTTTAAAATATGGCAGTTTTAAATATTATATTGTGTCATTAATGCACTAGCAATCAAAAATTTTATTTCAATAAGATATTAGAACAGCTGACACATTAATAGAATCTACAGTGCATTTCTTAGAGTTAATTATTCAAAACTTGTATTGAATGTGTGTTTGATTGTTTTGATTAATGAAGAGCTAAATAAAAAAGTTAAGTAAACTCGTGGGCATACTTTAATTTATTTTGTTCTCTGTATGTCTGAATTGCTTGGATTATAAATTGCATCGAATCGCAATCAACCTTCAAACAACAGTTGAACATGTCTTCGTCTTCATCAGTTGCGTTTATCTGTTGCTTTTTGGTAGCTCTCGTCCAGGCTATTCCCGAGGGACGAATTGTGGGTGGCGAGGATGCCATAGAAGGTCAATTTCCGCATCAAGTGTCTCTAATGATGCTTGATGAACACATTTGCGGTGGCTCGATTATTTCAAAGAACTACATTCTGACTGCAGCTCACTGCGTCGGCGGAGAGGACAGACATGGCCGATATTACACGTAATTACTTCTTCACATTCATTTAGCAATCATCTTTTCTGCACAAACATATTTTTATTAAGGTACAAACCCAAGCTATTCACCATTCGTGCTGGCACTACCAACCGTTTGAGTGGCGGAGTTGTTCACCAGGTCATGTTGATTGAGGCGCACGAAGAATACGGAAACTTTTTGAATGATGTAGCGCTCTTGAGGCTATCTACACCACTGGAATTCTCCGAAACTATTAAATCCATTCCTTTGGCCAGCAGTGAGACGCCTGATGATTCGCCTGTGGTTATCTCCGGATGGGGTAGCATCCGAAATTACGGCGATTCACCGGTCCAACTTAAATGGAACGTTTTGACGAAAATCTCAACGAGACAATGTGAAAGGGACATCGGTTTTCGTTCGAATTCCTTGATTTGCTTGGCCCACTCGAGAAATAATGGTGCCTGTAATGGTGACTCCGGTGGACCTGCCACCTTTAACGACGAATTGGTTGGTATTGCCGGTTTCGTTACCGATGGCTGTGGCTCCAAAAGTCCTGATGGTTACACCAAGGTATACCATCATCGGGGTTGGATTAACGAAAGATTAGACTTGTAGAGCCCAAAAATATTTATACGAGTATATATCACACAATGCATATATATAAGTATATTTCTGATGTTTAACACATAAAGTTTTTATTGAAACATCTCAAACTAATATATTGGATCTTGTTCAACTAAATACTAAATATGTATCCTTGATGAATCGCACAAAATTTATATAAGGGAATTATCCATAAACGTGCAGGCAGATGATAGGGCGTTTTGGAAAAATGTAGTCGGATACTTATCAATCCGTGTTAATTGGTAATTGACACTATGATTCTACGAGTACTGTGATCATTACCAGAAAGACCCCTGTACGAAAAAGAGGTTTATGGTCTAATCTGCACTTTAGAGTGGATAGTTTTTCGATCCATCCGGCACTTTGGCTGGGTCTTTTACACGGGTTTATATGGAGGATGAGCAATAGACGACCGAGATTTAACCTACCTAGAAATGAAAAATGTGCAGGTTGTTTGAACTTAGAATAGGGATTAAGTCTGTCAACTTTCTCTTATCTCGGAGACTTCACATGATAAGCATATGACATGATAACAAGTAATAAAGATATGTGCAAAGAACTATTATTACAAAAATATGAAGTACAATTGGAAGAATGTATGTAATTTGTCTAAGATTTTAACCAAAAAAGAGTTGCTTCTTATCTGCAACTTATGAAACACGTGCGCTGTCTCTGAAGTTTTATCTTGTTTTTCTGTCCAGTAAATCATTTTGTATATAGTTCTTCGTGGAAACCTAATTATAGCACGGATTATTTGTAATTTTATTATTTTATTTATTAAAGCCTCTCTGGCTTTCCTCGGGTATATAAACCGCGAAATGGAGAGCTTTGATATTAGTAATCGTTAAATTCTGAACATGACAGCAACTTTGTGTGCATCAGCGATACTGCTTTGCTCTTTCCTTATGGATTCTGGATTCGTCCAGGCTGTTCCGCTCATTCAGGATGACAGCGAAGCTAAAATAGGCGAGTTTCCACATCAAGTTTCATTAAGGAGAAACAATGTACATTATTGTGGTGGCGCGATTATTTCAAAAAACTACATACTCACTGCGGCCATGTGTGTTGTTGAAAGGGTAGAAGATGGCGGCTATCAATGGTAAGATGACCTTCACTATAAGCGTTATTCAATAAACCATTCCAATTTGATTTTAAAATTCTAGTTTCAGTGCTACGAATCTTTCAATTCAAGCTGGTTCTAATGATCTTTTAACAGGAGGTTTCGTTGTCCAGGTAGACTCCGTAAGAGTGCACGAAGAATACGGTCGATTCTTAAACGATCTGGCAATCTTGAAGCTGAAACATTCTCTTATCTTTTCCGATACCATTCAACCTATTGCATTGGCTACCGCTGAAATCCCCATGAATTCAACTGTGATAGTTTCTGGGTGGGCTAAAATTAATAACGGCAACTATACCACCCATCTGCAGAAGAAAATGTTGGGGTCAAAGACATTATTCCCGAAAATGGTGTGTTATGTTTGGAACAGAGTGATATGCTTCAGTCATGTAGTGTCCAATGGAACCTGTATGGTCGAGCCCGGCAATCCTGCCATCTATTCTGGCAATTTAGTTGGTATTGCAGGTGTGACAACCCGCAATTGTGGATCTCCATTTCCTGAAGTGTTTGCAAATGTATATTTTCATGTGGACTGGATAAGAAATAACTCCGATCTGGAAATCTCTGGAGAGTAAAGAAACATTTAGACCTTACTTATATGTATACTCACACGTTTATCTTAATTTATATTATTATTGTATATATTGTAATATTAATATTAGTTATTATTTTACAATATCCTCTACTTCTTTGTTACAGCACTAATCTTGTTAGATTATTCTATATTTTAAGTTATTTTTAAAAATATAGAAAAATATAGAAACAATGATTTCCAGATTTCATACAATTTACTACCCAGTTTTGTCAATTTCCGTAGTGCAGTCCTTGGCTCCAATATTTGTGGTTATATATAGGCTGTTTGCATGACCTGGTTCTTGTTTTGTTGGCCAATTACTTAATTATCTACTTATGTACTATCTTCTGCACCTCTTCGACTCTCTTTCTTCCTCATCCCTACCTTCCTTTTCCTTACATTAGAGCCCAACAATAATAATAATTATAATAAAATTAGTTGTCCTTGAATTCTAAGAGAATAGTTTCTTGTAATACCAATTCAAATAAATTGAATTGAATTCAATTGAAATGTAGACATAATAATAAAAAGAAGATTACAAGTCCGAATGTTCTTTAATCCAATCCACATAATAGTATACTTTAGTATATCCATCTGGATAGACTGTGCCGCATTTGAAGACAATGAATCCCGCAATAGCAACAAGTTCACCATTATAAACGCCAGGACCACCAGAGTCACCGCTGCAGGCGCCATTATTCTCGCCGTGGGCCAAACAAATCAACTTATCTGAAAAGTAGTTGATTCTTTCAAAGCACTCTCTCGCGGAAATTGACGCAAAAACGCTCCACTGTAATTGGAGTGGCGTATTTCCGCCATTTTGCAGGCTACCCCAACCAGATATGGTAACTGAGGAGTACTCAACCAACTCGGCGCTAGCCAGCGCAATGGCTTGAATGTTTCTCGAATAGTCCAGAGGTGTGGCTAGCTTTAAGAGTGCGATATCATTTTCTATGTCAAATCCGTCGTGTATCTTAATAGAGTCCACCAGCCGCATGACTCCACCCCTGGAAAGGTTTACAGTACCAGCCAGGATAGAAAATAACTTCGGATTGTTGCTACAATAGAGAGAACCTGAATACATTACATCCCGTTAGACATTTACAATAACGTCGGTTACTAACGCTTGAAAGACTCCATTTTCGTCCTGGTCACCAACACAATGTGCTGCCGTTAGAACATAATTTCTGGAAATGATCGAGCCACCGGACATGTGTCTCGCGTTCATTTGTAGAGAGACCTGGTGTGGAAATTGCCCTTCCATAGCGTCCCTGCCTCCCAAAATGCGTCCCTGAGGAACAGCCTGGACGAGTTTCAACACAAAAATGCATAGCAGCGCAATTGAAGCCAACTTCGGCATGGCTCGGATTACGTTTAACCAACACTGACCATGCTGGAAAATTCTTCTCTTTTATAAGCAGAAGATCCATGCAAATACGTCATTACTTCAATTAGTATAGGAGTTTGAGTGCACTTGAGTTTTAAATTTTGTATTTGCATTTATTTAGCAGATTGGATTTGCACTAAGAAACAAGTTCCTTTTTGGCATACAATTGATAACAAAGTAATAAGTATTACATCTATATAATAATACATAATCAAAAAATTATTATAATTATTATTATTACCGTTAATACTCATAACTAAAACTTATGACTAAAAACATCTCCTTTGAATCATTTTGGCGACTTGGTTGATTTAGAATATATTTATATCAATTTGCACAAGTTGATAATAACCTTTTGTACAATACATATAATGCAAATAGACAATTAAGTACATTAGAATATTGAACAATAAGTGCAGCTGAATAAACCTCGATCGGAATAAGAAACGCATCGACCTTGGATTTTAAAATATGACAAATATTTATGAGTTTAACATTCATTATTTATATTATTGATATTTATTTATATTCAATTCGATAATCAAGTGAGTCTGGAGTTTTGCTATAAATTGCAGAACATTTTCAACCACAATCAGTGTTAACTTAACTTGAGGTAACTTAGACATGTCAAACTTTTCATCAGCTGCTTTGCTCTGCTCTTTCTTAGCCTTGGTCGTCGTCCAAGCAGTTCCACAGGGACGTATTGTGGGAGGCGAAGATGCAGTGGAAGCTCAGTTTCCTCACCAGATCTCGTTGAGGATACACGGTTCACATACTTGCGGCGGCTCAATAATATCCCCGAATACCATTCTGACTGCAGCGCACTGTGTTGGCGACCCGGACAAACCGTAAGTTTACTTACTTTTAGCTCGAATCTTTCCTCTTCATTTCTGAACTCTTATTTAACAGCGATCCTCGCGCATTTACCATTCGTGCCGGTACTAACAATCTTTCGAGTGGTGGTGTCGTTCACCAGGTGGACCGCATTATAGTGCATGAGGGATACAGTGGCCTTAAAAATGATGTCGCCATCTTGATACTAGCCGAGCCTCTGACCTTTTCAAGAAATATTCAACCTATTGCTTTAGCCAGTGCTGAAACACCTGTGGACTCGCCAGTTACTATTTCCGGCTGGGGTCGCCTGCGAACTAACGGAAGATTACCAAAGTTCTTACAATGGAACGTTATGCAGTCGGAGGGCAATTGCTATGGTCCGAATTGGTTGATTTGCTTGGGTCATGCAGAGGGTAATGGTGCCTGCAATGGTGATTCCGGCGGACCTGCCGTATACAATAAGGAGTTAGTTGGCGTCGCTGGTTTTGTCGTAAATGGTTGTGGTTCCGACTCTCCGGATGGTTACGCTAATGTATTCTATCACAAGGACTGGATCAACGAACATACCATTGAGTAATAATTTTGAACCAATCGTTAAATAAATTAAACAACAATCTTTGCAACAGTTTTGTGTGCTTTCTTAGACATATGGTACATATAGAGTACTTTGATTTTTTTACTTTAATTATGTCGTTATGTTTACTTTAATTATGTCGCGATAAGATTACATCGCGATGAGCCTTCACAAAGAAAGCCATCATGATAAGAATATTCGTATATGTGGTTATGCGAAATCCTGCTGCTGCTTCCTCCTTCACACATTTTGTACCCCCATCATTCCTTCAGATGATAAGGATAGATAAATTTTGATTTATATATCGCACTCAATCCAAAAAAGTGAGACAATTCAAAATGTCTCAATCTACAGGAACCCCAATTTTGTTATTGCAGCCTGGTGTATCTTCACAGGATGAGGAGAGACTAGAACTTTTGGCATCAGTTCACAACAAGAAAAGAAATAAAATAAATAAATAATAATAATGAAAAGTTCGCACTGTGAAGAGTTTTAATACATAAACTCGAAAAGGACAAATTTTTGAAATGGGCTTGGCATATCTTGTTGGTCGAGATTACGAACACTTTGAGATGCGGGCTGAATACGAAAACCTGTATAAAGAAGTGAATGAAGAGATCATAAGCGCCAAGATAACCTCTGTGAAACTTATGTTTCAATATCGAGAAATGAGGACGCTGATGGCACGCAACCCGTCCTCACCAAGCACAACGTGTTTGATTGGCGGTGTGTGGACCGAAGGGAATTCTACCCTACAGCCCCCAAGCACATGTGGGCCCTTGAATGGGTGGTTGCGAGAAAACGATGGATATTTATTTCGAAATATACACTTACCAGGTTCCAGCGTAGCTACTACTATCGTTATTTAAATAAGTATACAATTTTTAATATACAATCCAAGAGTTGGAAATAAATATATTTTGAAATTTAAATAAATACACACCCCAAGAGTTAGAATATATTCACTTCGTTCTGCCATTATAAAGATCTAAACTGTGAAATTCAGCCGAAACTGAACAAAAATCATTTATTTTAGTGGTAGTGTATAAGAACACAACTTTAGCGCATCCATTCTAGAGACCAGTTGTTTCAGTACGTGAGTTACTATTTTATATTTTCCTCAGCGGATTAAAAATCTCATGTTCAGCAACTTGCTACTTTAAGTAATTAACACCTTCCATTGTATCTGCATGAATTTTTCAATTGGCTACCATAACATAACATTTGGTTCACAGCACCAGTTGTGCCTAGTAAAAGTGGCCTACTGAGCACAATATATCACAACTTTAACATTCAAGAAAGGTAACGTTTTCACCCACTGAAGTTATAAAATTGAATTACACTATAGGCGATTACAATTGGATATAATCGTATTGAAGGCCGTGAGTTACTTGAGGTACATAGGGAACATTCATTTTCATCATCATCATCATTCTTCCCCAATTTAAGTTGACCACGACACATCTGCTGTAAATAGTTTGGCCAAAAGTATTGTTATAAACAAACAAGGACATGAAAAAAAACTATAACTACAAAATAGTGGCATTGAATAGTGTTGACGAATACAGTTTCGCATTCGTTGATGTAGTAGATCTATTTTTAAAAGTTAGCACAAGATAACAATAACATTTTTATTAATATTATACAAATATACAATTAAATATAATATATTAGAATATTCAACAATAAACGCAGCTGAATAAACCCCGATCGGAATAAAAGACGCATCGACCTTGGATTTTAATATATAACACATTTGTATCGATACACACACACATGCGAGTACATGTTTTTGTATGCTTATGTGTTATTTGTATTTATGCATAGTTAGTTCGCTGTTGAAGTGAGTCTGGAGTTTTGCTATAAATTGCAGAATAGTTTCAACCACTATCAGTGTTAACTTAACTCGAGGTAACTTAAACATGTCGAGATTTTTATCAGCTGCGTTGCTCTGCTCTTTCTTAACAATCGTCCTCGTCCAAGCAGTTCCACAGGGACGTATTGTGGGAGGCGAAGACGCAGTGGAAGGTCAGTTTCCTCACCAAGTCTCGTTGAGGGAGAACGGTGGACATATTTGCGGGGCGTCAATAATATCCTCGAATTACATTCTGACTGCAGCGCACTGTGTTGGCAACGAGGACGAATATGGAGTATATGAACCGTAAGTTGAACTAATACCTTGAATTCGAATCCTTCCTTTTCATTTCTGAACTTTCATTTAGCACCGATCCTCGAGCAATTACCATCCTTGCCGGTACAAGCAACCTCTTCAGTGGTGGAGTCGTTCTCCAGGTGGCCTCCGTTAGAGTGCATGAGGGATACGTTGGCACCAAAAATGATATCGCGATCTTGAAACTAGCCAAACCTCTGGTCTTTTCCAGAAACATTCTACCTATTGGCTTGGCCAGTGCCGAAACTCCTGCGGATTCGCCGGTTACTATTTCTGGCTGGGGTCGCCTGCGAACTAAGGGAGAAGTGCCGACCCACTTACAATGGAACGTTGTGTACTCGGAGGGCGATTGCTATGGCCCCGAGTTGATTTGCTTGGCTCATGCGAAATACAATGGTGCCTGTAATGGTGACTCTGGTGGTCCTGCCGTCTACAATGCTGAATTAGTTGGAGTTGCCGGTTTTGTAATTCGAGTTTGCGGTTCCGATAATCCCGATGGTTACGCAAGCGTTTACTACCATGCGGATTGGATCAAGGAGCACTCCGATTTGTAGTCCTATAATAATTAATAATTGGTGAATAGGAAATTGTAATAAAATTCAAATAAAAATGATTATTTCAGCTAAGTATTTGTACTTTTTATGTCTACCTCATGGCATCACCAAGCAGTATTTCCACAGGGTTGATTTTTAACGGTTCTTGCAACTGATGGGAATTTCGATATGTTGATATTTTGTTGATATATTCTTCCCAAATATTGTTTAGGCTAATAATTCTGCACACATGACGAACTACTATACTCGTACAATGATAAACAGAAGGAAGTATTTTTCTCTTATTGTTTATTTAAGAGTCTTTATTTTAAGAATGCTATATAAGAACCAGATAACCAACTCAATAAGTGGCCGATACTCAAGAAAAGTGATCTCAGACATAATGGTGAAGTAGCCATATAGAAGTGTCGAGTTCACCCATATCGAATGTGGACCTATGCTCCAAACGTGAGAAGAGTTGAGGAACGTTGAGTCCGACCTCCATTCATTGCACAACAGACGCGTGTTGTTCCTGGTATAGAGATCAACTTCATCTAGCGCCATTGACTCCCCGAAAACAAGGTATCGCCGAAAACTGCACCTGATACCGAATCAAATATTTTCGCCACGTCCAATGATGCAACATACAACGGAATGAAAGACAGGTATACAGACATTACACCAACATTATGATGATAAGACACGTCGCAATGACCTCCGGCGCTACCGCCCTTGATTGTTATCTAATCGAGACCAGAAGTAGTGTACTTTTCTTAAATCGACTAATATTAATCGGGGTCCACGCAATATGGCCGCTCTTCTCGCCCAACCATGATCGACTCCCATCAATTCCTTGATACTAAGATTGTGGAAGTGACCATTATAACTCCTTATCTTACATTTACACCGCTCTGTGGAATAGTGATTCCTTTTAACAAAACCGGTGACCTTACAGCATACAGAAACCTTAGAATTACGAGCTGGGCAAAGTAAGAGAAGGCATTAAGTCGGAAAACAGGTCGTCCTGCCCTTGTTGTGAGCATCAGGGACCTTAAAGATTCTGTAAATAGGGTGGTGAGGTTTTTAGCATCCCCGCATTAAGTGGTTTGTTCCACGATGAGGCCTGGACAATAGGCCAAACCTCCCTGATAGAATAGAGAGCCTGCGAAGTTGTTGTTGGATGAGATTACAAATAGTTTGACATTCGGGCTGAATACAACGACCTACTTCCTCTGTACAAGGAAGTGATCATATGGGTATATATGTATAAGTGATAATATAACGAAATTAATTAAAATCCAATCGAACGTAACCAATAACGTACTTTAATGCTATGGATTTGAAGGTTTCATTGTTGAAGAAATTCTCAAGAAGTATTGCCTTGTTTTTGTAGAATTCATATGGCGTTCTCTCTAAATTACCATGTACAGATCCTTATACAAATAATATTTGGTCAATTCAAATAATTATTTTAAAATATGGCAGTTTTAAATATTATATTGTGTCATTAATGCACTAGCAATCAAAAATTTTATTTCAATTATTATAGATATTAAAACCATAGATGGTGATATTAGAGGATGCCATAGATGGTCAATTTCCGCATCAAGTGTCTCTAATGATGCTTGATGAACACTATTGTGGTGGCTCGATTATTTCAAAGAACTACATTCTGACTGCAGCTCACTGCGTCGGCGGAGAGGACAGACATGGCCGATATTACACGTAATTACTTCTTCACATTCATTTAGCAATCATCTTTTCTGCACAAACATATTTTTATTAAGGTACAAACCCAAGCTATTCACCATTCGTGCTGGCACTACCAACCGTTTGAGTGGCGGAGTTGTTCACCAGGTCATGTTGATTGAGGCGCACGAAAAATACGGAAACTTTTTGAATGATGTAGCGCTCTTGAGGCTATCTACACCACTGGAATTCTCCGAAACTATTAAATCCATTCCTTTGGCCAGCAGTGAGACGCCTGATGATTCGCCTGTGGTTATCTCCGGATGGGGTAGTACCCGAAATTACGGCGATTCACCCGTCCAACTAAAATGGAACGTTTGACGTCAATCTCAACGGGACAATGTGAAAGGGACATCGGTTTTCGTTCGAATTCCTTGATGTGCTTGGGCCACTCGAGAAATAATGGTGCCTGTAATGGTGACTCCGGTGGACCTGCCACCTTTAACGATGAATTGGTTGGTATTGCCGGTTTCGTTACCGATGGCTGTGGCTCCAAAAGTCCTGATGGTTACACCAAGGTATACCATCATCGGGGTTGGATTAACGAAAGATTAGATTTGTAGAGCCCAAAAATATTTATACGAGTATATATCACACAATACATATAGATAAGTATACTTCTGATGTATAACACATAAAGTTTTTATTGAAACATCTCAAACTAATATATTGGATCTTGTTCAACTAAATACTAAATACATATGTATCCTTGATGAATCGCACAAAATTTATATAAGGGAATTATCCATAAACGTGCAGGCAGATGATAGGGAGTTTTGGAAAAATGTAGTCGGATACTTATCAATCCGTGTTAATTGGTAATTGACACTATGATTCTACGAGTACTGTGATCATTACCCGAAAGGCCCCTGTACGAAAAAGAGGTCTATGGTCTAGTCCGCACTTTGGTTTGGATAGTTTTTCGATCCATCCGGAACTTTGGCTGGGTCTTTTACACGGGTTTATGGAGTGTAGTGGCGATTTATGCGGGATGTGCAACAGACGGCCGAGATTTTACCAACCTAGGAATGAAAAACGTGCAGGTTCTTTGAACTTAGAATAGAGATTAAGTCTGTCAACTTTCTCTTATCTCGGAGACTTCACATGATAAGCATATGACATGATAACAAGTAATAAAGATATGTGCAAAGAACTATTATTACAAAAATATGAAGTACAATTGGAAGAATGTATGTAATTTGTCTAAGATTTTAACCAAAAAAGAGTTGCTTCTTATCTGGCACTTATGAAACACGTGCGCTGTCTCTTTTATCTTGTTTTTCTGTCCAGTAAATCATTTTGTATATAGTTCTTCGTGGAAACCTAATTATAGCACGGATTATTTGTAATTTTATTATTTTATTTATTAAAGCCTCTCTGGCTTTCCTCGGGTATATAAACCGCGAAATGGAGAGCTTTGATATTAGTAATCGTTAAATTCTGAACATGACAGCAACTTTGTGTGCATCAGCGATACTGCTTTGCTCTTTCCTTATGGATTCTGGATTCGTCCAGGCTGTTCCGCTCATTCAGGATGACAGCGAAGCTAAAATAGGCGAGTTTCCACATCAAGTTTCATTAAGGAGAAACAATGTACATTATTGTGGTGGCGCGATTATTTCAAAAAACTACATACTCACTGCGGCCATGTGTGTTGTTGAAAGGGTAGAAGATGGCGGCTATCAATGGTAAGATGACCTTCACTATAAGCGTTATTCAATAAACCATTCCAATTTGATTTTAAAATTCTAGTTTCAGTGCTACGAATCTTTCAATTCAAGCTGGTTCTAATGATCTTTTAACAGGAGGTTTCGTTGTCCAGGTTGACTCCGTAAAAGTGCACGAAGAATACGGAAGATTTTTGAACGATCTGGCAATCTTGAAGCTGAAACATTCTCTGATCTTTTCCGATACCATTCAACCCATTGCATTGGCTGCCGCTGAAATCCCCATGAATTCAACTGTGATAGTTTCTGGGTGGGCTAAAATTAATAACGGCAACTATACCCATCTGCAGACGAAAATATTAGGGGCAAAGACTATATTTCCGAAAATGGTGTGTTATGTTTGGAAGAGAGTGATATGCTTCAGTCATGTAGTGTCCAATGGAACCTGTATGGTTGAGCCCGGCAATCCTGCCATCTATTCTGGCAATTTAGTTGGTATTGCAGGTGTGACAACCCGCAATTGTGGATCTCCATTTCCTGAAGTGTTTGCAAATGTATATTTTCATGTGGATTGGATAAGAAATAACTCCGATCTAGAAATCTCTGGAGAGTAAAGAAACATTTAGACCTTACTTATATGTATACTCACACGTTTATCTTAATTTATATTATTATTGTATATATTGTAATATTAATATTAGTTATTATTTTACAATATCCTCTACTTCTTTGTTACAGCACTAATCTTGTTAGATTATTCTATATTTTAAGTTATTTTTAAAAATATAGAAAAATATAGAAACAATGATTTCCAGATTTCATACAATTTATTACCCAGTTTTGTCAATTTCCGTAGTTCAATCCTTGGCTCCAATATTTGTGGTTATATATAGGCTGTTTCCATGACCTAGTTCAATGTTTGGCCAATTACTTAATTATCTACTTATTTACTATCTTCTGCAACTCTTCAATTCACTTTCTTCCTCATCCTTACTTTCCTTTTCCTTATCTTTAGAGCCCAATAATAATAAAAATAATAAAATTATTTGCCCTTGAATTCTAAGAGAATAGTTTCTTGAAATACCCATAAGCGATATCAAATAAATTGAATTGAATTCAATTGAAATGTAGACATAATAATAAAAAGAAGATTACAAGTCGGAATGTTCTTTAATCCAATCCACATAATAGTATACTTTAGTATATCCATCTGGATAGACTGTGCCGCATTTGAAGACAATGAATCCCGCAATAGCAACAAGTTCACCATTATAAACGCCAGGACCACCAGAGTCACCGCTGCAGGCGCCATTATTCTCGCCGTGGGCCAAACAAATCAACTTATCTGAAAAGTAGTTGATTCTTTCAAAGCACTCTCTCGCGGAAATTGACGCAAAAACGCTCCACTGTAATTGGAGTGGCGTATTTCCGCCATTTTGCAGGCTACCCCAACCAGATATGGTAACTGAGGAGTACTCAACCAACTCGGCGCTAGCCAGCGCAATGGCTTGAATGTTTCTCGAATAGTCCAGAGGTGTGGCTAGCTTTAAGAGTGCGATATCATTTTCTATGTCAAATCCGTCGTGTATCTTAATAGAGTCCACCAGCCGCATGACTCCACCCCTGGAAAGGTTTACAGTACCAGCCAGGATAGAAAATAACTTCGGATTGTTGCTACAATAGAGAGAACCTGAATACATTACATCCCGTTAGACATTTACAATAACGTCGGTTACTAACGCTTGAAAGACTCCATTTTCGTCCTGGTCACCAACACAATGTGCTGCCGTTAGAACATAATTTCTGGAAATGATCGAGCCACCGGACATGTGTCTCGCGTTCATTTGTAGAGAGACCTGGTGTGGAAATTGCCCTTCCATAGCGTCCCTGCCTCCCAAAATGCGTCCCTGAGGAACAGCCTGGACGAGTTTCAACACAAAAATGCATAGCAGCGCAATTGAAGCCAACTTCGGCATGGCTCGGATTACGTTTAACCAACACTGACCATGCTGGAAAATTCTTCTCTTTTATAAGCAGAAGATCCATGCAAATACGTCATTACTTCAATTAGTATAGGAGTTTGAGTGCACTTGAGTTTTAAATTTTGTATTTGCATTTATTTAGCAGATTGGATTTGCACTAAGAAACAAGTTCCTTTTTGGCATACAATTGATAACAAAGTAATAAGTATTACATCTATATAATAATACATAATCAAAAAATTATTATTATTATTATTATTACCGTTAATACTCATAACTAGAACTTATGACTAAAAACATCTCCTTTGAATCATTTTGGCGACTTGGTTGATTTAGAATATATTTATATCAATTTGCACAAGTTGACAATAACCTTTTGTACAATACATATAATGCAAATAGACAATTAAGTACATTAGAATATTGAACAATAAGTGCAGCTGAATAAATCTCGATCGGAATAAGAAACGCATCGACCTTGGATTTTAAAATATGACAAATATTTATGAGTTTAACATTCATTATTTATATTATTGATATTTATTTATATTCAATTCGATAATCAAGTGAGTCTGGAGTTTTGCTATAAATTGCAGAACATTTTCAACCACAATCAGTGTTAACTTAACTTGAGGTAACTTAAACATGTCAAACTTTTCATCAGCTGCTCTGCTCTGCTCTTTCTTAGCCTTGGTCGTCGTCCAAGCAGTTCCACAGGGACGTATTGTGGGAGGCGAAGATGCAGTGGAAGCTCAGTTTCCTCACCAGATCTCGTTGAGGATACACGGTTCACATACTTGCGGCGGGTCAATACTATCCCCGAATACCATTCTGACTGCAGCGCACTGTATTGGCAACCCGGACAAACCGTAAGTTTACTTACTTTTAGCTCGAATCTTTCCTCTTCATTTCTGAACTCTTATTTAACAGCGATCCTCGCGCATTTACCATTCGTGCCGGTACTAACAACCTTTCGAGTGGTGGTGTCGTTCGCCAGGTGGACCGCATTATAGTGAATGAGGGATACATTGGCTTCCAAAATGACCTCGCCATCTTGATACTAGCCGAGCCTCTGACCTTTTCCAGAAATATTCAACCTATTGCTTTAGCCAGTGCTGAAACACCTGTGGACTCGCCAGTTACTATTTCCGGCTGGGGTCGCCTGCGAACTAACGGAAGATTACCAAACCACTTACAATGGAACGTTATGCAGTCGAAGGGCAATTGCTATGGTCCGAATTGGTTGATTTGCTTGGGTCATGCAGAGGGTAATGGTGCCTGCAATGGTGATTCCGGCGGACCTGCCGTATACAATGAGGAGTTAGTTGGCGTCGCTGGTTTTGTCGTAAATGGTTGTGGTTCCGACTCTCCGGATGGTTACGCTAATGTATTCTATCACAAGGACTGGATCAACGAACATACCATTGAGTAATAATTTTGAACCAATCGTTAAATAAATTAAACAACAATCTTTGCAACAGTTTTGTGTGCTTTCTTAGACATATGGTACATATAGAGTACTTTGATTTTTTTACTTTAATTATGTCGCGATAAGATTACATCGCGATGAGCCTTCACAAAGAAAGCCATCATGATAAGAATATTCGTATATGTGGTTATGCGAAATCCTGCTGCTGCTTCCTCGTTCACACATTTTGTACCCCCATCATTCCTTCAGATGATAAGGATAGATAAATTTTGATTTATATATCGCACTCAATCCAAAAAAGTGAGACAATTCAAAATGTCTCAATCTACAGGAACCCCAATTTTGTTATTGCAGCCTGGTGTATCTTCACAGGATGAGGAGAGACTAAAACTTTTGGCATCAGTTCACAACAAGAAAAGAAATAAAATAAATAAATAATAATAATGAAAAGATCGCACTGTGAAGAGTTTTAATACATAAACTCGAAAAGGACAAATTTTTGAAATGGGCTTGGCATATCTTGTTGGTCGAGATTACGAACACTTTTAGATGCGGGCTGAATACGAAAACCTGTATAAAGAAGTGAATGAAGAGATCATAAGCGCCAAGATAACCTCTGTGAAACTTATGTTTCAATATCGAGAAATGAGGACGCTGATGGCACGCAACCCGTCCTCACCAAGCACAACGTGTTTGATTGGCGGTGTGTGGACCGAAGGGAATTCTACCCTACAGCCCCCAAGCACATATGGGCCCTTGAAAGGGTGGTAGCGAGAAAACGATGGATATTTATTTCGAAATATACACTTACCAGGTTCCAGCGTAGCTACTACTATCGTTATTTAAATAAATATACATTGTTTAATATACACTCCAAGAGTTGGAAATAAATATATTTGGAAATTTAAATAAATACACACCCCAAGAGTTAGAATGTATTCACTTCGTTCTGCCATTACAAAGATCCAAACTATTAAATTCAGCCGAAACTGAACAAAAATCATTAATTTTAGTGGTAGTGTATAAAAACACAACTTTAGCGCATCCATTCTAGAGACCAGTTGTTTCAGTAGGTGAGTTACTATTTTATATTTTCCTCAGCGGATTAAAAATCTCATGTTCAGCAACTTGCTACTTTAAGTAATTAACACCTTCCATTGTATCTGCATGAATTTTTCAATTGGCTACCATAACATAACATTTGGTTCACAGCACCAGTTGTGCCTAGTAAAAGTGGCCTACTGAGCACAATATATCACAACTTTAACATTCAAGAAAGGTAACGTTTTCACCCACTGAAGTTATAAAATTGAATTACACTATAGGCGATTACAATTGGATATAATCGTATTGAAGGCCGTGAGTTACTTGAGGTACATAGGGAACATTCATTTTCATCATCATCATCATTCTTCCCCAATTTAAGTTGACCACGACACATCTGCTGTAAATAGTTTGGCCAAAAGTATTGTTATAAACAAACAAGGACATGAAAAAAAACTATAACTACAAAATAGTGGCATTGAATAGTGTTGACGAATACAGTTTCGCATTCGTTGATGTAGATCTATTTTTAAAAGTTAGCACAAGATAACAATAACATTTTTATTAATATTATACAAATATACAATTAAATATAATATATTAGAATATTCAACAATAAACGCAGCTGAATAAACCCCGATCGGAATAAAAGACGCATCGACCTTGGATTTTAATATATAACACATTTGTATCGATACACACACACATGCGAGTACATGTTTTTGTATGCTTATGTGTTATTTGTATTTATGCATAGTTAGTTCGCTGTTGAAGTGAGTCTGGAGTTTTGCTATAAATTGCAGAATAGTTTCAACCACTATCAGTGTTAGCTTAACTCTAGATAACTTAAACATGTCGAGATTTTTATCAGCTGCGTTGCTCTGCTCTTTCTTAACAATCGTCCTCGTCCAAGCAGTTCCACAGGGACGTATTGTGGGAGGCGAAGACGCAGTGGAAGGTCAGTTTCCTCACCAAGTCTCGTTGAGAGAGAACGGCGGACATATTTGCGGGGCATCAATAATATCCTCGAATTACATTCTGACTGCAGCGCACTGTGTTGGCAACGAGGACGAATATGGAGTATATGAACCGTAAGTTGAACTAATACCTTGAATTCGAATCCTTCCTTTTCATTTCTGAACTTTCATTTAGCACCGATCCTCGAGCAATTACCATCCTTGCCGGTACAAGCAACCTCTTCAGTGGTGGAGTCGTTCTCCAGGTGGCCTCCGTTAGAGTGCATGAGGGATACGTTGGCACCAAAAATGATATCGCGATCTTGAAACTAGCCAAACCTCTGATCTTTTCGAGAAACATTCTACCTATTGGCTTGGCCAGTGCCGAAACTCCTGCGGATTCGCCGGTTACTATTTCTGGCTGGGGTCGCCTGCGAACTAAGGGAGAAGTGCCGACCCACTTACAATGGAACGTTGTGTACTCGGAGGGCGATTGCTATGGCCCCGAGTTGATTTGCTTGGCTCATGCGAAATACAATGGTGCCTGTAATGGTGACTCTGGTGGTCCTGCCGTCTACAATGCTGAATTAGTTGGAGTTGCCGGTTTTGTAATTCGAGTTTGCGGTTCCGATAATCCCGATGGTTACGCAAGCGTTTACTACCATGCGGATTGGATCAAGGAGCACTCCGATTTGTAGTCCTATAATAATTAATAATTGGTGAATAGGAAATTGTAATAAAATTCAAATAAAAATGATTATTTCAGCTAAGTATTTGTACTTTTTATGTCTACCTCATGGCATCACCAAGCAGTATTTCCACAGGGTTGATTTTTAACGGTTCTTGCAACTGATGGGAATTTCGACATGTTGATATTTTGTTGATATATTGTTCCCAAATATTGTTTAGGCTAATAATTCTGCACACATGACGAACTACTATACTCGTACAATGATAAACAGAAGGAAGTATTTTTCTCTTATTGTTTATTTAAGAGTCTTTATTTTAAGAATGCTATATAAGAACCAGATAACCAACTCAATAAGTGGCCGATACTCAAGAAAAGTGATCTCAGACATAATGGTGAAGTAGCCATATAGAAGTGTCGAGTTCACCCATATCGAATGTGGACCTATGCTCCAAACGTGAGAAGAGTTGAGGAACGTTGAGTCCGACCTCCATTCATTGCACAACAGACGCGTGTTGTTCCTGGTATAGAGATCAACTTCATCTAGCGCCATTGACTCCCCGAAAACAAGGTATCGCCGAAAACTGCACCTGATACCGAATCAAATATTTTCGCCACGTCCAATGATGCAACATACAACGGAATGAAAGACAGGTATACAGACATTACACCAACATTATGATGATAAGACACGTCGCAATGACCTCCGGCGCTACCGCCCTTGATTGTTATCTAATCGAGACCAGAAGTAGTGTACTTTTCTTAAATCGACTAATATTAATCGGGGTCCACGCAATATGGCCGCTCTTCTCGCCCAACCATGATCGACTCCCATCAATTCCTTGATACTAAGATTGTGGAAGTGACCATTATAACTCCTTATCTTACATTTACACCGCTCTGTGGAATAGTGATTCCTTTTAACAAAACCGGTGACCTTACAGCATACAGAAACCTTAGAATTACGAGCTGGGCAAAGTAAGAGAAGGCATTAAGTCGGAAAACAGGTCGTCCTGCCCTTGTTGTGACCATCAGGGACCTTAAAGATTCTGTAAATAGGGTGGTGAGGTTTTTAGCATCCCCGCATTAAGTGGTTTGTTCCACGATGAGGCCTGGACAATAGGCCAAACCTCCCTGATAGAATAGAGAGCCTGCGAAGTTGTTGTTGGATGAGATTACAAATAGTTTGACATTCGGGCTGAATACAACGACCTACTTCCTCTGTACAAGGAAGTGATCATATGGGTATATATGTATAAGTGATAATATAACGAAATTAATTAAAATCCAATCGAACGTAACCAATAACGTACTTTAATGCTATGGATTTGAAGGTTTCATTGTTGAAGAAATTCTCAAGAAGTATTGCCTTGTTTTTGTAGAATTCATATGGCGTTCTCTCTAAATTACCATGTACAGATCCTTATACAAATAATATTTGGTCAATTCAAATAATTATTTTAAAATATGGCAGTTTTAAATATTATATTGTGTCATTAATGCACTAGCAATCAAAAATTTTATTTCAATTATTATAGATATTAGAACAGCTGACACATCAATAGAATCTACAATGCATTTCTCAGAGTTTATTATTCAAAACTTGTATTGAATATGTGTTTCATTGTTTTGATTAATGAAGAGCTAAATAAACAAGTTAAGTAAGCTCGTGGGCATACTTTACTTTATTTTGTTCTCTGTATGTCTGAATTGCTTGGATTATAAATTGCATCGAATCGCAATCAACCTTCAAACAACAGTTGAACATGTCTTCGTCTTCATCAGTTGCGTTTATCTATTGCTTTTTGGTAGCTCTCGTCCAGGCTATTCCCGAGGGACGAATTGTGGGTGGCGAGGATGCCATAGAAGGTCAATTTCCGCATCAAGTGTCTCTAATGATGCTTGATGAACACATTTGCGGTGGCTCGATTATTTCAAAGAACTACATTCTGACTGCAGCTCACTGCGTCGGCGGAGAGGACAGACATGGCCGATATTACACGTAATTACTTCTTCACATTCATTTAGCAATCATCTTTTCTGCACAAACATATTTTTATTAAGGTACAAACCCAAGCTATTCACCATTCGTGCTGGCACTACCAACCGTTTGAGTGGCGGAGTTGTTCACCAGGTCATGTTGATTGAGGCGCACGAAGAATACGGAAACTTTTTGAATGATGTAGCGCTCTTGAGGCTATCTACACCACTGGAATTCTCCGAAACTATTAAATCCATTCCTTTGGCCAGCAGTGAGACGCCTGATGATTCGCCTGTGGTTATCTCCGGATGGGGTAGTACCCGAAATTACGGCGATTCACCCGTCCAACTTAAATGGAACGTTTTGACGTCAATCTCAACGGGACAATGTGAAAGGGACATCGGTTTTCGTTCGAATTCCTTGATGTGCTTGGGCCACTCGAGAAATAATGGTGCCTGTAATGGTGACTCCGGTGGACCTGCCACTTTTAACGATGAATTGGTTGGTATTGCCGGTTTCGTTACCGATGGCTGTGGCTCCAAAAGTCCTGATGGTTACACCAAGGTATACCATCATCGGGGTTGGATTAACGAAAGGTTAGACTTGTAGAGCCCAAAAATATTTATACGAGTATATATCACACAATGCATATATATAAGTATACTTCTGATGTATAACACATAAAGCTTTTATTGAAACATCTCAAACTAATATATTGGATCTTGTTCAACTAAATACTAAATACATATGTATCCTTGATGAATCGCACAAACTTTATATAAGGGAATTATCCATAAACGTGCAGGCAGATGATAGGGAGTTTTGGAAAAATGTAGTCGGATACTTATCAATCCGTGTTAATTGGTAATTGACACTATGATTCTATGAGTACTGTGATCATTACCCGAAAGGCCCCTGTACGAAAAAGAGGTCTATGGTCTAGTCCGCACTTTGGTTTGGATAGTTTTTCGATCCATCCGGAACTTTGGCTGGGTCTTTTACACGGGTTTATGGAGTGTAGTGGCGATTTATGCGGGATGAGCAACAGACGGCCGAGATTTTACCAACCTAGGAATGAAAAACGTGCAGGTTCTTTGAACTTAGAATAGAGATTAAGTCTGTCAACTTTCTCTTATCTCGGAGACTTCACATGATAAGCATATGTACAAGTAATAAAGATATGTGCAAAGAACTATTATTACGAAAATGTGAAGTACAATTGGAAGAATGTATGTAATTTGTCTAAGATTTTAACCCAGAAAGAGTTGCTTCTTATCTGGAACTTATGAAACACGTGCGCTGTCTCTGAAGTTTTATCTTGTTTTTCTGTCCAGTAAATCATTTTGTAAATAGTTCTTCGTGGAAACCTAATTATAGCACGGATTATTTGTAATTTTATTATTTTATTTATTTATGGCTTTCCTCGGGTATATAAACAGCGAGATGGAGAGCTTTGATATTAGTAATACTTTAAATTCTAAACATGTCAGTAACTTTGTGTGCATCAGCGATACTGCTTTGCTCTTTCCTTATGGATTCTGGGTTCGTCCAGGCTGTTCCGCTCATTCAGGATGACAGCGAAGCTAAAATAGGCGAGTTTCCACATCAAGTTTCATTAAGGAGAAACAATGTACATTATTGTGGTGGCGCGATTATTTCAAAAAACTACATACTCACTGCGGCCATGTGTGTTGTTGAAAGGGTAGAAGATGGCGGCTATCAATGGTAAGATGACCTTCACTATAAGCGTTATTCAATAAACCGTTCCAATTTGATTTTAAAATTCTAGTTTCAGTGCTACGAATCTTTCAATTCAAGCTGGTTCTAATGATCTTTTAACAGGAGGTTTCGTTGTCCAGGTTGACTCCATAAAAGTGCACGAGGAATACGGTCGATTTTTAAACGATCTGGCAATCTTGAAGCTGAAACATTCTCTTATCTTTTCCGATACCATTCAACCTATTGCATTGGCTACCGCTGAAATCCCCATGAATTCAACTGTGATAGTTTCTGGGTGGGCTAAAATTAATAACGGCAACTATACCACCCATCTGCAGAAGAAAATGTTGGGGTCAAAGACATTATTCCCGAAAATGGTGTGTTATGTTTGGAACAGAGTGATATGCTTCAGTCATGTAGTGTCCAATGGAACCTGCATGGTCGAGCCCGGCAATCCTGCCATCTATTCTGGCAATTTAGTTGGTATTGCAGGTGTGACAACCCGCAATTGTGGATCTCCATTTCCTGAAGTGTTTGCAAATGTATATTTTCATGTGGACTGGATAAGAAATAACTCCGATCTAGAAATCTCTGGAGAGTAAAGAAACATTTAGACCTTACTTATATGTATACTCACACGTTTATCTTAATTTATATTATTATTGTATATATTGTAATATTAATATTAGTTATTATTTTACAATATCCTCTACTTCTTTGTTACAGCACTAATCTTGTTAGATTATTCTATATTTTAAGTTATTTTTAAAAATATAGAAAAATATAGAAACAATGATTTCCAGATTTCATACAATTTACTACCCAGTTTTGTCAATTTCCGTAGTGCAGTCCTTGGCTCCAATATTTGTGGTTATATATAGGCTGTTTGCATGACCTGGTTCTTGTTTTGTTGGCCAATTACTTAATTATCTACTTATGTACTATCTTCTGCACCTCTTCGACTCTCTTTCTTCCTCATCCCTACCTTCCTGTTCCTTACATTAGAGCCCAACAATAATAATAATTATAATAAAATTAGTTGTCCTTGAATTCTAAGAGAATAGTTTCTTGTAATACCAATTCAAATAAATTGAATTGAATTCAATTGAAATGTAGACATAATAATAAAAAGAAGATTACAAGTCCGAATGTTCTTTAATCCAATCCACATAATAGTATACTTTAGTATATCCATCTGGATAGACTGTGCCGCATTTGAAGACAATGAATCCAGCGATAGCAACAAGTTCGCCATTATAAACGCCAGGACCACCAGAGTCACCGCTGCAGGCGCCATTATTCTCGCCGTGGGCCAAACAAATCAGCTTATCTGAAAAGTAATTGATTCTTTCAAAGCACTCTCTCGCGGAAATTGACGCAAAAACGCTCCACTGTAATTGGAGTGGCGTATTTCCGCCATTTTGCAGGCTACCCCAACCAGATATGGTAACTGAGGAGTACTCAACCAACTCGGCGCTAGCCAGCGCAATGGCTTGAATGTTTCTCGAATAGTCCAGAGGTGTGGCTAGCTTTAAGAGTGCGATATCATTTTCTATGTCAAATCCGTCGTGTATCTTAATAGAGTCCACCAGCCGCATGACTCCACCCCTGGAAAGGTTTACAGTACCAGCCAGGATAGAAAATAACTTCGGATTGTTGCTACAATAGAGAGAACCTGAATACATTACATCCCGTTAGACATTTACAACAACGTCGGTTACTAACGCTTGAAAGACTCCATTTTCGTCCTGGTCACCAACACAATGTGCTGCCGTTAGAACATAATTTCTGGAAATGATCGAGCCACCGCACATGTGTCTCGCGTTCATTTGTAGAGAGACCTGGTGTGGAAATTGCCCTTCCATAGCGTCCCTGCCTCCCAAAATGCGTCCCTGAGGAACAGCCTGGACGAGTTTCAACACAAAAATGCATAGCAGCGCAATTGAAGCCAACTTCGGCATGGCTCGGATTACGTTTAACCAACACTGACCATGCTGGAAAATTCTTCTCTTTTATAAGCAGAAGATCCATGCAAATACGTCATTACTTCAATTAGTATAGGAGTTTGAGTGTACTTGATTTTTAAATTTTGTATTTGCATTTATTTAGCAGATTGGATTTGCACTAAGAAACAAGTTCCTTTTTGGCATACAATTGATAACAAAGTAATAAGTATTACATCTATATAATAATACATAATCAAAAAATTATTATTATTATTATTATTACCGTTAATACTCATAACTAAAACTTATGACTAAAAACATCTCCTTTGAATCATTTTGGCGACTTGGTTGATTTAGAATATATTTATATCAATTTGCACAAGTTGACAATAACCTTTTGTACAATACATATAATGCAAATAGACAATTAAGTACATTAGAATATTGAACAATAAGTGCAGCTGAATAAATCTCGATCGGAATAAGAAACGCATCGACCTTGGATTTTAAAATATGACAAATATTTATGAGTTTAACATTCATTATTTATATTATTGATATTTATTTATATTCAATTCGATAATCAAGTGAGTCTGGAGTTTTGCTATAAATTGCAGAACATTTTCAACCACAATCAGTGTTAACTTAACTTGAGGTAACTTAAACATGTCAAACTTTTCATCAGCTGCTCTGCTCTGCTCTTTCTTAGCCTTGGTCGTCGTCCAAGCAGTTCCACAGGGACGTATTGTGGGAGGCGAAGATGCAGTGGAAGCTCAGTTTCCTCACCAGATCTCGTTGAGGATACACGGTTCACATACTTGCGGCGGGTCAATACTATCCCCGAATACCATTCTGACTGCAGCGCACTGTATTGGCGACCCGGACAAACCGTAAGTTTACTTACTTTTATCTCGAATCTTTCCTCTTCATTTCTGAACTCTTATTTAACAGCGATCCTCGCGCATTTACCATTCGTGCCGGTACTAACAACCTTTCGAGTGGTGGTGTCGTTCGCCAGGTGGACCGCATTATAGTGCATGAGGGATACATTGGCTTCCAAAATGACCTCGCCATCTTGATACTAGCCGAGCCTCTGACCTTTTCCAGAAATATTCAACCTATTGCTTTAGCCAGTGCTGAAACACCTGTAGACTCGCCAGTTACTATTTCCGGCTGGGGTCGCCTGCGAACTAACGGAAGATTACCAAACCACTTACAATGGAACGTTATGCAGTCGAAGGGCAATTGCTATGGTCCGAATTGGTTGATTTGCTTGGGTCATGCGGAAGGTAATGGTGCCTGCAATGGTGATTCCGGCGGTCCTGCCGTATACAATGAGGAGTTAGTTGGCGTCGCTGGTTTCGTCGTAAATGGTTGTGGTTCCGACTCTCCGGATGGTTACGCTAATGTATTCTATCACAAGGACTGGATCAACGAACATACCATTGAGTAATAATTTTGAACCAATCGTTAAATAAATTAAACAACAATCTTTGCAACAGTTTTGTGTGCTTTCTTAGACATATGGTACATATAGAGTACTTTGATTTTTTACTTTAATTATGTCAAGTGGGTTAGATTGCATCGCGATGAGCATTCACAAAGAAAGCCATCATGATAAGAATTCTCGTATATGTGGTTATGCGAAATCCTGCTGCTGCTTCCTCGTTCACACATTTTGTACCCCCATCATTCCTTCAGATGATAAGGATAGATAAATTTTGATTTATATATCGCACTCAATCCAAAAAAGTGAGACAATTCAAAATGTCTCAATCTACAGGAACCCCAATTTTGTTATTGCAGCCTGGTGTATCTTCACAGGATGAGGAGAGACTAAAACTTTTGGCATCAGTTCACAACAAGAAAAGAAATAAAATAAATAAATAATAATAAAATGTTCGCACTGTGAAGAGTTTTAATACATAAACTCGAAAAGGACAAATTTTTGAAATGGGCTTGGCATATCTTGTTGGTCGAGATTACAAACACTTTGAGATGCGGGCTGAATACGAAAACCTGTATAAAGGAGTGAATGAAGAGATCATAAGCGCCAAGATAACCTCTTTGTGAAACTTTTGTTTCAATATCGAGAAATGCGGTGGTGGCAACGCTGAGGAAGCTGATGGCACGCAACCCGTCCCCACCAAGCACAACGTGTTTGATTGGCGGTGTGTGGACCAAAGGGAATTCTACCCTACAGCCCCCAAGCACATGTGGGCCCTTGAATGGGTGGTTGCGAGAAAACGATGGATATTCATTTCGAAATATACACTTACCAGGTTCCAGCCTAGCTACTACTATCGTTATTTAAATAAGTATACAATTTTTAATATACAATCCAAGAGTTGGAAATAAATAAATTTGGAAATCTAAATAAATACACACCCCAAGAGTTAGAATGTATTCACTTCGTTCTGCCATTACAAAGATCCAAACTATTAAATTCAGCCGAAACTGAACCAAAATCATTAATTTTAGTGGTAGTGTATAAAAACACAACTTTAGCGCATCTATTCTAAAGACCTGTTGTTTCAGTAGGTGAGTTACTATTATATATATTCCTCAGCGGATTAAAAATCTCATGTTCAGCGACTTGCTGCTTCAAGCAATTAACACCTTCCATTGTATCTGCATGAATTTATCAATTGGATACCATAACATAACATTTGGTTCACAGCACCAGTTGTGCCTAGTAAAAGTGGCCTACTGAGCACAATATATCACAATTTCAACATTCAAGAAAGGTAACGTTTTCACCCACTGAAGTTATAAACCTCAATTACACTATAGCCGATTACAATTGGATATAATCGTATTGAAGGCCGTGAGTTACTTGAGGTACATAGGGAACATTCATTTTCATCATCATCATCATTCTTCCCCAATTTAAATTGACCACGACACATCTGCTGTAAATAGTTTGATCAAAAGTATTGTTATAAATAAACAAGGACATGAAAAAAAACTATAACTACAAAATAGCGGCATTGAATAGTGTTGACGAATACAGTTTCGCATTCGTTCATGTAGATCTATTTTTAAAAGTTAGCACAAGATAACAATAACATTTTTATTAATATTATACAAATATACAATTAAATATAATATATTAGAATATTCAACAATAGGCGCAGCTGAATAAACCCCGATCGGAATAAAAGACGCATCGACCTTGGATTTTAATATATAACAAATTGTATACGTATCGATACATATTTTTGTATGCTTATGTATTATTTGTATGCATGTTTAGTTAGTTCGCTGTTGAAGTGAGTCTGGAGTTTTGCTATAAATTGCAGAATAGTTTCAACCACTATCAGTGTTAACTTAACTCGAGGTAACTTAAACATGTCGAGATTTTCATCAGCTGCGTTGCTCTGCTCTTTCTTAGCAATTGTCCTCGTCCAAGCAGTTCCACAGGGACGTATTGTGGGAGGCGAAGATGCAGTGGAAGGTCAGTTTCCTCACCAAGTCTCGTTGAGGGAGAACGGTGGACATATTTGCGGGGCGTCAATAATATCCTCGAATTACATTCTGACTGCAGCGCACTGTGTTGGCAACGAGAACGAATATGGAGTATATGAACCGTAAGTTAAACTAATACTTGAAATTCGAATCCTTCCTTTTCATTTCTGAACTTTCATTTAGCACCGATCCTCGAGCAATTACCATCCTTGCCGGTACAAGCAACCTTTTCAGTGGCGGAGTCGTTCACCAGGTGGCCTCCGTTAGAGTGCATGAGGGATACGTTGGCACCAAAAATGATATCGCGATCTTGAAACTAGCTAAACCTCTGATCTTTTCCCGAAACATTCTACCTATTGGCTTGGCCAGTGCCGAAACACCTGCGGATTCGCCGGTTACTATTTCTGGCTGGGGTCGCCTGCGAACTAAGGGAGAAGTGCCGACCCACTTACAATGGAACGTTTTGTACTCGAAGGGCGATTGCTATGGCCCCGAGTTGATCTGCTTGGCTCATGCGAAATACAATGGTGCCTGTAATGGTGACTCTGGTGGTCCTGCCGTCTACAATGCTGAATTAGTTGGAGTTGCCGGTTTTGTAATTCGAGTGTGCGGTTCCGCTAATCCCGATGGTTACGCAAGCGTTTACTACCATGCAGATTGGATCAAGGAGCACTCCGATTTGTAGTCCTATAATAATTGATAAATGTTGAATAGAAATTTATAATACAATAAAATTCATATAAGAATTGTTATTAATTTTACAATTTTGGATTTGTACTTTTTTATGAAACTTTTTGAGACATGATCTTGGCTAAAACGGAGTCTTTCCTCAGAGTTTTTCAATGTTATTCACTTCTATTATTAATGCTTATGCAAACTAGAACGTTGTTTTTTCGAAAAAACCGTGGTGTTGATCTTGAGGTCGATGGAAACGATTGACCGTAGTTAGCATAGTATTTTTCTTCTTGGGGTTGTCGTAGAATATCCACTTCTCATATCCTGTCAAAATCCGATGAAAATAGCCTATCCCTCTGCCCTTGAATCAAATGTTGTGAAAATCGCCTTTCAATGTCTCTCGGTTTCGGTTCATAAGGCACCCAATTTGCTTGCTTTTTAATAATTCCTATAGCTGAATCGTATAGAAACGCCTGGTTGAGGTACCTGCATCAATTTTGCAAGTGCCTCTTACGTACGTTCGATTCTGATCTTCTTCGAGTTAATGCGTCTAATTCTTTGTCTTCGATATTTTTTGGCTGTCCAGAGGGAGGCTTGTCCTCAACGCTGTAGTTTCGATTCTTGAAACGTCAAAAGCATTCCCTCTATAAACCATTCAATTGTCAACTGATTCATACTGTTGCTGAATTAATCCACATCGAAAGTTGTAAAAAATAATAGCACGTAAATGTTCACGATTTAATTCCATTTTTGGGCCTAGATGAATCTTTTAAGTCACTGTAAACAACGCAAATAGAGCTCGTATGTCAAAACGTTCTGAGTACGTAGAACCTCAAAACTGTCCAACTTTACGATAGAGCTGTCAGTTGCCAGATTGCAACACTAGGGTTGCCAAATCAACAACACAGCTACAACTCTTCTCATTTAATCACCTAGCTAGATAAATAATAACTTTGATTTACTTAAAGCAGGTTTCATTCTTCATCAGGCTGATTATAATTATGGAACTTTTTTGCAGTATAAGATATCCACATTATATGATCCTCTAACTAATCTCGTCCAGGCTGTTCCGCTCATTCAGGATGACAGCGAAGCTAAAATAGGCGAGTTTCCACATCAAGTTTCATTAAGGAAGAACAATGTACATTATTGTGGCGGCGCGATTATTTCAAAAAACTACATACTCACTGCGGCCATGTGTGTTGTTGAAAGGGTAGAAGATGGCGGCTATCAATGGTAAGATGACCTTCAATACAAGCGTTGTTCAACAAACCATTCCAACTTGATTTTCACATTCTATTTTCAGTGCTACGAATCTTTCAATTCAAGCTGGTTCTAATGATCGTTTAACGGGAGGTTTCGTTGTCCAGGTTGACTCCGTAGAAGTGCATGAAGAATACGGCCGATTTTTGAACGATCTGGCAATCTTGAAGCTGAAACATTCTCTGATCTTTTCCGATACCATTCAACCCATTGCATTGGCTGCCGCTGAAATCCCCATGAATTCAACTGCGATAGTTTCTGGGTGGGCTAAAATTAATAACGGCAACTATACCTATCTGCAGACGAAAATATTAGGGGCAAAGACTATATTCCCGAAAATGGTGTGTTATGTTTGGAAGAGAGTGATATGCTTCAGTCATGCAATGTCCAATGGAACCTGCATGGTCGAGCCCGGCAATCCTGCCATCTATTTAGTTGGTATTGCAGGTGTGACAACCCGCGATTGTGGACCTCCATTTCCTGAAGTGTTTGCAAATGTATATTTTCATATGGACTGGATAAGAAATTACTCCGATCTAGAAATCTCTGGAGAGTAAAGAAACATTTAGACCTTACTTATATCTATACTCACACGTTTATCTTAATTTATATTATTAATATTGTACTAATACTTAGTTATTATTTTACAATATCCTCTACTTATTTGTCACAGCAATAATCTTGTTCGATTATTCTATATTTTAAGTTATTTTTAAAAAGATAGAAAAATATATTGTAGAAACAATGATTTCCAGATTTTATACAATTTATTACCCAGGGATGTCAGTACTCTAACACGTACTCGTATTATTAAGCATTGCTTCGCTATTTCTTCGTTTCCGTTAGAAAAAGTTTTTTCCGTTAAGAAAATGCTTGCGAACTGGGTTGATTTCAGGCCCAGTGTTTTACCAATTCTATCCAAGGTATGCGAAATGGGGCTTGGTATCGCTTTTCATGCTTGACTTCTCGAAAGAATTTGCTTTTAAAAATAGTTTACGTCGCAACCGGCAAAAATTTCCAATTAAGTTCTACCATTGTGTAGAAGTAAAATAAAGTCATACCAGAGGTATTTCTTGGTGGAACTCAAATTAGAATTTCAACCTTAGAATGTCTACTGAATTTGTGCCTGTCGAGATAAAAAAAGTATATATATATATACTTATACTTATATATACATATACTATAAAGTATATACATATATATACTTATATGTATATTGCAAGCTTTATCATTCCCTATCACAGATTGAACATTGCCTTCAACAACGTGGTTAGATATGTATGTCTACGGCTAACACAGATTTAATCACATTTCAGGTTTCCGTAGTCCAAACCTTGGCTCCAATATTTGTGGGCCGTTTCCATGACCTGGATCTTGTTTTGTTGGCCAATTACTTAATTATCTACTTATTTACTATCTTCTGCACCTCATCGATTCTCTTTCTTCTCTCATCCCTACCTTCCTCTTTCTTACATTAGAGCCTAATATTAATAATAATCCTAAAATCAGTTGGCCTTGAATTCGTGTAATACCTATAAGCGAATTCAAATAAATTGAATTGAATTCAATTGAAATTTAGATATAATAATAAAAAGAAGATTACAAGTCCGAATGTTCTTTAATCCAATCCACATAATAGTATACTTTAGTATATCCATCTGGATAGACTGTGCCGCATTTGAAGACAATGAATCCGGCGATAGCAACAAGTTCACCATTATAAACGCCAGGACCACCAGAGTCACCGCTGCAGGCGCCATTATTCTCGCCGTGGGCCAAACAAATCAGCTTATCTGAAAAGTAGTTGATTCTTTCAAAGCACTCACTCGCGGAAATTGACGCAAAAACGCTCCACTGTAATTGAAGTGGCGTATTTCCGCCATTTTGCAGGCTACCCCAACCAGATATGGTAACTGAGGAGTACTCAACCAACTCGGCGCTAGCCAGCGCAATGGCTTGAATGTTTCTCGAATAGTCCAGAGGTTTGGCTAGCTTTAAGAGTGCGATATCATTTTCTATGTCAAATCCGTCGTGTATCTTAATAGAGTCCACCAGCCGCATGACTCCACCCCTGGAAAGGTTTACAGTACCAGCCAGGATAGAAAATAACTTCGGATTGTTGCTACAATAGAGAGAACCTGAATACATTACATCCCGTTAGACATTTACAATAACGTCGGTTACTAACGCTTGAAAGACTCCATTTTCGTCCTGGTCACCAACACAATGTGCTGCAGTTAGAACATAATTTCTAGAAATGATCGAGCCACCGCACATGTGTCTCGCGTTCATTTGTAGAGAGACCTGGTGTGGAAATTGCCCTTCCATAGCGTCCCTGCCTCCCAAAATGCGTCCCTGAGGAACAGCCTGGACGAGTTTCAACACAAAAATGCATAGCAGCGCAATTGAAGCCAACTTCGGCATGGCTCGGATTACGCTTAACCAACACTGACCATGCTGGAAAATTCTTCTCTTTTATAAGCAGAAGATCCATGCAAATACGTCATTACTTCAATTAGTATAGGAGTTTGAGTGCACTTGAGTTTTAAATTTTGTATTTGCATGTATTTAGCAGATTGGATTTGCACTAAGAAACAAGTTCCTTTTTGGCATACAATTGATAACAAAGTAATAAGTATTACATCTATATAATAATACATAATCAAAAAATTATTATTATTATTATTATTACCGTTAATACTCATAACTAAAACTTATGACTAAAAACATCTCCTTTGAATCATTTTGGCGACTTGGTTGATTTAGAATACATTTATATCAGTTTGATATATTTATATCAGTATCATATAAGCTCATAATAACCTTTTGTACAATACATATAATGCAAATAGACAATTAAGTACATTAGAATATTGAACAATAGGCGCAGCTGAATAAATCTCGATCGGAATAAGAAACGCATCGACCTTGGATTTTAAAATATGACAAATATTTATGAGTTTAACATTCATTATTTATATTATTGATATTTATTTATATTCAATTCGATAATCAAGTGAGTCTGGAGTTTTGCTATAAATTGCAGAATATTTTCAACCACAATCAGTGTTAACTTAACTTGAGGTAACTTAAACATGTCAAACTTTTCATCAGCTGCTCTGCTCTGCTCTTTCTTAGCCTTAGTCGTCGTCCAAGCAGTTCCACAGGGACGTATTGTGGGAGGCGAAGATGCAGTGGAAGCTCAGTTTCCTCACCAGATCTCGTTGAGGATACACGGTTCACATACTTGCGGCGGGTCAATACTATCCCCGAATACCATTCTGACTGCAGCGCACTGTATTGGCGACCCGGACAAACCGTAAGTTTACTTACTTTTATCTCGAATCTTTCCTCTTCATTTCTGAACTCTTATTTAACAGCGATCCTCGCGCATTTACCATTCGTGCCGGTACTAACAACCTTTCGAGTGGTGGTGTCGTTCGCCAGGTGGACCGCATTATAGTGCATGAGGGATACATTGGCTTCCAAAATGACCTCGCCATCTTGATACTAGCCGAGCCTCTGACCTTTTCCAGAAATATTCAACCTATTGCTTTAGCCAGTGCTGAAACACCTGTGGACTCGCCAGTTACTATTTCCGGCTGGGGTCGCCTGCGAACTAACGGAAGATTACCAAACCACTTACAATGGAACGTTATGCAGTCGAAGGGCAATTGCTATGGTCCGAATTGGTTGATTTGCTTGGGTCATGCGGAAGGTAATGGTGCCTGCAATGGTGATTCCGGCGGTCCTGCCGTATACAATGAGGAGTTAGTTGGCGTCGCTGGTTTCGTCGTAAATGGTTGTGGTTCCGACTCTCCGGATGGTTACGCTAATGTATTCTATCACAAGGACTGGATCAACGAACATACCATTGAGTAATAATTTTGAACCAATCGTTAAATAAATTAAACAACAATCTTTGCAACAGTTTTGTGTGCTTTCTTAGACATATGGTACATATAGAGTACTTTGATTTTTTACTTTAATTATGTCAAGTGGGTTAGATTGCATCGCGATGAGCATTCACAAAGAAAGCCATCATGATAAGAATTCTCGTATATGTGGTTATGCGAAATCCTGCTGCTGCTTCCTCGTTCACACATTTTGTACCCCCATCATTCCTTCAGATGATAAGGATAGATAAATTTTGATTTATATATCGCACTCAATCCAAAAAAGTGAGACAATTCAAAATTTCTCAATCTACAGGAACCCCAATTTTGTTATTGCAGCCTGGTGTATCTTCACAGGATGAGGAGAGACTAAAACTTTTGGCATCAGTTCACAACAAGAAAAGAAATAAATAATAATAAAATGTTCGCACTGTGAAGAGTTTTAATACATAAACTCGAAAAGGACAAATTTTTGAAATGGGCTTGGCATATCTTGTTGGTCGAGATTACAAACACTTTGAGATGCGGGCTGAATACGAAAACCTGTATAAAGGAGTGAATGAAGAGATCATAAGCGCCAAGATAACCTCTTTGTGAAACTTTTGTTTCAATATCGAGAAATGCGGTGGTGGCAACGCTGAGGAAGCTGATGGCACGCAACCCGTCCCCACCAAGCACAACGTGTTTGATTGACGGTGTGTGGACCAAAGGGAATTCTACCCTACAGCCCCCAAGCACATGTGGGCCCTTGAATGGGTGGTTGCGAGAAAACGATGGATATTCATTTCGAAATATACACTTACCAGGTTCCAGCCTAGCTACTACTATCGTTATTTAAATAAGTATACAATTTTTAATATACAATCCAAGAGTTGGAAATAAATAAATTTGGAAATCTAAATAAATACACACCCCAAGAGTTAGAATGTATTCACTTCGTTCTGCCATTACAAAGATCCAAACTATTAAATTCAGCCGAAACTGAACCAAAATCATTAATTTTAGTGGTAGTGTATAAAAACACAACTTTAGCGCATCCATTCTAAAGATCTGTTGTTTCAGTAGGTGAGTTACTATTATATATATTCCTCAGCGGATTAAAAATCTCATGTTCAGCGACTTGCTGCTTCAAGCAATTAACACCTTCCATTGTATCTGCATGAATTTATCAATTGGATACCATAACATAACATTTGGTTCACAGCACCAGTTGTGCCTAGTAAAAGTGGCCTACTGAGCACAATATATCACAATTTCAACATTCAAGAAAGGTAACGTTTTCACCCACTGAAGTTATAAACCTCAATTACACTATAGCCGATTACAATTGGATATAATCGTATTGAAGGCCGTGAGTTACTTGAGGTACATAGGGAACATTCATTTTCATCATCATCATCATTCTTCCCCAATTTAAATTGACCACGACACATCTGCTGTAAATAGTTTGATCAAAAGTATTGTTATAAATAAACAAGGACATGAAAAAAAACTATAACTACAAAATAGCGGCATTGAATAGTGTTGACGAATACAGTTTCGCATTCGTTCATGTAGATCTATTTTTAAAAGTTAGCACAAGATAACAATAACATTTTTATTAATATTATACAAATATACAATTAAATATAATATATTAGAATATTCAACAATAGGCGCAGCTGAATAAACCCCGATCGGAATAAAAGACGCATCGACCTTGGATTTTAATATATAACAAATTGTATACGTATCGATACATATTTTTGTATGCTTATGTATTATTTGTATGCATGTTTAGTTAGTTCGCTGTTGAAGTGAGTCTGGAGTTTTGCTATAAATTGCAGAATAGTTTCAACCACTATCAGTGTTAACTTAACTCGAGGTAACTTAAACATGTCGAGATTTTCATCAGCTGCGTTGCTCTGCTCTTTCTTAGCAATTGTCCTCGTCCAAGCAGTTCCACAGGGACGTATTGTGGGAGGCGAAGATGCAGTGGAAGGTCAGTTTCCTCACCAAGTCTCGTTGAGGGAGAACGGTGGACATATTTGCGGGGCGTCAATAATATCCTCGAATTACATTCTGACTGCAGCGCACTGTGTTGGCAACGAGAACGAATATGGAGTATATGAACCGTAAGTTGAACTAATACTTGAAATTCGAATCCTTCCTTTTCATTTCTGAACTTTCATTTAGCACCGATCCTCAAGCAATTACCATCCTTGCCGGTACAAGCAACCTTTTCCGTGGCGGAGTCGTTCACCAGGTGGCCTCCGTTAGAGTGCATGAGGGATACGTTGGCACCAAAAATGATATCGCGATCTTGAAACTAGCTAAACCTCTGATCTTTTCCCGAAACATTCTACCTATTGGTTTGGCCAGTGCCGAAACACCTGCGGATTCGCCGGTTACTATTTCTGGCTGGGGTCGCCTGCGAACTAAGGGAGAAGTGCCGACCCACTTACAATGGAACGTTTTGTACTCGAAGGGCGATTGCTATGGCCCCGAGTTGATCTGCTTGGCTCATGCGAAATACAATGGTGCCTGTAATGGGGACTCTGGTGGTCCTGCCGTCTACAATGCTGAATTAGTTGGAGTTGCCGGTTTTGTAATTCGAGTGTGCGGTTCCGCTAATCCCGATGGTTACGCAAGCGTTTACTACCATGCAGATTGGATCAAGGAGCACTCCGATTTGTAGTCCTATAATAATTGATAAATGTTGAATAGAAATTGATAATACAATAAAATTCATATAAGAATTGTTATTAATTTTACAATTTTGGATTTGTACTTTTTTATGAAACTTTTTGAGACATGATCTTGGCTAAAACGGAGTCTTTCCTCAGAGTTTTTCAATGTTATTCACTTCTATTATTAATGCTTATGCAAACTAGAACGTTGTTTTTTCGAAAAAACCGTGGTGTTGATCTTGAGGTCGATGGAAACGATTGACCGTAGTTAGCATAGTATTTTTCTTCTTGGGGTTGTCGTAGAATATCCACTTCTCATATCCTGTCAAAATCCGATGAAAATAGCCTATCCCTCTGCCCTTGAATCAAATGTTGTGAAAATCGCCTTTCAATGTCTCTCGGTTTCGGTTCATAAGGCACCCAATTTGCTTGCTTTTTAATAATTCCTATAGCTGAATCGTATAGAAACGCCTGGTTGAGGTACCTGCATCAATTTTGCAAGTGCCTCTTACGTACGTTCGATTCTGATCTTCTTCGAGTTAATGCGTCTAATTCTTTGTCTTCGATATTTTTTGGCTGTCCAGAGGGAGGCTTGTCCTCAACGCTGTAGTTTCGATTCTTGAAACGTCAAAAGCATTCCCTCTATAAACCATTCAATTGTCAACTGATTCATACTGTTGCTGAATTAATCCACATCGAAAGTTGTAAAAAATAATAGCACGTAAATGTTCACGATTTAATTCCATTTTTGGGCCTAGATGAATCTTTTAAGTCACTGTAAACAACGCAAATAGAGCTCGTATGTCAAAACGTTCTGAGTACGTAGAACCTCAAAACTGTCCAACTTTACGATAGAGCTGTCAGTTGCCAGATTGCAACACTAGGGTTGCCAAATCAACAACACAGCTACAACTCTTCTCATTTAATCACCTAGCTAGATAAATAATAACTTTGATTTACTTAAAGCAGGTTTCATTCTTCATCAGGCTGATTATAATTATGGAACTTTTTTGCAGTATAAGATATCCACATTATATGATCCTCTAACTAATCTCGTCCAGGCTGTTCCGCTCATTCAGGATGACAGCGAAGCTAAAATAGGCGAGTTTCCACATCAAGTTTCATTAAGGAAGAACAATGTACATTATTGTGGCGGCGCGATTATTTCAAAAAACTACATACTCACTGCGGCCATGTGTGTTGTTGAAAGGGTAGAAGATGGCGGCTATCAATGGTAAGATGACCTTCACTATAAGCGTTATTCAATAAACCATTCCAATTTGATTTTAAAATTCTAGTTTCAGTGCTACGAATCTTTCAATTCAAGCTGGTTCTAATGATCGTTTAACGGGAGGTTTCGTTGTCCAGGTTGACTCCGTAGAAGTGCATGAAGAATACGGCCGATTTTTGAACGATCTGGCAATCTTGAAGCTGAAACATTCTCTGATCTTTTCCGATACCATTCAACCCATTGCATTGGCTGCCGCTGAAATCCCCATGAATTCAACTGCGATAGTTTCTGGGTGGGCTAAAATTAATAACGGCAACTATACCTATCTGCAGACGAAAATATTAGGGGCAAAGACTATATTCCCGAAAATGGTGTGTTATGTTTGGAAGAGAGTGATATGCTTCAGTCATGCAATGTCCAATGGAACCTGCATGGTCGAGCCCGGCAATCCTGCCATCTATTTAGTTGGTATTGCAGGTGTGACAACCCGCGATTGTGGACCTCCATTTCCTGAAGTGTTTGCAAATGTATATTTTCATATGGACTGGATAAGAAATTACTCCGATCTAGAAATCTCTGGAGAGTAAAGAAACATTTAGACCTTACTTATATCTATACTCACACGTTTATCTTAATTTATATTATTAATATTGTACTAATACTTAGTTATTATTTTACAATATCCTCTACTTATTTGTCACAGCAATAATCTTGTTCGATTATTCTATATTTTAAGTTATTTTTAAAAAGATAGAAAAATATATTGTAGAAACAATGATTTCCAGATTTTATACAATTTATTACCCAGGGATGTCAGTACTCTAACACGTACTCGTATTATTAAGCATTGCTTCGCTATTTCTTCGTTTCCGTTAGAAAAAGTTTTTTCCGTTAAGAAAATGCTTGCGAACTGGGTTGATTTCAGGCCCAGTGTTTTACCAATTCTATCCAAGGTATGCGAAATGGGGCTTGGTATCGCTTTTCATGCTTGACTTCTCGAAAGAATTTGCTTTTAAAAATAGTTTACGTCGCAACCGGCAAAAATTTCCAATTAAGTTCTACCATTGTGTAGAAGTAAAATAAAGTCATACCAGAGGTATTTCTTGGTGGAACTCAAATTAGAATTTCAACCTTAGAATGTCTACTGAATTTGTGCCTGTCGAGATAAAAAAAGTATATATATATATACTTATACTTATATATACATATACTATAAAGTATATACATATATATACTTATATGTATATTGCAAGCTTTATCATTCCCTATCACAGATTGAACATTGCCTTCAACAACGTGGTTAGATATGTATGTCTACGGCTAACACAGATTTAATCACATTTCAGGTTTCCGTAGTCCAAACCTTGGCTCCAATATTTGTGGGCCGTTTCCATGACCTGGATCTTGTTTTGTTGGCCAATTACTTAATTATCTACTTATTTACTATCTTCTGCACCTCATCGATTCTCTTTCTTCTCTCATCCCTATCTTCCTCTTTCTTACATTAGAGCCTAATATTAATAATAATCCTAAAATCAGTTGGCCTTGAATTCGTGTAATACCTATAAGCGAATTCAAATAAATTGAATTGAATTCAATTGAAATTTAGATATAATAATAAAAAGAAGATTACAAGTCCGAATGTTCTTTAATCCAATCCACATAATAGTATACTTTAGTATATCCATCTGGATAGACTGTGCCGCATTTGAAGACAATGAATCCGGCGATAGCAACAAGTTCACCATTATAAACGCCAGGACCACCAGAGTCACCGCTGCAGGCGCCATTATTCTCGCCGTGGGCCAAACAAATCAGCTTATCTGAAAAGTAGTTGATTCTTTCAAAGCACTCACTCGCGGAAATTGACGCAAAAACGCTCCACTGTAATTGAAGTGGCGTATTTCCGCCATTTTGCAGGCTACCCCAACCAGATATGGTAACTGAGGAGTACTCAACCAACTCGGCGCTAGCCAGCGCAATGGCTTGAATGTTTCTCGAATAGTCCAGAGGTTTGGCTAGCTTTAAGAGTGCGATATCATTTTCTATGTCAAATCCGTCGTGTATCTTAATAGAGTCCACCAGCCGCATGACTCCACCCCTGGAAAGGTTTACAGTACCAGCCAGGATAGAAAATAACTTCGGATTGTTGCTACAATAGAGAGAACCTGAATACATTACATTCCGTTAGACATTTACAATAACGTCGGTTACTAACGCTTGAAAGACTCCATTTTCGTCCTGGTCACCAACACAATGTGCTGCAGTTAGAACATAATTTCTAGAAATGATCGAGCCACCGCACATGTGTCTCGCGTTCATTTGTAGAGAGACCTGGTGTGGAAATTGCCCTTCCATAGCGTCCCTGCCTCCCAAAATGCGTCCCTGAGGAACAGCCTGGACGAGTTTCAACACAAAAATGCATAGCAGCGCAATTGAAGCCAACTTCGGCATGGCTCGGATTACGTTTAACCAACACTGACCATGCTGGAAAATTCTTCTCTTTTATAAGCAGAAGATCCATGCAAATACGTCATTACTTCAATTAGTATAGGAGTTTGAGTGTACTTGATTTTTAAATTTTGTATTTGCATTTATTTAGCAGATTGGATTTGCACTAAGAAACAAGTTCCTTTTTGGCATACAATTGATAACAAAGTAATAAGTATTACATCTATATAATAATACATAATCAAAAAATTATTATTATTATTATTATTACCGTTAATACTCATAACTAGAACTTATGACTAAAAACATCTCCTTTGAATCATTTTGGCGACTTGGTTGATTTAGAATATATTTATATCAATTTGCACAAGTTGACAATAACCTTTTGTACAATACATATAATGCAAATAGACAATTAAGTACATTAGAATATTGAACAATAAGTGCAGCTGAATAAACCTCGATCGGAATAAGAAACGCATCGACCTTGGATTTTAAAATATGACAAATATTTATGAGTTTAACATTCATTATTTATATTATTGATATTTATTTATATTCAATTCGATAATCAAGTGAGTCTGGAGTTTTCCTATAAATTGCAAAATATTTTCAACCACAATCAGTGTTAACATAACTTGAGGTAACTTAAACATGTCAAACTTTTCATCAGCTGCTCTGCTCTGCTCTTTCTTAGCCTTGGTCGTCGTCCAAGCAGTTCCACAGGGACGTATTGTGGGAGGCGAAGATGCAGTGGAAGCTCAGTTTCCTCACCAGATCTCGTTGAGGATACACGGTTCACATACTTGCGGCGGGTCAATACTATCCCCGAATACCATTCTGACTGCAGCGCACTGTATTGGCGACCCGGACAAACCGTAAGTTTACTTACTTTTATCTCGAATCTTTCCTCTTCATTTCTGAACTCTTATTTAACAGCGATCCTCGCGCATTTACCATTCGTGCCGGTACTAACAACCTTTCGAGTGGTGGTGTCGTTCGCCAGGTGGACCGCATTATAGTGCATGAGGGATACATTGGCTTCCAAAATGACCTCGCCATCTTGATACTAGCCGAGCCTCTGACCTTTTCCAGAAATATTCAACCTATTGCTTTAGCCAGTGCTGAAACACCTGTGGACTCGCCAGTTACTATTTCCGGCTGGGGTCGCCTGCGAACTAACGGAAGATTACCAAACCACTTACAATGGAACGTTATGCAGTCGAAGGGCAATTGCTATGGTCCGAATTGGTTGATTTGCTTGGGTCATGCGGAAGGTAATGGTGCCTGCAATGGTGATTCCGGCGGTCCTGCCGTATACAATGAGGAGTTAGTTGGCGTCGCTGGTTTCGTCGTAAATGGTTGTGGTTCCGACTCTCCGGATGGTTACGCTAATGTATTCTATCACAAGGACTGGATCAACGAACATACCATTGAGTAATAATTTTGAACCAATCGTTAAATAAATTAAACAACAATCTTTGCAACAGTTTTGTGTGCTTTCTTAGACATATGGTACATATAGAGTACTTTGATTTTTTACTTTAATTATGTCAAGTGGGTTAGATTGCATCGCGATGAGCATTCACAAAGAAAGCCATCATGATAAGAATTCTCGTATATGTGGTTATGCGAAATCCTGCTGCTGCTTCCTCGTTCACACATTTTGTACCCCCATCATTCCTTCAGATGATAAGGATAGATAAATTTTGATTTATATATCGCACTCAATCCAAAAAAGTGAGACAATTCAAAATTTCTCAATCTACAGGAACCCCAATTTTGTTATTGCAGCCTGGTGTATCTTCACAGGATGAGGAGAGACTAAAACTTTTGGCATCAGTTCACAACAAGAAAAGAAATAAAATAAATAAATAATAATAAAATGTTCGCACTGTGAAGAGTTTTAATACATAAACTCGAAAAGGACAAATTTTTGAAATGGGCTTGGCATATCTTGTTGGTCGAGATTACAAACACTTTGAGATGCGGGCTGAATACGAAAACCTGTATAAAGGAGTGAATGAAGAGATCATAAGCGCCAAGATAACCTCTTTGTGAAACTTATGTTTCAATATCGAGAAATGACGGTGGTGGCAACACTGAGGACGCTGATGGCACGCAACCCGTCCTCACCAAGCACAACGTGTTTGATTGGCGGTGTGTGGACCAAAGGGAATTCTACCCTACAGCCCCCAAGCACATGTGGGCCCTTGAATGGGTGGTTGCGAGAAAACGATGGATATTCATTTCGAAATATACACTTACCAGGTTCCAGCCTAGCTACTACTATCGTTATTTAAATAAGTATACAATTTTTAATATACAATCCAAGAGTTGGAAATAAATAAATTTAGAAATCTAAATAAATACACACCCCAAGAGTTAGAATGTATTCACTTCGTTCTGCCATTACAAAGATCCAAACTATTAAATTCAGCCGAAACTGAACAAAAATCATTAATTTTAGTGGTAGTGTATAAAAACACAACTTTAGCGCATCCATTCTAAAGATCTGTTGTTTCAGTAGGTGAGTTACTATTATATATATTCCTCAGCGGATTAAAAATCTCATGTTCAGCGACTTGCTACTTTAAGTAATTAACACCTTCCATTGTATCTGCATGAATTTATCAATTGGATACCATAACATAACATTTGGTTCACAGCACCAGTTGTGCCTAGTAAAAGTGGCCTACTGAGCACAATATATCACAATTTCAACATTCAAGAAAGGTAACGTTTTCACCCACTGAAGTTATATACCTCAATTACACTATAGCCGATTACAATTGGATATAATCGTATTGAAGGCCGTGAGTTACTTGAGGTACATAGGGAACATTCATTTTCATCATCATCATCATTCTTCCCCAATTTAAATTGACCACGACACATCTGCTGTAAATAGTTTGATCAAAAGTATTGTTATAAATAAACAAGGACATGAAAAAAAACTATAACTACAAAATAGCGGCATTGAATAGTGTTGACGAATACAGTTTCGCATTCGTTGATGTAGATCTATTTTTAAAAGTTAGCACAAGATAACAACATTTTTATTAATATAATACAAATATACAATTAAATATAATATATTTGAATATTTAACAATAGAAGCAGCTGAATAAACCCCGATCGGAATAAAAGACGCATCGACCTTGGAGTTTAAAATATAACACATTTGTATCGATACACACACAAATGCGAGTACATATTTTTGTATGCTTATGTATTATTTGTATGCATGTTTAGTTAGTTCGCTGTTGAAGTGAGTCTGGAGTTTTGCTATAAATTGCAGAATAGTTTCAACCACTATCAGTGTTAACTTAACTCGAGGTAACTTAAACATGTCGAGATTTTCATCAGCTGCGTTGCTCTGCTCTTTCTTAGCAATTGTCCTCGTCCAAGCAGTTCCACAGGGACGTATTGTGGGAGGCGAAGATGCAGTGGAAGGTCAGTTTCCTCACCAAGTCTCGTTGAGGGAGAACGGTGGACATATTTGCGGGGCGTCAATAATATCCTCGAATTACATTCTGACTGCAGCACATTGTGTTGGCAACGAGGACGAATATGGAGTATATGAACCGTACGTTAAACTAATACCTTGAATTCGAATCCTTCCTTTTCATTTCTGAACTTTCATTTAGCACCGATCCTCGAGCAATTACCATCCTTGCCGGTACAAGCAACCTTTTCAGTGGTGGAGTCGTTCTTCAGGTGGCCTCCGTTAGAGTGCATGAGGGATACGTTGGCACCAAAAATGATATCGCGATCTTGAAACTAGCCAAACCTCTGGTCTTTTCCAGAAACATTCTACCTATTGGCTTGGCCAGTGCCGAAACACCTGCGGATTCGCCGGTTACTATTTCTGGCTGGGGTCGCCTGCGAACTAAGGGAGAAGTGCCGACCCACTTACAATGGAACGTTTTGTACTCGAAGGGCGATTGCTATGGCCCCGAGTTGATCTGCTTGGCTCATGCGAAATACAATGGTGCCTGTAATGGTGACTCTGGTGGTCCTGCCGTCTATAATGCTGAATTAGTTGGAGTTGCCGGTTTTGTAATTCGAGTGTGCGGTTCCGCTAATCCCGATGGTTACGCAAGCGTTTACTACCATGCAGATTGGATCAAGGAGCACTCCGATTTGTAGTCCTACAATAATTGATAAATGTTGAATAGAAATTTATAATACAATAAAATTCATATAAGAATTGTTATTATTTTACAATTTTGGATTTGTACTTTTTTATGAAACTTTTTGAGACATGATCTTGGCTAAAACGGAGTCTTTCCTCAGAGTTTTTCAATGTTATTCACTTCTATTATTAATGCTTATGCAAACTAGAACGTTGTTTTTTCGGAAAAACCGTGGTGTTGATCTTGAGGTCGATGGAAACGATTGACCGTAGTTAGCATAGCATTTTTCTTCTTGGGGTTGTCGTAGAATATCCACTTCTCATCTCCTGTCAAAATCCGATGAAAATAGCCTATCCCTCTGCCCTTGAATCAGATGTTGTGAAAATCGCCTTTCAATGTCTCTCGGTTTCGGTTCATAAGGCACCCAATTTGCTTGGTTTTTAATAATTCCTATAGCTGAATCGTATAGAAACGCCTGGTTGAGGTACCTGCATCAATTTTGCTAGTGCCTCTTACTTTCGATTCTGATCTTCTTCGAGTTAATGCGTCTAATTCTTTGTCTTCGATATTTTTTGGCTGTCCAGAGGGAGGCTTGTCCTCAACGCTGTAGTTTCGATTCTTGAAACGTCAAAAGCATTCCCTCTATAAACCATTCAATTGTCAACTGATTCATACTGTTGCTGAATTAATCCACATCGAAAGTTGTAAAAAATAATAGCACGTAAATGTTCACGATTTAATTCCATTTTTGGGCCTAGATGAATCTTTTAAGTCACTGTAAACAACGCAAATAGAGCTCGTATGTCAAAACGTTCTGAGTACGTAGAACCTCAAAACTGTCCAACTTTACGATAGAGCTGTCAGTTGCCAGATTGCAACACTAGGGTTGCCAAATCAACAACACAGCTACAACTCTTCTCATTTAATCACCTAGCTAGATAAATAATAACTTTGATTTACTTAAAGCAGGTTTCATTCTTCATCAGGCTGATTATAATTATGGAACTTTTTTGCAGTATAAGATATCCACATTATATGATCCTCTAACTAATCTCGTCCAGGCTGTTCCGCTCATTCAGGATGACAGCGAAGCTAAAATAGGCGAGTTTCCACATCAAGTTTCATTAAGGAAGAACAATGTACATTATTGTGGTGGCGCGATTATTTCAAAAAACTACATACTCACTGCGGCCATGTGTGTTGTTGAAAGGGTAGAAGATGGCGGCTGTCAATGGTAAGATGACCTTCAATACAAGCGTTGTTCAACAAACCATTCCAACTTGATTTTCACATTCTATTTTCAGTGCTACGAATCTTTCAATTCAAGCTGGTTCTAATGATCGTTTAACGGGAGGTTTCGTTGTCCAGGTTGACTCCGTAGAAGTGCATGAAGAATACGGCCGATTTTTGAACGATCTGGCAATCTTGAAGCTGAAACATTCTCTGATCTTTTCCGATACCATTCAACCCATTGCATTGGCTGCCGCTGAAATCCCCATGAATTCAACTGCGATAGTTTCTGGGTGGGCTAAAATTAATAACGGCAACTATACCCATCTGCAGACGAAAATATTAGGGGCAAAGACTATATTCCCGAAAATGGTGTGTTATGTTTGGAAGAGAGTGATATGCTTCAGTCATGCAATGTCCAATGGAACCTGCATGGTCGAGCCCGGCAATCCTGCCATCTATTTAGTTGGTATTGCAGGTGTGACAACCCGCGATTGTGGACCTCCATTTCCTGAAGTGTTTGCAAATGTATATTTTCATATGGACTGGATAAGAAATAACTCCGATCTAGAAATCTCTGGAGAGTAAAGAAACATTTAGACCTTACTTATATCTATACTCACACGTGTATCTTAATTTATATTATTAATATTGTACTAATACTTAGTTATTATTTTACAATATCCTCTACTTATTTGTTACAGCAATAATCTTGTTCGATTATTCTATATTTTAAGTTATTTTTAAAAAGATAGAAAAATATATTGTAGAAACAATGATTTCCAGATTTTATACAATTTATTACCCAGGGATGTCAGTACTCTAACACGTACTCGTATTATTAAGCATTGCTTCGCTATTTCTTCGTTTCCGTTAGAAAAAGTTTTTTCCGTTAAAAAAATGCTTGCGAACTGGGTTGATTTCAGGCCCAGTGTTTTACCAATTCTATCCAAGGTATGCGAAATGGGGCTTCGTATCGCTTTTCATGCTTGACTTCTCGAAAGAATTTGCTTTTAAAAATGGTTTACGTCGCAGCCGGCAAAAATTTCCAATTAAGTTCTACCATTTTGTAGAAGTAAAATAAAGCCAGATGTCATACCAGAGGTATTTCTTGGTGGAACTCAAATTAGAATTTCAACCTTAGAATGTCTACTGAATTTGTGCCTGTCGAGATAAAAAAAGGTTTTCTCCAATTATATGTATATTGCAAGCTTTATCATTCCCCATCACAGATTGAACATTGCCTTCAACAACGGGGTTAGATATGTATGTCTACGGCTAACGCAGATTTAATCACATTTCAGGTTTCCGTAGTCCAAACCTTGGCTCCAATATTTGTGGGCCGTTTCCATGACCTGGATCTTGTTTTGTTGGCCAATTACTTAATTATCTACTTATGTACTATCTTCTGCACCTCATCGATTCTCTTTCTTCTCTCATCCCTACCTTCCTCTTTCTTACATTAGAGCCTAATATTAATAATAATACTAAAATCAGTTGGCCTTGAATTCGTGTAATACCTATAAGCGAATTCAAATAAATTGAATTGAATTCAATTGAAATTTAGATATAATAATAAAAAGTAGATTACAAGTCCGAATGTTCTTTAATCCAATCCACATAATAGTATACTTTAGTATATCCATCTGGATAGACTGTGCCGCATTTGAAGACAATGAATCCGGCGATAGCAACAAGTTCATCATTATAAACGCCAGGACCACCAGAGTCACCGCTGCAGGCGCCATTATTCTCGCCGTGGGCCAAACAAATCAGCTTATCTGAAAAGTAGTTGATTCTTTCAAAGCACTCTCTCGCGGAAATTGACGCAAAAACGCTCCACTGTAATTGGAGTGGCGTATTTCCGCCATTTTGCAGGCTACCCCAACCAGATATGGTAACTGAGGAGTACTCAACCAACTCGGCGCTAGCCAGCGCAATGGCTTGAATGTTTCTCGAATAGTCCAGAGGTTTGGCTAGCTTTAAGAGTGCGATATCATTTTCTATGTCAAATCCGTCGTGTATCTTAATAGAGTCCACCAGCCGCATGACTCCACCCCTGGAAAGGTTTACAGTACCAGCCAGGATAGAAAATAACTTCGGATTGTTGCTACAATAGAGAGAACCTGAATACATTACATCCCGTTAGACATTTACAATAACGTCGGTTACTAACGCTTGAAAGACTCCATTTTCGTCCTGGTCACCAACACAATGTGCTGCAGTTAGAACATAATTTCTAGAAATGATCGAGCCACCGCACATGTGTCTCGCGTTCATTTGTAGAGAGACCTGGTGTGGAAATTGCCCTTCCATAGCGTCCCTGCCTCCCAAAATGCGTCCCTGAGGAACAGCCTGGACGAGTTTCAACACAAAAATGCATAGCAGCGCAATTGAAGCCAACTTTGGCATGGCTCGGATTACGTTTAACCAACACTGACCATGCTGGAAAATTCTTCTCTTTTATAAGCAGAAGATCCATGCAAATACGTCATTACTTCAATTAGTATAGGAGTTTGAGTGTACTTGAGTTTTAAATTTTGTATTTGCATTTACTTAGCAGGTTGGAGTTGCACTAAGAAACAAGTTTTTTTTTAGCATACAATTGATAACAAAGTAATAAGTATTACATCTATATAATAATACATAATCAAAAAATTATTATTATTATTATTATTACCGTTAATACTCATAACTAAAACTTATGACTAAAAACATCTCCTTTGAATCATTTTGGCGACTTGGTTGATTTAGAATATATTTATATCAATTTGCACAAGTTGACAATAACCTTTTGTACAATACATATAATGCAAATAGACAATTAAGTACATTAGAATATTGAACAATAGGCGCAGCTGAATAAATCTCGATCGGAATAAGAAACGCATCGACCTTGGATTTTAAAATATGACAAATATTTATGAGTTTAACATTCATTATTTATATTATTGATATTTATTTATATTCAATTCGATAATCAAGTGAGTCTGGAGTTTTCCTATAAATTGCAGAATATTTTCAACCACAATCAGTGTTAACTTTACTTGAGGTAACTTAGACATGTCAAACTTTTCATCAGCTGCTCTGCTTTGCTCTTTCTTAGCCTTGGTCGTCGTCCAAGCAGTTCCACAGGGACGTATTGTGGGAGGCGAAGATGCAGTGGAAGCTCAGTTTCCTCACCAGATCTCGTTGAGGATACACGGTTCACATACTTGCGGCGGGTCAATACTATCCCCGAATACCATTCTGACTGCAGCGCACTGTATTGGCAACCCGGACAAACCGTAAGTTTACTTACTTTTAGCTCGAATCTTTCCTCTTCATTTCTGAACTCTTATTTAACAGCGATCCTCGCGCATTTACCATTCGTGCCGGTACTAACAACCTTTCGAGTGGTGGTGTCGTTCGCCAGGTGGACCGCATTATAGTGCATGAGGGATACATTGGCTTCCAAAATGACCTCGCCATCTTGATACTAGCCGAGCCTCTGACCTTTTCCAGAAATATTCAACCTATTGCTTTAGCCAGTGCTGAAACACCTGTGGACTCGCCAGTTACTATTTCCGGCTGGGGTCGCCTGCGAACTAACGGAAGATTACCAAACCACTTACAATGGAACGTTATGCAGTCGAAGGGCAATTGCTATGGTCCGAATTGGTTGATTTGCTTGGGTCATGCGGAAGGTAATGGTGCCTGCAATGGTGATTCCGGCGGTCCTGCCGTATACAATGAGGAGTTAGTTGGCGTCGCTGGTTTCGTCGTAAATGGTTGTGGTTCCGACTCTCCGGATGGTTACGCTAATGTATTCTATCACAAGGACTGGATCAACGAACATACCATTGAGTAATAATTTTTAACCAATCTTTAAATAAAGTAAACAACAATCTTTGCAACAGTTTTGTGTGCTTTCTTAGACATATGGTACATATAGAGTACTTTGATTTTTTTACTTTAATTATGTCGCGATAAGATTACATCGCGATGAGCCTTCACAAAGAAAGCCATCATGATAAGAATACTCGTATATGTGGTTATGCGAAATCCTGCTGCTGCTTCCTCGTTCACACATTTTGTACCCCCATCATTCCTTCAGATGATAAGGATAGATAAATTTTGATTTATATATCGCACTCAATCCAAAAAAGTGAGACAATTCAAAATTTCTCAATCTACAGGAACCCCAATTTTGTTATTGCAGCCTGGTGTATCTTCACAGGAAAAGGAGAGACTAAAACTTTTGGCATCAGTTCACAACAAGAAAAGAAATAAAATAAATAATTAACCAGTAAGAAAGCTATATTCGGCCTGGCCGAATCTTAGATACCCTACACCTAAAAGTTTTGAAAAAAACTAAAACTGCACCATTTCCACGTGTAAATGTGAATAGGTCAATTGTAAATGAGATTTTCCAAATGTAAATGAGATTAGGTCAATTGCAAATGAGATTTTCCAAGTGTAAATGAGATTAGGTCAATTGTAAATGAGATTTTCCAAGTGTAAATGAGATTAGGTCAAGGGTAAATGCGAATAGGTCAATTGTAAATGAGATTGTCCATGTGAAAATGAGAATACGTTAATTGTAAATGAGATTTTCCAAATGTAAATGAGATTAGGTCAATTGTAAATGAGATTTTCCTAATGTAAATGAGATTAGGTCAATTGTAAATGAGATTTTCCAAGTGTAAATGAGATTAGGTTAAGTGTAAATGCGAATAGGTCAATTGTAAATGAGATTGTCCATGTGAAAAAGAGAATAGGTCAATTGTAAATGAGATTTTCCAAATGTAAAAGAGATTAGGTCAATTGTAAATGAGATTTTCCAAGTGTAAATGAGAATAGGTCAAGTGTAAATGCGAATAGGTCAATTGTAAATGAGATTGTCCATGTGAAAATGAGAATAGGTCAAGTCTAAATGAGATTTTCCAAATGTAAATGAGATTAGGTCAATTGTAAATGACATTTTTCAAATGTAAATGAGATTAGGTCAATTGTAAATAAGAATAGGTCAATTGTAAATGGGAACAGATCAATTGTAAATGAGAACAAATCAAGTGCAAATGAGAACAGATCAAGTGTAAATGAGACTTTTTTTAGAGACGTAGTTCTATCATTTTCGTTATTAAGATGCATCTCTGCATAGCATTTCCAATCACCATACCACATTTCACCTAATCTCATTTACATTTGGAAAATCTCATTTACAATTGACCTATTCTCATTTTCACATGGACAATCTCATTTACAATTGACCTATTCGCATTTACACTTGACCTAATCTCATTTACACTTGGAAAATCTCATTTACAATTGACCTAATCTCATTTACATTTGGAAAATCTCATTTACAATTGACCTATTCTCTTTTTCACATGGACAATCTCATTTACAATTGACCTATTCGCATTTACACTTGACCTAATCTCATTTACACTTGGAAAATCTCATTTACAATTGACCTAATCTCATTTACACTTGGAAAATCTCATTTACAATTGACCTAATCTCATTTACATTTGGAAAATCTCATTTACAATTGACCTATTCTCATTTACACTTGACCTATTCTCATTTACACGTGGAAATGGTGTAGTTGTAACTTGATCAGCTGTTTCATAGATTTACCAACAAAAATGTGCAACGCTACTATGGCGCCATTTATAGTGGGGATAGAAATACATGGAAAGAAAAAATGCGGTTGGAGTACTTGCTTACACTTTTCGCCGCAAAATAAATATAACATAGAGCTAACAGAGCTATTTTAATTGAATTCGCCGTCTGCTGAGAAAAAGTATGCTAACTTCACACCGGTTTCTAGAGACCTGTTGTTTCAGTAGGTGAGTTACTATTATATATATTCCTCAGCGGATTAAAAATCTCATGTTCAGCGACTTGCTACTTTAAGTAATTAACACCTTCCATTGTATCTGCATGAATTTTTCAATTGGCTACCATAGCATAATATTTGGTTCACAGCACCAGTTGTGCCTAGTAAAAGTGACCCACTGAGCACAATATATCACACCTTCAACGTTCAAGAAAGGTAACGTTTTCATCCACTGAAGTTATAAAATTGAAAAATAGAATTACACTATAGCCGATTACTCTATAGCCGGGGACTGGGGTAATCTTTCTTCCCCAATTTAAGTTGACCACGATACATCTGCTGTAAATAGTTTGATCAAAAGTATTGTTATAAATAAACAAGGACATGAAAAAAAACTATAACTACAAAATAGCGGCATTGAATAGTGTTGACGAATACAGTTTCGCATTCGTTGATGTAGATCTATTTTTAAAAGTTAGCACAAGATAACAACATTTTTATTAATATAATACAAATATACAATTAAATATAATATATTTGAATATTTAACAATAGAAGCAGCTGAATAAACCCCGATCGGAATAAAAGACGCATCGACCTTGGATTTTAATATATAACAAATTGTATACGTATCGATACATATTTTTGTATGCTTATGTATTATTTGTATGCATGTTTAGTTAGTTCGCTGTTGAAGTGAGTCTGGAGTTTTGCTATAAATTGCAGAATAGTTTCAACCACTATCAGTGTTAACTTAACTCGAGGTAACTTAAACATGTCGAGATTTTCATCAGCTGCGTTGCTCTGCTCTTTCTTAGCAATTGTCCTCGTCCAAGCAGTTCCACAGGGACGTATTGTGGGAGGCGAAGATGCAGTGGAAGGTCAGTTTCCTCACCAAGTCTCGTTGAGGGAGAACGGTGGACATATTTGCGGGGCGTCAATAATATCCTCGAATTACATTCTGACTGCAGCACATTGTGTTGGCAACGAGGACGAATATGGAGTATATGAACCGTACGTTAAACTAATACCTTGAATTCGAATCCTTCGTTTTCATTTCTGAACTTTCATTTAGCACCGATCCTCGAGCAATTACCATCCTTGCCGGTACAAGCAACCTTTTCCGTGGTGGAGTCGTTCTTCAGGTGGCCTCCGTTAGAGTGCATGAGGGATACGTTGGCACCAAAAATGATATCGCGATCTTGAAACTAGCCAAACCTCTGGTCTTTTCCAGAAACATTCTACCTATTGGCTTGGCCAGTGCCGAAACTCCTGCGGATTCGCCGGTTACTATTTCTGGCTGGGGTCGCCTGCGAACTAAGGGAGAAGTGCCGACCCACTTACAATGGAACGTTTTGTACTCGAAGGGCGATTGCTATGGCCCCGAATTGATCTGCTTGGCTCATGCGAAATACAATGGTGCCTGTAATGGTGACTCTGGTGGTCCTGCCGTCTATAATGCTGAATTAGTTGGAGTTGCCGGTTTTGTAATTCGAGTGTGCGGTTCCGCTAATCCCGATGGTTACGCAAGCGTTTACTACCATGCGGATTGGATCAAGGAGCACTCCGATTTGTAATCCTATAATTGATAAATGTTGAATAGAAATTTATAATACAATAAAATTCATATAAGAATTGTTATTAATTTTAAAATTTTGTATTTGTACTTTTTTATCAAATTTTATGAGACATGATCGTGTCTAAAAAGAAGTTTTTCCTCAGAGTTTTTCAATATTTTCAACTCTTTCCTGTGACTTACCAAAGCGTACTGCATCCTTCGAAAGACAAGTAATTGGATGGAACCATGACCGGAGAATAGGGCGGGTGCGGTAAAACATCCCATTTGAAGTGATGAAGAATAACTTGATCATGTCTTTGCTCGTATTTCGGTTGGTTTTCTCGTTTCCGGTTGCAAAACGAATCAATTTTAGCCGATACCGATCGCGAGTAATTGAGTCAGTAGCTCATAGTTATCAATACCCTTTGGTCCCAGATAATATAGGGTATTATCTTCGAACCATGAATATTCGGCCATGGTGTTGATGTTTAGCTCGATGGCAATGATTGACCGGGCTTAGCGTAGTATTTTTCTTGGAGTTGTTGTAGAATATTCAATTGTCATCTCCAGTCAAAATCCGATGAAAATAACCTCTGCCCTTGAATCAGATGTTGTGAAAAATCGCCTTTCAATGTCTCTCACTTTCGCTTCATAAGGCACCCAATTTCCTTGGTTTTAAATAATTCCCATAGCTGAATCGTATAGAAACGGCTGGTTGAGTTACCTGCAATGGTTCTGCAAGCGCCTCTTACGTTCGACTCTGATCTTCTTCGAGGTAATGCTAGGAGCATACTCTGTTCAAATTTTTTTAGGCTGTCCAGAGCGAGGCTTGTTCCCAACGCTATAGTTTCGATTCTTGAAACGTCAAAACCATTCCCGCTATAAACCATTCAATTGTCACTATGAAATTCGACAAGCGTTCGATGGGCTTCAGCAGCAATTTTCTTACAATTAAAGCAGAAACCTAAAACTTCCCACAAAATACGACATTTCGAACACAATAAAAATCAAGGTCAAGCAGACAATATTTCCTATATCTCTGTTATTGTTTATATGAATTAATTAAAGAACCATATATGTATAGCATTGATTTCGACTTGGCCGAAGTTGAAATACCCTACACCCTCGTGATATATGATGAAAGGTCCTTTATCTGAGAGCCTGTATGAACAAATGCTAATGTATCACACCAGGCTCATGGGTGCTATGAATTGGGTATTTATAGAACGTTATGTTAGGTTTTAGTTTACGGTCCACGCATATTCGTGGATGATATTGATAATGTAGGTTTACTGATTGGATTAGGTTTAGCATTTTTATACAAAGACAGTGTTTTTACCCAAAAGGTGATCATACACAGCATTTGTAAATAGAAGACCAGAGGTCCGATACAATCCCCAATGACAATAATAGTTGTATTTAATAAATATCAGAATATAATAGTTTCATGGGGCGCGGTAACGGACCTGTAACACAGTTCAGGCGTATCAGCTCTTCTCATTTAATCACCTAGACGTTATTAAACAGTGTTTATTTTATATGTATATATATATATGTATTTTATAAATTATAACTTTGATTTACTTAAAGCAGGCTTCATTTTTCATCAGGCTGATTATAATTATAGAACTTTTTTGCAGTATAAGATATCCACATTATATGATCCTCTAATTAAATCTTAATCTTAATCTTCTCTTCCTGCTGTAGTGTCTGAGACTTTATTTATTTTCTGACTGGTCATTCGATTAGAAATTATTATTGTTTGTTGATTCGAACTTCTCCTGGCGAGTGTTTTCCTTTTTTGCTTTAGAAGATTGCGAGTCTGGTTCGTGAATTAAGGTTACGAATACGAAGAGGCCCAATAGAAGCCATTAAAATGTAGAAAGTAGTATAAGCAAATCCATGCCATGCATGGCTACAGCTCGAGCAGTTTTAGAAAATTGAGCTCTCTAAGAACTTTATTCAGACCGGTTTCTAAAAGCGCCTGTCTGTCTGGCGATCTGTTAATTGAAATGTCTGTTTCTAGTCCAAGTCTAGTATTATTAATATGTTATTTTTTGCTTTCTTTAATCACAAAATATTTCGAATCAATCCACGATTTTCTTATAAAGCTATCAGTTCAACACCCACCAAATAAAAGGAAAAAACTGGAAGGAAGGCGGGGGAAGAGTTGGCAAACGGGAAGATTGTTTGTTATTATACTCTTGTAGCATTCAAATTTTTACCTGTAAGATTAATTGAACCTATCGTAACAATTTGCAGAAGAATACATTAAAATAATGTATTATTATTATATTATTTCTTATTGCAAATCAACTATATTGGACTCAATTCAAAAGAATTATATTGACTTTCAATTTTATAAACGCTGAAAAAGGTGAAAATTGACCATGCAAAATTAATTTTTAATCATTGTTACATAATCCAACAAAAACATATTCATACAAAATACAAAGAAAACTTTTTTCATCACAATTGTTATTTTTATTGGAAAGATCGACATTATTTTAAACGTGAACAATATTTACTTTTTTGCACTTGGATGAAAAAGCAAAAATCACTCATGAGTAAAAACAGATTTTCATCTTTTGGGATTGTTTTTTGCGAGGGATATAAAGATATATTGCGAAACATGCCCAATTTCTAATCTAATGTACCTCAATTTAAAGTGGCCACGACATACATATGTATGTGCTGTAAATCATTTGGCCAAATATATTGTTATAACCATATTGTTGCTTATGGTTAGTCTATGGAACCTAATTTTCAATTAATAGATTTTCAATATATTGGAAATAGTGACGACGAACCTTTCTATAAATATTATACAAATAAATATATTAGAATACTTATTGAACAATAGAAGCAGCTGAATAAACCTCCATCAGAATAAAAGACTTAACTGACCTCGGATTTTGAAATATAACAAATTTGTATCGATACACACACACACATGAGAGAACATAGTTTTGTATGCTTATGTATTATTTGTATTTATGTTTAGTTAGTTCGCTGTTGAAGTGAGTCTGGAGTTTTGCTATAAATTGCAGAATAGTTTCAACCACTATCAGTGTTAACTTAACTCGAGGTAACTTAAACATGTCGAGATATTCATCAGCTACGTTGCTCTGCTCTTTCTTAACAATCGTCCTCGTCCAAGCAGTTCCACAGGGACGCATTGTGGGAGGCGAAGATGCAGTGGAAGGTCAGTTTCCTCACCAAGTCTCGTTGAGGGAGAACGGTGGACATATTTGCGGGGCGTCAATAATATCCTCGAATTACATTCTGACTGCAGCGCACTGTGTTGGCAACGAGGACGAATATGGAGTATATGAACCGTAAGTTGAACTAATACCTTGAATTCGAATCCTTCCTTTTCATTTCTGAACTTTCATTTAGCACCGATCCTCGAGCAATTACCATCCTTGCCGGTACAAGCAACCTTTTCAGTGGCGGAGTCGTTCACCAGGTGGCCTCCGTTAGAGTGCATGAGGGATACGTTGGCACCAAAAATGATATCGCGATCTTGAAACTAGCTAAACCTCTGATCTTTTCCCGAAACATTCTACCTATTGGCTTGGCCAGTGCCGAAACACCTGCGGATTCGCCGGTTACTATTTCTGGCTGGGGTCGCCTGCGAACTAAGGGAGAAGTGCCGACCCACTTACAATGGAACGTTTTGTACTCGAAGGGCGATTGCTATGGCCCCGAATTGATCTGCTTGGCTCATGCGAAATACAATGGTGCCTGTAATGGTGACTCTGGTGGTCCTGCCGTCTATAATGCTGAATTAGTTGGAGTTGCCGGTTTTGTAATTCGAGTGTGCGGTTCCGCTAATCCCGATGGTTACGCAAGCGTTTACTACCATGCGGATTGGATCAAGGAGCACTCCGATTTGTAGTCCTATAATAATTGATAAATGTTGAATAGAAATTTATAATACAATAAAATTCATATAAGAATTGTTATTAATTTTACAATTTTGTATTTGTACTTTTTTATGAAACTTTTTGAGACATGATCTTGGCTAAAACGGAGTCTTTCCTCAGAGTTTTTCAATGTTATTCACTTCTATTATTAATGCTTATGCAAACTAGAACGTTGTTTTTTCGAAAAAACCGTGATGTTGATCTTGAGGTCGATGGAAACGATTTACCGTACTTAGCATAGTATTTTTCTTCTTGGGGTTGTCGTAGAATATCCACTTCTCATCTCCTGTCAAAATCCGATGAAAATAGCCTATCCCTCTGCCCTTGAATCAAATGTTGTGAAAATCGCCTTTCAATGTCTCTCGGTTTCGGTTCATAAGGCACCCAATTTGCTTGCTTTTTAATAATTCCTATAGCTGAATCGTATAGAAACGCCTGATTGAGGTACCTGCATCAATTTTGCAAGTGCCTCTTACTTTAGATTCTGATCTTCTTCGAGTTAATGCCTCTAATTGTACATAAATTATTTCTTATTATTTCTTATTTTTGAATGTTGACCAGCGAACCTCAATGTTAATCTAATGTACCTGAATTTAAAGTGACCACATCTGACATCTGCTGCATACAATTTGGTCAAATATGTTGTTATAACCATAGACATCGATTGTTTATGATTAGTCTATGGAACCTAACTTTCAATTAATAGAGTTACCATATTTCCATATTTTTTTCGGATAAAAAATAAGTTTGTTGAAAATAGTGACGACTACAATTTCTAATTCATTGATTTAGAAAGAACCTTTCTATAAATATTATACAAATAAATATATTAGAATACTTATTGAACAATAGAAGCAGCTGAATAAACCTCCATCAGAATAAAAGACTTAACTGACCTCGGATTTTGAAATATAACACATTTGTATCGATACACACACACACATGAGAGAACATAGTTTTGTATGCTTATGTATTATTTGTATTTATGTTTAGTTAGTTCGCTGTTGAAGTGAGTCTGGAGTTTTGCTATAAATTGCAGAATAGTTTCAACCACTATCAGTGTTAAGTTAACTCGAGGTAATTTAAACATGTCGAGATTTTCATCAGCTGCGTTCCTCTGCATTTCTTAACAATCGTCGTGCTCCGAGTTGTGGGAGGCAGTAACGCACTGGAAGGTCAGTTTCCTCACCAAGTTTCCTTGAGGATGAACGGTACATATATTTGCAGCGGGTCAATAATATCGCCAAACTACATACTGACCACAGCACACTGTGTTGGCAACAAGGATAAATATGGTGTATACAAACCGTAAGTTTATGCTACTACTTTGACTCTAACACTTTTCCAATACTTTTAATTTGAATCTTTTCTCCTCATTACTGAACTCCCATTTAGCACCGATCCCCGTACATTAACCATACTTGCGGGTACCAACAAACTTTTAGGTGGTGGAGTAGTTCGCCAGGTGGACTCCGTTAGAGGGATACGTTGGCACCAAAAATGATATCGCGATCTTGAAACTAGCCGCACCTCTGAACTTGTCCAGAAAGATTCAACCTATTGGTTTGCCCAGCGATGAAACACCTGCAGATACGCCTGTTCTTATTTCTAGCTGGGGTAGCCCGCGATCTAATGGAGAATCGCCAATTGATTTGCAATGGAACGTCTTGTACACGAAGGGCAATTGCTTTGGTCAGGATGAGTTGATTTGCATGACTCGTTCGACAAGAATTGGTGCCTGTAATGGCGATCCTGCCGTCTCTTATGGTAAAATAGTTGGACTTGCGGGTTTTGAAGTTCGAGTCTGCGGTTCCGCTGATCCCGATGGTTTCGCAAACATTTTTCACCATGTGGACTGGATCAGGAAGTACTCAGATTTGTAGTGCTTTAGTAATTGTAATTACATTCTTATAATTAAGTATTTTCTTTAACAAGGAACTCCGAAACCTATTTGTTTAAAAAAGAAGCAATTTATATTTTGATTTTGCACATAAATAAATATATTTCTACCAGTTTATTTATGTCAATCCATTTATGCCACATTTGATCCGTTAATATCTGCTTCCTTACACATATGTATGTAAGTTCATGTGCTCCGTATATCCTTCGTTTCGACGTCACGTTGTCCTTCCACCTTGAAAACGTGACGTTATTTCAATGTCACTTCGGAGATGAAGTTTGCACGCGTGCAGTTTGCATGCGCACAAACATCTGGTGAGGCTGCATCTCTGTATACTGTAACGGTAACCGCGAGAAAAGGACGCAGCATCCAAATAGCACGTGGAGACGTGTCCTTGAATTAAGCTTCAATGTCAGTCCAACGAGGCATCAAGTTATTCTAGGGAGCAATTCTCGTGTCTCTCGAATGTACGAGCTTTTTGAAGCCATTGCGAATTGGGGGAAGTGGTTACGTGGTGGTGTACGTGCTGCAACCTAACTGAATCTATGAAATGAAAGCTGTTGGTTGTGCAATTATTTTGCAGTCTTGACTGAAATACTGAATATTATTTCTAAAATTATTAGAACAGAATCAAAAAATGTCTGTTCGAATGGCGTCCTATTAACACTATTATTCCAATGTTGCCAGATAAAGTTGTCAAATAAATTTCTCAACAATATAAACGATATCAATAATATCACTATAACGACAGCGGTTAAACCTTTTTTATTATTCCATGATGTTTGCGTTGATTATTGCGTCAGTTTAGATACAGTGTACAGCCGAAAATATAAAACTAAATACATTTATATTTCTGTATCTAGTTAAAAAATATAATTTGGATAAAATTATCTTTTTCCAAATTCCAAAAGATGTATATAACGATTCGTAACAAATCTTACACTCCCCACTTGGAGAAGGAAGGACATTTTCTATGTCCCATGCCAACCCCACCGCCAGTCAAAGAAGGCGAAATTTGGTTTGCAAATCTCAGGCCATACGAACGGCTCTTCTATCATCAGACCCTAAGTTCAGTACGTCAGTGCAAGCGTTTCGTTCCAACACCTAAATTACCACGCGATTCATTAGACTTGAGGTTGCAGTCTCGGTACAGTCATTCACATGAAATGTTCCCCGAAAGAGTGGATACCGTAATGCAGAGAGAAACTTGTTTATCGTCAGCTGCGGCGGCACACGGAACCTTTCGATTACTGCGTAACATAAAAGTTGTGAAAATTGCACTTCCGGATGCTTTGGGACATCCGCTGAAAATTGGTAACCAACGCATAATTTCTATAATTTCTTTTATTTTTCCAAATTCATTTTCAAAATGTTGATAATGAAACAACATTCGTTTGAATATATTTCAGGTGGCATGCATGTGAAGATGTCACCACACAGTGTTAAATTAATCGACAGCGGACCACACACGCAGTTGGTGAATAACGGATTTTCACGTCAACCCGCCGATGGAAACTTCTTTCGCTATTGAAATCGTCTTGGATTGGGGAATATGTTGATTTGTGCTAAAATTAGGTTTTATATTAAAAACTAAATCATTCAAAAAATGCTGGTTGGTTGTTATTATATGTATGTCTTCATCTAATTTAATATGTTTGCTTTTCATTACATAATTTTCAACGAATTCGATGGATCCTGCATTCAGATCTTGCTCAAATGTTTCATCGTGGATGGGGTGCGACCATAGATTAGATGGGGTCCACCCATCTAAAGGAAATCTGTGTTTCAATGCTTTTATACATAATGTAAACTCAGCGTAGAGTCCAGGATTTATTATTAAATACATAACTCACGAGATGTTTATTTCCACAGTTCATACAATTGGTGCCAACTGATGGTCCCGTAAGTATACCAATTTTCACCAGATTGGGTTTAGTTTCGGTGGGATTAGCTTTTAACGAACCCAACTGCTGCAGTGTGTAGGTATCGCAGCCAGTGCATTGATTAATCATAGACTGCTTGCTAAGAAATTTCAGGGTTTATGTAATTTTAACATATAATTTTCATTAATGTACCTCATGCTAAATTTGCACTTTGCTTGACTTGCGTGGATCCGCACAAAGATGCGCACATAGAAGTCGCCCGAAATACTTAAGAAAGGCTCAAAGCACTTTCCATAACGATTCGCATGCGCTTCGACGCAGTGCAGCAGAATACGCAGTGCCATTTCAGGACTTCCAGCTGATCCTTCAGACCGAAGTTTTCGGGACAATCAGTGGTCTCGGTGCTGAGAAATCCCAAAGGAGACAAATAGTTCCTAAATTGAGCATTTTGTAAGTGATGGTTATTCGTTATCAACCTGTTTTTGTCGTTGGCAAAGAGAATGCGGAAGTAGCCGTGTTCGCCCCACCGGATTTAAGAAAAAAATTTGATTTTTAAAAATTGCTTACGATTTCTTCGTCGTCCGGAACGCGGGACAAAAAGTCCAACTCATTTTTGGAGATCGTGTTGGTATGTAGAATGCGTCGAGAGAACTTCATGATGCCCCAGAAAATCAGATTGATGCGGAGAGAGATGAATTGGAGCACCGGACTGGCGCCCAGCAGCAGGACGACCGCCAGCCACGTCAATTCGGGCCTGAAAAGTTGAAAGTGCTGGAAGTGGGGAAACGTGAGAGAGAAACCTTCGTTGACCTTTTCAAAACGCTTGGATTCCCTCTTTGATTCGATGGAAGATCTGGATTCGACCATAACGGAAAATATATATTTTTTATATGTAGTTGAGACAAGAATGAATTCGAACTCACGGGAGCTCAACATGAACACCACAAGCGACAAACGCGTCCTGGACATTGCCAAGCAGATGAAGCTCCCAATAATCATTAAAATTGGTATTTATTAATTGGGCATAAATCGGGCGCTCAAATTATTGAATTAAAAAAAAAGTACTAAAAATCTTAACTGGCGTTTTTCTCGAGAACTATAAGGTTGTCGGTAAAATATTATATCACATAAACTGACGATACTCTAAGTACCTTTAGAACGGCACCCATACCAACCGGATATCTGCTACAGTTTAGGAGATATGGGCAGTTAAATTTCAAATTTCAAACAGCTATGAAACCGGAACCGGCAGTTCTCACCCCTCTCTGAAGTTGTTGTTGGGGTCAGCACCTAAAACAACGACAACGAAATTGGGCGTGTTGTACGGCGCACGATTGGTTTCAGAAGAAGAAATTTCACGTATTTATAACTGATTGGAAAGGTAAGTAATTTCACAATTCACAGCCTTATAATGGATAAACACAATTTTCGTTTTGTGTCGTCTAGTGTAGTGTGTGTGTGTGTGTATGGGCTTAAGACCGATCAGCCCTATTGGAGTGTATGGCCTTCCTTTAGTGCGGCCACCAAGTCTATTAAGCGAGTTTATAGATTGACTCACCCTCGCTCATCGATTAAAGCGATATTAATATTCTTCTTATGGAAAGCCACTCTTATTCCATGGCTACCTAAAAAGCCAAGAAGAAAAAATGTAAACTATGATTAAATACAAGAAATACAATAATTAATTTTCGCGCTCTGAAAGTCGCAATATAATTGCTACATATGGTACTTCGGATAAAATCAGCGAAAAAGGCTGGTTTGCAATTGAAGGCCACGGGGAGGTTGGATACCTACCCAACACAGTGTAAGAGGCGTGGATACGCGGAACCCATTGACTGCAAGATACCAGATTTTACATAAACGGAAAGACAACGGTGACTCTTAAAGAGAAAGGATAGCGTAAAGGCATTAAACCCAGAAGCACAAATTTTAGGAGAGAGTAGGTGTAGTAGTCTGCTGTACAGAACCAAATTTCGAGGAAAGCTTTAGGCTGCCGAAACCCTCACGGCAACAAACTCCAGTAGTAAGAAAAGTATACGGGCGCACTTAACCTAATAACAAGAGACAAAACTCTATATTTATACTGGGTTCCTGCACACACGGGTACAGAAGGAAATGAGAAGCCGCTGTCCTAGTAAAAACAGGAGCTAGAACACCAAGAGACGAGACGGTAGAAGGTCCTACCTACTCTTGACTACTGATCCATTGAATAGTTTTGTCGAATACAGTTTCGCATTCGTTGACGTAGAACTATTTTTATAAGTTTGCACAAGCTGACAATAACCTTTTCATTAATGTTATAAAAATAGCATATTATAAAAGCAGCTGAATAAACCCCGATCGGAATAAAAGACGCATCGACCTTGGAGTTTAAAATATAACACACATGCGAGTACATATTTTTGTATGCTTATGTATTATTTGTATTTATGCATAGTTAGTTCGCTGTTGAAGTGAGTCTGGAGTTTTGCTATAAATTGCAGAATAGTTTCAACCAGTATCAGTGTTAACTTAACTCTAGATAACTTAAACATGTCGAGGTTTTCATCAGCTGCTTTGCTCTGCTCTTTCTTAACAGTCGTCCTCATCCAAGCAGTTCCACAGGGACGTATTGTGGGAGGCGAAGATGCAGTGGAAGGTCAGTTTCCTCACCAAGTCTCGTTGAGGGAGAACGGTGGACATATTTGCGGGGCGTCAATAATATCCTCGAATTACATTCTGACTGCAGCGCACTGTGTTGGCAACGAGGACGAATATGGAGTATATGAACCGTAAGTTGAACTAATACTTGAAATTCGAATCCTTCCTCTTCATTTCTGAACTTTCATTTAGCACCGATCCTCGAGCAATTACCATCCTTGCCGGTACAAGCAACCTTTTCAGTGGTGGAGTCGTTCTCCAGGTGGCCTCCGTTAGAGTGCATGAGGGATACGTTGGCACCAAAAATGATATCGCGATCTTGAAACTAGCCAAACCTCTGGTCTTTTCCAGAAACATTCTACCTATTGGCTTGGCCAGTGCCGAAACTCCTGCGGATTCGCCAGTTACTATTTCTGGCTGGGGTCGCCTGCGAACTAAGGGAGAAGTGCCGACCCACTTACAATGGAACGTTTTGTACTCGAAAGGCGATTGCTATGGACCCGAATTGATCTGCTTGGCTCATGCGAAATACAATGGTGCCTGTAATGGTGACTCTGGTGGTCCTGCCGTCTATAATGCTGAATTAGTTGGAGTTGCCGGTTTTGTAATTCGAGTCTGCGGTTCCGCTAATCCCGATGGTTACGCAAGCGTTTACTACCATGCGGATTGGATCAAGGAGCACTCCGACTTGTAGTCGTATAATAATTGATAATTGTCGGATAGAAATTTATAATGCAATAAAATTCATATAAGAATTGTTATAAATTTTACAATTTTGTATTCTTATTTTTTCTTATTTTTTATGAAACTTTTTGAGACATGATCTTGGCTAAAACGGAGTTTGTCAATGTTATTCACTTCTATTACACTGGCCGACAACCATTTTGTAACGGCCTGTTTGACAACATATTCTAAAGGATTTTGGTCCGCTGATTCCAAAAATATTAAATTAGAAGTTATAAAACGAGCCGTTTTCGACATAATCGTTTTGAAATTTTTGGTGACTTTACGTAAAGGTCCATCCACTTGAAAAGCTACCTCAGCTGACATAAGTAACCGATTCGATTACAACTAAGATTAAATTAAAGAGGAATGATGCACGCATAATTTTTGCTAACATTACTTTGAAATCGGAAAAATAGTTTAAAACCTTTTGCTGAAATCCTAACCTCAAAAAAGAAATTTTTTAAGAAAAAAGACAAAAACCTGCTATATCTGTATGTAAAAATATGTTCCCGAAACTTTTTTACCCTTTTTAGTGAACCTTAGATCAGATGCAGATCCTTCTTCTTTAATTTAATCTTAGTTGTAATCGAATCGGTTACATATGTCAGGACAGGACACTGACTCACAAAGTCATCATGCATATGTAGATCTGAATAATGAGAGAAGGACACAAAGCAAAAATTAAACCAGAAAGAGTGTTAACTTCGGCCTGGCCGAATTTCGTATAACCTACACACGTTTATTTAAAAATTAGGCGTGGCAATGGTCTATTTTTTTCCCTTTTCAATCTCAAATAGCCAGTGACGACAGAGAATATTCATGCCAAATTTGGTGAAAATATCTCTTTCGTCCTTCTGTAATCGAATTTTATTTAATTAGTGGGCGGATCACGCCCATTTGTGGTAGTCTTTTTTTGGTCAGAGACAGTGTACTTGTGGACAAAATTTCGACCGCAAATTCGTTTTACAACCTGGGAAATTGAGCTTTAAGCATGGGTGAATTGACATTCTCCATAAAAAGTGGGCGTGGTAATGGTCTGATTTTGCCCATTTTCAATACCAAAGAGTTTCTAAGGTTAAACAATATTCGCGCCAAATTTGATAAAAATATCTCTATTCGTTCTCTTGTAATCGAGTTTTCTTTAATTAGTGGGCGGACCACGCCTATTTTTGGTGATCTGTTTTGGTCAGAGACAGGGGACTTCTGGACAAAATTTCAACCCCAAATTCGTTCTACAAGCTAAGAAATTGAGCTATAAGCATGGATGAATTTATGTTCACTATAAAAAGTAGGCGTGGTAATGAACCGATTTTGCCCATTTTCAATAGCGATGAGTTTCTAGCGATAGACAATATTCGTGCCAAGTTTCATGAAGATATCTCTATTCGTTCTCTTGTAATCGTGATTTCCACAGACAGACAGACGGGCATGGCTAAATCGACTCAGGAGGTCACGCTGATCAAGAATATATATACTTTTCTATACCTGTCACGCCTCCTTTAATGCGTTACAAACGGAAGCAGTAAGTGAATATACCCTATTCACTTTGTGTGTAGGGTATAAAAACTTAAATTGGGTGCTCTCTGCTTGTTGATTCATTTCGCACTCAATTCACTTCTTCGTTTCCCTTGTGGACCGCCCGCTTCGATGTAGCGAATGAGTAAATTTGGCTGATTCGGCCTCTTGTTATTCTTTCTCAATGGTTGAACACAATCGGAGCGACAGGATACAAGATACATTTTTAGCTGTCAAATTTACATGGGCTCTTATGGAGATCGAAAAAAAAGTTTGCTTTCCAGTTTGTTGCACTGGTTTGCTTTCCATTTTGTTTTTTGTCTCCGGACTAATTTCTAATTTTGACAGCAACAGAATCATTCTTGTTCTTCTTCGGTGTGTTTGTTGACATTGTGTCATGTAAAAATTTGACAATTTGCATTGTGGGGGTTGTCACACTAGGCATCTTAATGCCACTTTATTTAAGTTAATATTTAACGAAATTTTTATTATTATTATTACAAGCAATTTATTTCTGAAATATGAAAATATACGGCATTCCTATTTAAAAAAAATTACTCAAAATATTTGTCAATTGCTAAAAGAAATAGAAAATCCTCTAAAAAGGATGCTGGAGAAAATGTAAAAAACAGTTGAAGGTTTTCTAAGGCGCCCTCAAGTGGCCCAGTGTTACACCACCATTAAGAATTTGACATACGAAATTTTTGTTGCTGAGCAACAGTTGCACAGCCATTATAATTAATGCCATGGAATTTCTTGTTGCCTGGAAATGTTGCTGTATCCTGTTGCTCCGATTGTGTTCAACGCTTATGATATAATTGTAGTACAAAGTGCAGAAAACGTAATGTTTTCAATTGACCTCGAGCCTAAACAATTCTAATTCTTAATTAAAATAATTGTGACATCTTGCACATTTCAATCAGTTATAAAATATTTTGCACAGTTCACTAAAAAATAATTATTTAAATAAAAAACATTTCTATATAATACGTTTTTTAATGAACGTCATTTTAATGTTAAGATTTAAAACGAAAAACGTGGGGCGCTTATAGAATTAGTACCTATCATTATAATCCGCCCCACGTTTTTCGTGTTAAATCTTAACATTAAAATGACGTTCATTGCCAGAAAAATTATTTTAAACTTTTTGGTTCATTAAAAAACGTTTTATGCTGTAAACACATAGCATATTTTTAAATTTTTAAATCAAAATTTTTATATTATTAAATTACTAAATTAAAAATAAATCTTGACGTCGATTTAATTTCTTTTAGATGTAGAAATAAAACACAAGTTTACTTTTAAATACGAATGTTCAATAATGCGAACTAAGCTCTTCTTTAATTGCTTCTTCCTAATATACCCTATCGTTTCTGTTCTTAATTTCATCAAAAGAATTTGGAGTACTATTAATGAAATTCTGTGCATTCATTATGCAATTACTGATACACAAATCTTCTTCTTTATATGATATCTGTTTTCGTTCCTTCAATCTTTCACTTCTTCTGACTTCGGTTTCAATCTTTCTTTTATTCAACTGAGAGTTGGGCAGCTGACTATTATATTCATTTGTATTTTCTAATACATTTCCACCACTCTCAAGTGGATCGGCATTCTCTTTACTTGTTACCACACCACTAGGCTGTTTATCTGATTTCAATTCATCAGATTTCCTTTCCGAATTCTCATTCGAAAAAAATTAATTTTATTTCATCCGTACTCTCATTCGGGATATTAATTTCATTACCAGAGTCATTCAAATTTACTCTGTTCTTTACCACTGTCCTAGAATTTATCATGTTTGTTTCATCAACGATAACATCTCTCGCTGTCACAAACTTCCCAGTTTCCACATCCCACAATTTGTATCCATTTGGTTCACACCCGACAAGTATACCTTTCCATGATTTTTCATCAAATTTTCTTTTTCTTGTTTTATTATGTACTTATACTGTCGAACCAAATTTGTGTCGAACACACCATTCAATTGTTGAGTATGTGGAACTGTTAAGTGGTAACTGATGCCTTTTTCAACACAATAGTCACGCATCTCATTTGACAAATATTCTCTACCATTATCAATATATAAATTCATAACTTTTAAGTTAAAATGAGCTTCGCTTTTTGCGACAAAATCTTTAAAAATTGAAAAAAACATCAAATTTATAAGTTAGTAAATAGGCTACACAGTAATGCGTATATTGATCAACAAAAATTACATAATAATTTTAATTACATAATAATTTTTGCCATCAATTGTTGAAGGTTTTATCGGACCACAGATATCTGAATGAACCACAAATAAAGGTCTTTTAATATAATCCTCATTTTTAAATCTATTAAAACTTAGTCTAGCTTGTTTCCCGTTTATACATTCCTCACATACTTCATTATTAGGCTGCACATTCTTTAAAAGGTTAATATCGCTAAACATATTTTTGCCTTTTATATCTAAAAATTTTCCTTTACTAATATGTCCTAATCCTTCATGCCACAACAGATAATCATTACTTTTAATTGCATGTGACGCATATAATATTATATTTCTACTAAAAAAAAAAGTCAATAATTGGTACATTATTCATACATACCAATTTACCATTATTTACCATCAATAATTACATGTCCATCCTTACTAACTTTTATACCTCCTGTATTAAATTCAATAGCCAAAATCTTGCATCTTTGCAACTGCTATTTTTATTAGCGACTCCAAGTTGATAGAAACAGCAAACAGACTTTCGTCATTTATTATATGATCAGAAGCTCGTCTCAATGCAAAACCATTTCGTAGATCAGCTGTTGCAATTTGTGCAGTTTTAGCATGTTCACTATTTTCGCTGTTTATAAGTTTTTATATCTTTTTTAATGTGCCCTTTTTTACCACAGTGATAACATTTCATGATTGTTTTGGCATCTCTTTCACTTTTGTTCCAATCTTCAGTAACTTGTTCCGGAACTTCATTATCAACTACTTTTAGAACATCGATCTCAGCTAAGAGTGCTCTTACTCTAAACTTCCAAATTGAATATTTTTCACCATCAAAAGGCTTAATGTTTCTTTTCACTTTTTCCATTTTTTAATATTTTATTTTTAATCTTATATTTTAATAGTTCAAGTTAATAATATTTTTGTTATATTAATCACCATCAATGGACCGTGTCTGGGCTCATAACCTTTTAGATGTAGAAATAAAACACAAGTTTCATTTTAAATACGAATGTTCAAGTCTTTATTTAAAATAACTTTAAGATACGATCTTGTCACTATGAGAGATCACAAACGAATGAATAGAAGAACTCTTCGTTTCTTTAAAGTAAACTACTATTACGCATCCTTTTCTACTACTACTATTACGCATTCTTGTGCATTCAACAATTTCATAATAAAAAGTAGGAGCGTTGTCTCACTTCTCAAATAACTGGAGTGGAGGAAAAAAATTAGACCATTGCCATGCCTAATTTTTAAATAAACGTGTGTAGGGTATATGAACTTCGGTCAGGCCGAAGTTTACACTCTTTCTGGTTTTTAGTTCTGCTCTATCAACTTTGTTTCCACAACTACGAGTATTACTACAATATTTCTGCGAATAGGTGATAAAAGGTGTGGTAAATAATTATATAGACATGTTTCCTTATCTACTACTAAACTACTATCCTAACTATCTAAAAATAAAAATTAGATAAAAAATTAATAATTAAAATATTTTAGCAACTGGAACAACTCCAGCAACAACAGATGCACATCGAAAAAGAAAAAAAAGATTCAAGAACAACAAGGAGAGATTTTAATAGTTCAGCAGAAATTTCAAATCCAATAACACCAGCAGTTGCTGTGGACCCAAGACCAACAAATCCATCAACAACAACAACTGGTAATTCAACAACAACCTAAAATCGCAAAAAAATGTGCAGCCATGTTCCGTGTGCCATAAGGGGTACAATATACGGTGCAATCGTTTTCGCCACCTCAGCTTAGACGGCCAAGTGCGCGCAATCCGCAGGCTTTTATTTAAATTGCCTAGGCGACAACCATATAGCGCGCGATTGCCGCAGTCCAGCGTCAAGCCATTTATGCTACATGCGGCACCATTCCCTGTTGCATGTATCAAACACTCGGCAACAAGAGCCATCGAATAGGTACACGAGTACAAATTAGGCCGGCAATGCCAACGCGGAAGGCAATGTGCCCGACCCGATGGTAATCGATTTCTATGCTTTGGTGACCGATTGGTCTCTAACGACACCACATAATTTATTTGATGAGAGTTTTAGATATCTCATCATAAATGTGAAAATGGCAGACCCCATTACTGTAGACCTGCACCGGTGCATCTACGCTTAGGAGTCGATATCATATCCCGGGTATATTTGCCCGTCGTATTCCCGGGAACATTTGGGCAATTGTATTGCCAAACGTGGGTAAGCGAAAGCGCTGCCCTCTCACCACTTAATGCACGAACCTGATACGTAATCGTTCTAAAGCGAACAACAAAAATAGCTGCTGTTAAACGATTACAGTTCATGTGGCACTATTACAAAAAGGATCACACCACAAAGTACATACAAAATTATGTATGTACATACGTGTGGAATGTGCTGCACATGTGTGCTGCCCATCCCACAATTTGCTTTATAGAGTGCTGCCTCATAGAGGCACCCATTTAATAATTACTAAAATAACTTAATAGTTGAATGTAAACATGCATTATATACTAAAATATATAATATAAATATTGTATACTACACTAAATAAATTATAGAAAAAAAGGAAAGGGGGAAAAAACATCCGCACTTATCATTCTCAGGAGCACAGCGACCACACTCGACGAGAGTTAAACACATACTAACTTATGTCTCTCTTTAAGTGCATACTCTATATAACAAGAGTTATGCAATTTTAGGTCTGGATGGGTCGATGCTAAAACCCGAAAATGGAAAAGCAATGGGAGGCTACGGACAATTATGTAATGGCAGAGGGGGCCAAGGAAGGAAAAAAGTGGTAAAGATAAATAATATAAAATAACTTAAAATAAAATAAATTACATTAAAGTAAATTAAATATATATTACATGAAAATTAAAATAAATTAAATTAAATATCAAGATAAAAAAATATTTATTAAATTAAAAATTTGAAGTGAAATTAAGTAAATTAAAAATAAAAATTTTTTTAAGTTGAAAATCACAAATAAAAATTAAATTAAAATAAAAATTAAAATAAATCAAGGTAAATGTATGTGATGGAGTATGTCCATACAGTTAACCTTATGGGTCTAACATTAACAGTAGTCCACACCTATTTGTCAGTAAACCATTTGATGTATCCGGGGGGTAGAGGGGGCGGTCCCTATGTTCTCTCATTATCCTGTGACTTCAAGATTCGATAAATTTGAGTCCGAGTTTTCAGGATTTTGACCTGCTGCTAACTTTTTCTGGATTTATTTAAGATCCTTCCATGATCACCCCTAAGGTATTAGATAAGGTATTAAGGTAAAGATATATGTATATATATACAGTGACCGACCAAAGTCTACGTACGACCCCCAATTTCGATGTCCAACGAACCCCAAAAGATTTTTTTAAAAAGTAATGATGCAGTATTCTTTTAAATGTATTTTTATTCATATTTTTTCAAAGAACAAAAGAATTCGATATAAACTAAGAAAATTATTGACAAAAAACGAAAAAAAAGCAGTGACAAAAGTCTACGTCTAGGTGAATCAACTAAATTTGCGAGTTCTATAGAAGTTATATTTTCGCATTCTTCTGTCAGCTTCTCCTTTATCATTGAAGCACTCGTAATAAGGTATTTTCCAATTTTTCTTTCTAAAAGCTCCCAAACGTGTTCACTAATGTTCAAGTAGTTATATTTCTAGTGGTTAGAATATCCACTATATTGTATCCTTTTTTGCCTGCGTAAGGACAACATACACTTCCATCAAAATATTACTCTTCATTGTTCGTCTTTTATGAATTCATTCTTTCACCTGCACAACGATTGACTTGTGGATTCACTACTACTGCATTCGACTTTTCGGTTTTGTACAAATCAATCTGGGTCTGTAATTCCATAAGCATCCGGTAAGCTTCTGCCTTAAGCATTAAACACAATCGGAGCAACAGGATACAAGATACATTTTTAGCTGTCAAATTTACATTGGCTCTTATGGAGATCGAGAAAAATGTTTGCTTTCCAGTTTGTTGCACTGGTTTGCTTTCCATTTTGTATCTTGTCTCCGGGCTAATTTCTAATTTTGACAGCAACAAAATCATTCTTGTTCTTCTTCGGTGTGTTTGTTTACATTGTGTCATGTAAAATTTGACAATTTTCATTGCGGGGGTGTCACACTAGGCATCTTATCTATTTAACGAAATTTTTATTATTATTATTACAAGCAATTTATTTTTGAAATAAGAAAATATGCGGCATTCCTATTTAAGAAAAATTACTCAAAATATTTATCAATTCCTTAAAGAAATGAAAATTCCTCTAAAAAAGGATGCTGGCGAAAATGTAGAAAACAATTGAAGGTTTTCTAAGATGGTCTCAAGTGGCCTAGTGTTACACCCACCATTAAGAATTTGACATATGAAATTTCTGTTGCTGAGCAACAGTTGCCTAGCCATTATAATTAACGCCATGGAATTTCTTGTTGCCTGGAAATGTTGCTGTATCCTGTTGCTCCGATTGTGTTTAATGCTTTAGGCACATCGAATAATTGTATAGCCAATCCTTTCGCATGCTGTAAAAGGTTTTTTTCGTGCTCGTCCTGCTGTTTTTCCTTTAAATGACGCAGCCATAATCTGTCATTTACTTTCTCTGTATGGAAAATAAATTATTATTAATGCATTTATTATTCATTAAAGTATTTGACAGCATTGCAACAGTCAGTGTACTTACCTTGCAGTTCGCACTTATCCGCTCTCTCCTTCAACTGTGCTAAAGATTCGGTTCTATGTCCCTGAAACTATATAAAGTTCATTATCAGCAGCCTTAAAATGTAAATATTTTGGAAACGCATACGAAATCACAAATGCATCTGTTTTGTTGCTGTATTGAGGTCAATTTTACTTTATTACTGATACTAAGTGGATATTTTTATATCGTACTGAATACATTTTTATAAACAATGTTTCGGGTCTTCCCATCTTTTGCCAAGACATATAGACCTACTACTTTAAGGTCGACTTTATATAAAATAGGTAGTCTAATAAAGTCTAGTCTAATCCCCAAATTTCATCGGTGCAGTCAGGTTTAGCCGTTAAAAATGGTAACAGACAGACAGACTTATATGTATTATATGTATGTGTGTGCTATAAAGCAGATTTTGTTTCTCTTTATTGTTTCTGCGAAAAAATATTCTGTTTGCTAGTAGTCTTTGCTTCGAAACATGTAGGACAACTGAAAGTTTTGCTCACATTTTTTCATTCCACGAGAGAGCTTTTTGAAAATTGAGAGAATTAATTCCGAAGGCACTTCGAAATCCACTTCAAAAAAGACAGACTGAGAGAATTAATTCCGCTCGAAAAAGTTCGAAACTTCGAAGTTGCGAATTAATTTCGAAGGCATCCGCTTCGAAAAAGTCATCCACTTCGAAATTGCGAATTAATTTCGAAGACATCCCCTTCGAAAAAGTTATCCATTCGAAAGAGACTGAGAGAAATTTCCCCTCTAAAAGTAGATTTGGTGTTGAAATCGGAAAAGTTGTGTAGAATACGGTTTTTTTATACAGAAGAGAAAACTGCGAATGGATTTTGGTTTGTGTCTAGGCTAATCTATTAAATCAGATACAGGCAGAATAAAAACTGGTGGTATAAGTACTCTACACGGAACGTGACGTAAAGTAACGGCTTCTTCAAACTATTGTATCTCGCTGCTGCCGATGTAAACCTTCATCGCCATCATAACGTGAGATACGTTCACAAGGCACATTACGTTACGTCTAGAATTATGAAACCTTTAGTAGATGGGCATGCATGGTTATAAAAACAGTTGGCTGACGTAGTTGGAATTGTTTGAGTTGCAATTAAATAGTAAGTACTGTAATAAATTGTGTGCAATTCCCTACATGCACCTTGTATTGACATTATAAACACATATTAATATTTTATACACATCGAAATAATTCTGCTGATTGTACATATCCTGATCGACAAGGTTTGAAACTCCTTGTAAGCTTTGGATTACACACTGGCTTAACGAAAAATAATTTTGTTCTTAATTATTAGATTTTCTTGTGAAGTTTTCTTTGCATTACCTCTATCGATGAGTAGTATCAGTCTACTGATATATGCATAAACTATTTCTGATTCCGACTGATTATAAACCCAACGAAATTCGTCTTCGAGTCATAAATGCTGTTCAAAGCACTTAGGAATCTCAAGTTTCTTCAAAAATTTGTTTTTTTTCGATATCAGCTGGGAAAATATTTGTATCTTATCTATGTACATATAAGTGACGACGTGACGCGTCACTGACGTGTTATAATAGCTAAAATATGTAACTGTTCTACAATAGAGTGAATTATGTTTATGTTATTATAAAATTCCCTTATACATATGTACATGTGTATATTCACAATGCTTCAAAAAGAAAACGATTTCCAACTAATGTAGGTCAGCAACATTTTTCATCCCAGCTTGTAATTTGCGAAAATGATTCGCTGCAACCCTTGTAAGATCTACAGTAAGACCCCGCTTAATACGGGGTATACGTTCCATCAAAGCAGAGCGTAAACCGAAACAGCGCTAAACGAAGCTATCTTAACATGTAAATAATGGGGTTAGGGGAAGATGGATAGAAAATTGGTTAGGTATTAAATTTAATAATTATGTTTTTTTTAATAAAAATAAAACCAAACATTTATTTCTTACAAAAACAAAAACAATATAATCGAATATACTTATAAAAACAAATAAATTTCTAAGTCAGTCAGATCAGCGCTAAACCCAAAAACAACGCTAAACGAAACAGCGTTAAGCGGGGTCTTACTGTATTCGTATACTCGTACTCGTATTTTGCACTCACAGTGGTGGTCAATTAAATGAGACGCACTTTTAATATGGATTCTAGAAACTCGTACTCGGAACTCGATTCTATGTACTCGTTACACATCTGCACATAAAAGAAAAGCATTTCTTGTGAAAACGTATCTCGAATATTAAACGTTGGAAATGTTTTGTTATTGTAGTCAAACTTCCGGTTGTTTTCTCGTAGTAGTGAGCATCGCATCTGAAAATCATTAGTAGTTGTATTCTTGTGTTTAGCAGCGGCTAGTGTTGCTAGCAACACTGCTCAACATCGCTCAGTTTGTTCTACTACTGACTCAGTTCGTTGGAAATTGTTGAGGTGTTCGTACGTCTTTCTCGCTGATTACAGCGGCAACTAGTACACGACCGAGCTGAAAACGGAAAACCGGGGAAAACGTTTTGCTGCTTAGATTTGAGCAACATATTTGCGGTTTTATAGGTCGTGGTGAAAAAAGGGGTGGAAGCCATAAAAAGTGTGCTGCGTTCATTTATAGAAATGCAGAGTATTCCGTGTGAAACTAAAATAATTCTGTTGTAATAATATCGATGAAAAATTTTTACAATTGAGAATTCCTTGCAAAAAAAAGGACTCCTGTCGTGGAATAAAGTGAAGCGAAGGTACATAAATCGAATACTCAAATGTCAAACGAACTGAAGCCGTAAAGTTGCAAATTTATATAGGATTAAAATATTAACGGAGTATTCCACAGAAATCCTTAGAGTACATAATTAAACAAAATTGTCTGTTAGTAAAATTAAAATACAAGTTTGTTCAGTTTATGATAGAAATATTGTGATCAATACGCGATGTGCTACAAACGTAGCCACGATACGATGCGATGAGTAATAAAAGCAACCCTTAAAACAATAACAAATCATCAAAGTTTTGCTGCATTTAAAAACTTCAAATCTTACGAATTCAGTACTGAAATGTTTGATTGAATTCAAGGCAAATATACACTAATTATAGGGCGTTTCTCCCAAATCATTCCGTAATAAAGATAAAAAATATTATTAAATAATCGGTGTTCTGAATTTCATAGAAAGAACGAGTATGTTATGTCTATATATAGAGATATGATAACATAGGAACACGTAATGTGTGATTAAATGATTCGACTTTAATATAAACAAAGCTATGAATTCCTTATGAACAAAATTGATTAGAAATAAATTGAAGGTATTCTCTGACATTTCTTGCTCTATAGCTAAGAATGTTAACAGCAACAAGGAAACCGATAACAACAACAACACCAACAGTGGTGTTGTTATATACACCGCAAAGAGATAAGCAGTCCGTTTAATAAAAAGAATACTCTGCCGAAGGTAATAAAAACAACAAAAGCAAGAAAATGACAACAACTTTATCAATAAACAATATGTAAAGATTAAAGTCGAGTGTAAAAATTCCACTACAGCGAGTATAAGATTTCAGTGGTTTTTCAGTAGCTTTTCAGTGGCTTTTCAGTGGCTTTTCAGATTCTTTTCATTGTGTGTTTCAGAGCCTTTTCAGTGGTTTTTCAGTAGCTTTTCAGTGGCTTTGCATAGAAACTACGTAGGCTACATAATATTGGAAATATTGACCCACAAACAAAGCCACAGAATTCAATATTCATTTAAAAAAGAAAAGTGCAAATAGTTTTCCATTTTGCTGCCAGTCGGCAAAATTGGCGAAGATGTCGTTTCAACAGCATCGGAGAATGTTTGGTGGCGGTGTTGTGAACACTGTAACCGACTCTCTAAATCATGCCAGCAGTGCTGGTAGCAGCAGCAGCAGTAGCAACAACAACAACAACAATAACAACATCGGCAACATTGTTAACAATAGTGTTAACATCGCCAGCAGCGGCAGTAACAACAACAACAATACAATTAAAATGCGTGTCCAGCAGTTCCAACAAAGCAAAGGTATGTACTTGTATATAGAGCATTATAGGTAAATAGTCTCTAGCATAATCTCTGCAGTGAATCCTTTTAAAAAATGTGAATTTACCATAAAAAAAATCGATCAACAGTTATATGAATGAGTCCGGTTTTTGAGGCTCGACCAGGCCAGAGAGAGCACTCTATCGGATTTTTTTAAACAACTTACTAAACAAACTGCTTAAAATATGTTTTGTTTTCATTAAACGTCTGGTTCCAAATTATATTTCACATTTTTCACTGAATTTTTCAGGTTTCAATATAGTTCACTTGATTCCTTGGTATCTTGAACTTCATTTGATCTTCATTTGAGTTAACTGATTAATAAATATAAAAAGCTATTTTATATAAAAAACATTCCAAAATGACAGCTTTAGTTACTCCATTAAGTTCCAATTACATTATTTAATAAATTAATAAATATACATAGAGTTATGCTCAAATTTTTGAATTCTTAATAGGTTTGTGAAATTAACAAACACCGTTAACTGAACCTCATTAATTTTTATAATAATTTATTTCACTTCCACTATTCAATTACCTTAAAATAAGAGAACTTTTAATTAAATATTCAGTGTTCAGTATATACATTAAAATTAATTTTAAATTCTAATTCTTTACGATTTGTACTTCCTTTCCTTCTTCTCCTCTCTGTGTTTCTTAATACAAACCTAATATAATCGTCAATAGAAAGCTATTTTAGATTGTAAGAAAACTTCTTCTGCATTTTATGTTAATTAGTCTCTGAGATACTGTTTCTGTTTCGGAAGCCCTTCCATGGCACTGCTCGTGACTTCCCTTTATGGATGGATTTCTCGCGTTTTGTCTTTTGTCATCGTACTTTTTCCATCTATCTGGTTTTCATTGTTTTTCTGCTCATGTTTATTTATTTACTGTAAACCTGCCGGCGAACAACAGTACTGAACTTATTCTGGGCTGAGATATCGTTAATGTTGGCTAAACATTCATCGTGGACTCCCATAAATGGTTAGCATCGTTACCAATGCGGAAGTTAGATGGAAGCAAAAAAAGAAGTTTGATTGATCATTAGCAGCCAGAGAAACGATGTCATCTCTTGCGAATTTAAAATGTGTACTCTTTCCTAGCAATTAGAGCATTTTTAAACCTGCAAAAAGACTAATTTAAGACATGGAAGTTCCGCCTAATGGACACGCATTAAGATAGATACAATTCATATTTAAACAAATCATTATAAGAAGGGGAGAAGCAGAAGAAGTTGTGAAGTGGCGAGTTCTTCAGTTCATTCATATTTTTCATGCATTGACCTCAATCCGAACCGCTTCCAAGTAATCATTTCGCAAGTTGTTGGTTTCGCAGATTCATTAACTTTTGTTAATTATAGCTGGCCACTAAGCAAGTTAAAAAGCACCTGAAAGACTGACTGACAAACTGATGATTGAGTGAAGTACAGATAAGAGTAAAGCGGGTAGAGTTCCCCCCCCCCCCTCTCCCCTTCCGACTCTTCTACTATTCACATTAACTCCTTGACCTGGATCGTATTAAACCCTATCCTCCATTAGCACAGACTCCCTTCACTTCTCTCAAACATGAACTCAGTCGTTCCATGCACCAAACTGAGTGATGGTAGAATTTTCGAGACGAGACTCTGAACAGCATTCATGTCAACCAACGGAATTTCTTGTGTTTTTAGGGACAAAATAGGTGTTGGGACCGCAGTTCATTAGTATGCATTTTTAATGCAGTACAATGGAAATGCTACAGCATTTTATGGCAACTTAAAACAAAAAAGTGCATTGAATGAGTACATTCAACTGTCATTTTTCAATAATTAGAACACACCTCCCATAAAGAGAATAGGTGCTCGAGAGATATGAGTACATGTGAGTATGGTGTGAGGAATAAAAACGGTGTTGGCTAACGTAATCCAACATTTGCTCTTACAAATAGTAATATTAATTCCATGTACTACACGAATTGCGATGGTGTAGCGCATATAAGATTCGGCCGGGCCGATGATAGCGCTCTTTCCGGCGATTTAATGCCATTTCTGTCTGTCTTTGCAGTAATTTTTCTCTCATCATCATCATCTGATGTTATGATGTGATGTAAACATTGGCGATGACTTCACGTTTCCCAACACTGTTCGGCGTAAGCTTAGCTAATCGGATTTATTTTTATGTCAAAAGTGGAACAACATGTCAACAACTTGTTAACATAATTTTTAATTACAGTTTCTCAGTCGACTGAAGTATTTGGCTGCATGTTTTCTCTGAATTATTTGAGGGTACTATTAATTGAGCGCATGTTAATCGAGGGCTATCCATAAGTTTTGTTTGGGTCTCATTCTCTAAAATTGTACCTTCTGAAATTATTAATAAACTGCATTGATTAAGAACTAGAAATACATACATTAGCAATTTAATTTTAATATAAATATGAATGAATCGAGGAATAGATTCGCTTTTGAATTGAATAGAATCTCACGGCGACTTGAGTTTGTTTTGGGCTCGATCGAATTTAGGTTAACACAGTCTCTTTATTATTTATTTAATAATATGTTCATGAGTTTAGTTTATTTAATAGTATGTCGTCAAGCTGTCAGCTGCTAGTTGAAGCGTGTCAAAGCGTTTCCATCTCCAGCGATGTTGTTGCTTAAGTCTCATCGCTTCAATTTAAATCAATTAAGATTCAAGATTTGATTCATTCGAAAATAACTCAAATGGATCGGGTGAAGAGCGCTCTCAAGTGACGAGCGGACATGCAAGCGGATGGGGACATCAACTGATCACCACTGAGATATGCTAAACGCTGTACAACGTGAATTGTTGAGTTCAGTGATCAATTGCAGTGATCGATTAAAGCGATCTTTCCACGCCATCAGCCACAACAGATCGCAGATGCTGGAAATCAGCGATTGCTTGTGCTCCGCAGTGTTGCCATCACTACTGTGTCCATAAATAGCTAAACATTGCGCAATCTGCTTTTTGCCTTGGTTTTAGTTTTTCCCCTGCGTGCATTTTTTCAAGTCGGAAAATTTGAAAAATTTTATACTAAAAAGCGTTTTTGAATGTTTGTAAATGCGATTTGTAAATGTGTTGCATGTGTGTGTGTATGTGTTTGTGTGCGTGTGTGTAATTTGGAGTTAAGTTTGCAACATAAATCAATCAATCAATCGATTCTGTCCGAATTCCTTGTATTGCTTTTGATTGTAACCCCCAACTGCAAATGAAGATCCAGTTGTCGAATTTGGACATGTTTTCGAAATGTTTCATAACCTACAAATCCAAAATAAAATTAGCTTTAGAGTAGTGTTGAAAAATCAAAGGTATTCAGACTCAAGTTTTAATATTTTAAATTGCTATTAATTTTGTCTACGTGATCTGATTAGAGGTAGAACTTGTTTGTTACCCCAGGTTTTAATAGTGGACTGGATTGCAAATGGTGAGAATAAAAACATTGTACTATTTAATCTGAGAATTTAAGATGTTCTTCACTTTCAACCAACAATGAAATGAATCTTCGTAGCTTTAACATCGTCTACTCAAAAGATAGCTCATGTCTACGATTAACTTAATTCCTAGACTTAAAAAATTGCTTCGACTTCGACATCTTAAGCCATCGATCAGGACAGAGATTAAGCGATACGTTGAACGGTAGACGAGAAATTTTCTATGTCGACCACAAAACCAATGCAACGATGGGAAATGCTGCTAATGAAGACGCGAAGACAGTCGAAGGTTTGAAGAGTGGGAGGCCAGAAGAAGCACCGCAAGTTTGCTCGATCGTAGGTGGTCTCTTGTGGAGGAAAAGTCTTTGCTACTCTACTCGACTTCTACTATATAAATATTCGTACATATAAACATATGTACTACTTCCTTGATTTCTTTTCTGTATCTTTATACCCTACACCCCAAGGAATGAGGGTATATTGACACTGTTGTTCCGGTTGTAACGCATTCAAGGAGGAGTGGCAGGTATAGAAAAGTACAGTACATATTCTAGATCAGCATCACCTCCTGAGTTGACTTAGCACTGTCCTTCCCTTCGACTATCTGTCTATGCGGCCGTTTGTCTGTTGAAATCACGATAACACGAGAACGATTAGAGGAATATTAATGCATTAATGCATCAACTAATAGATCTATAGGTGTAGTTCTCTTCCCGGATTTAATGTATCACAGCATACTGGCCCACATAACTTTACCCTAGTAGTGTAGGGTATATGAGCTTCGGCCTGACCGAAACATTTCTACACGTACGGAATTGTTAGTCATGAAATGTGATAAAACTTTTTCCAGTTTGTACAACTAAATTTTTATTGATTTCAGGAATATTGTAAACATGAAGATATGAAAAATGCACGTCTGCGAAAAGAAATTGAAAGATTAGATTTAAAATTGTTCGTAGTTCGTGCCGACGAACCGAAATCCCAAAAGCAACTCAACTCAATTAAATCTGTATTTGTAAACATTGCATATATGTACGTATGTATGTGTGTGTGTGTGTGTGTATTTTATAAATACATTAACACACATGGGTTAATTTGGATCGCTTACGAAGTCTTCCTTCGAAGATGTGGAGCGGAGCACCCACACTCTACACGTCTGGGGAATCCGCTGGAATGCAGTCATTCGTAAACGTAAACAAAGAATATCAGTGAAGATGTCAAACGGGATGTTTATCTGTCTGGGAACTTATTAAATGGTTTCTGTGGGCGGGTTTTTTATCTAAATAACTATTCTGTTTGTATACCATCCTAATAATTAGGCTGGTCTCAGAGTTGGTCTCAATTTTAATAGATGGAACTTTTAAAGATACTCGTAGTTTCATTAATTGAAATCTTCTTATTTTCTTTCTTTTCATTTTATACAGTTTATCGTAACATTTCAAGTAAAAAATCTTAAAAAGTGTGCTTTATTTTATGTGCTTTCTATTTTCCTCGCCAGATGGAAACTGGTTATCTGTAGTTCTCTCAAAGTAAACTAAATAAACAAAATCTACCCTAAAAACACCCTTCAGTCATTCATAACACCCCCAGCGTCCACACAATACACCTTCTCTTCCATAACCGATCGCTTCCCTTACCATCCCTTTCTATACCATACGTTCCCTTTCCATCCCACCCCATCCAATCCCTTCCCCTTCTTTCCCTACCCATTCCTTCTCTCTGGCTTCAACCCTCGATGTAGGTAGAACTTTTCACATGCTTCTACGTTATTCGTTTTGGTCTACTTTGAGCACTACTCAAAATCGACCCCCTCCCTTTTTGTCTACCACTGTAATAAATTTCTCACATCCTACTGACGGCTGTCAGATAATATTATTGTCCATAACTTTGGTGGTGCTTCCAAGGGTTCAGATGACGTGACTCCAACAGAAAGAATAGAAAACAACCAGAAAATAAGAGAAATGAGAGAATTTTAGAGACTCTATTATATACCGTAAAGAGTTTTATAGCGTACATATGATTTATTGTTATATTCTACAAAGCTCAAAAGATTGTATTTCCAATGCCAATTAACTTTAAAGTCACTCTTTGATCTTTAATATTATTCTTCAGCATCAAAGTGGTACTTACTTAAATATATCATTTGTACTATCAGTAAATCATCATTCCTGTTAGTCATGTTTACGGTACGAGCTGGTCAACTTTTCTTCGGAGAGAGTGAACTGTTAGATGAGAGGTAAACAACGACCTCTCTGCAAGCATGCGCCAAGCACGATGGAATGATAACAAAAATAAAATACGAGCTATAAAACTTCACACCGAGTCTCAGTGTCAATCGCGAAAGTGAAAATTTTTACAAAGTGTAATTATATATTTGATTTAATATCAATAATATTCGTACCACATACAAGTATATTAGTTACAATTGCTTGTCATATTACAATAACTCATGTGAAGTGTAGAAGTTTGTAGTGGAAATCCTCAGTGGAAAATAATCTGCATTTTGATGGCATAAAAATATTTCTTACTTTACAGTCAGAAGGGAGAGGAATACGTCCTCAAGGTCCAAGTGTTTTCTTCTTTATATAAAATTATTAATTATTGTATTGTGTAAATAAAAATCAATATCAATATATTGTACAATAACTAATAAACCAAAAAAGACTCCATCAGAAAATGCAGTAGACGCATTGACTATACAGTCGGAAAGAGGAGAAGAGCGGAACTCGGAGGACGACGAAAAAAGTCTCATTCAAAATAAGGATACACATTAAGGACCAAACAATACCGCAGCAGGTTTTCCATCGCTTTCACAGTCTTAAGACATGTCGGGTAGGTTGAGTGCAGTCGTGAAAGACGGAAAGTTAAAATTTATGAAATAAACGTACTACAAAAGTTTGGCCAGAGTAGACTATATATTCATATATATGTATGTACAAGTAATTAAGGAACAGTTTATATTCCTTTGAAAGTCTTCATTTATTATTTATTCCATAATTGTTAATGATCCATATCTACAACCAACCATGGTCCAACCAACCTCCAAATGAAAAAACCAATCCATACAATAATAAGACGGTTTAGAGTTCCGATTTACTATACAGTAAAAGTCTTTGTCTGAATGTATACTAAGTACCAGATATTTAAATAGTAAGAATCTAGTATTTTAATAAATTCTTTGGTTTAAAGAATTGCGTGCAACTAGTAAATGATTTTAATTACTATCACGATTTTACTTCTGTGCTTGCTTTTAATGCCATCATCATCATCATCATCATAAGAATCACCAGTTGTTGCCATACTTCCTGCAGCTAATTTCAAGCGTGCTGCTCACGTTGTTAAAGGATGTGAGTCCTTCAGGAATTTCCTTAAATTGCCACTCGAGTGGCACCCTCGTGTTTTCTCCTTCATTCATTACAACACTTTTTATTGTGCGCTCAGCGGAAGAGGATCTGAAAGGAAAGAAGCCTTTAATTATTATTGAATTGCATTGTTTTCAAGTTGTTTTGTCGCTCGCTGTTTGGGTTCGGCACGCGCTTTGAAATGAAGTGTTCTGGAAACACGTTCAATCTGCTAAAACGAGTGTAATTCTGTCGTAAATGTTCTCAACTGATGCGAGAAGTGTGTTAAAGAGCTCCACATTTTGCCACTTCAAACACCTGAATGAGTAAAACAACTTCTATGATGGGTCTTCCAGTAATTAAACACAACCCTTGCGTGATTGTAGTCACCATTTTTCTCTTTCTTTAGTCTTACGTTCATAACTAATATTTTCCCATTTCTTTCTTTGCAGCAAAAACGCCATCCTTCGACAAGGATCGTGACTACATCGGATTCGCCACGCTGCCCGAGCAGGTGCATCGCAAGTCGGTGAAGCGCGGCTTCGAATTCACGTTGATGGTGGTCGGCGAGTCCGGTCTGGGGAAGTCCACTTTGGTTAACAGCTTATTCCTCGGCGACCTCTACAGGAACCGCATCCTACCAAACGTGGAGGACCGCCTGGAGAAGACCACACGCATCGAGAAGAAAACCATGGACATCGAGGAGCGCGGCGTGCGGTTGCGACTGACCGTCGTGGACACGCCGGGCTTCGGCGATGGCATCAATTGCGAGGACAGCTGGAGGGTGTGTACAGGGTACATCGACGAACAGGTTTGTGCCAAATGAGAGCTTTGGTGACAAAGTGTGTCCCTAAACGTTGTGTCCTCTAAAATTACAGTTCCGTCAGTACTTCTCGGATGAAAGCGGGCTGAATCGGCGCAATATACAGGACAATCGGGTGCACTGCTGCTTGTATTTCGTGCCTCCTTGGGGCCACAGGTATTTGCCCTTAAGATAATTTCGCCCTCAATCGCCTTGATAATTGTTTTTCTCCCTTCAGTCTGCGTCAAATGGATATCGAGTTGCTACGTCGGCTCCATCGCAAGGTCAACATCGTGCTGGTGATCGGCAAAGCTGACTGCCTCACTAAATCTGAGGTGTTGCAGCTGAAGGAGCGCATTAAGAAGGATCTCGAGGAGAACCACATCGAACTGTATCAATTCCCCGAGTGCGATTCGGACGAGGATGAAGACTTTAAGCAGCAGGACCGCGAACTGAAGGCCTCCATTCCATTCGCCGTGGTTGGCAGCAACACGGTGCTCGAGGTTGCCGGCAAGCGGGTGCGGGGCCGCCACTATCCGTGGGGAATCGTCGACGTGGAGGATCCCGAACACAGCGACTTCATTAAATTGCGCACCTTCCTCATCTCGACGCACATGCAGGACCTCAAGGACACTACGCAGGACTTGCACTACGAAAACTTTCGCGCCCAGTGCATCTCGCAGATATCGCAACATGCGCTGCGCGAGCGCGGCAAGTTGAAGCGCGACTCGCTCAGCTCAACGAACGGCTTCGATGCGGCCATCACAGAGACGGATCGCCTGCTGCTGCAGAAGGACGAGGAGATACGACGCATGCAGGATATGCTCACACAGATGCAGGAGAAGCTGAAGCAGACGCATCTGATGGAGATGAAGAAGAACGATACCGTTATCGACGTCTAAATTGGTGCAGCTGATGGTGAACGAGTGCGAGAAAAGTGTTGGCCGAAGGTAAATGGAAAAAACATGCAACACTGGTAATAATTTGTTGCTAATTGTCAATAAAAACGATGGATTCGTTGAGTGGTGGACGCACAAGAAGAGGACGCCCTGTACTGCAAAACTAAAGTACTAAAGTTCGGATTTTTTTTTTCTAAAGTTTTGGTTGGAATTATTTTGCTCATGAAACTTGGTATTTGGAAGTACCAAGGACTCTTCTGTTTCTAACCTAACACACTACTTCGAGTTCCAATTTTTTTCCACGAACTTCAAAACTACGATATTCTCAATCATGAAATTTATATTTCGTGCTTCGAGAAATATGACACCATTTATTTAATATTTACTTGTATTATCTTTATTATTTATTATTGTTATACAATTATTATTATTATTTTGTTGATTTTTTTTATTTCTACATCACTATAGAATATTATACTTTTCTACTTCTGAATAATTGTATTTACTATAAAGCATCCATCACACGATTTATACACGATATTTTCTGAGTTGAACCGAATGGGTTGTTGTTTTGGAATAACAAAAAAATGTTTTCGGTTGTATTTTAAGCTCAAGAAAACTTTGTAACTTTAGCACTTTAGTATTGAAAGAACTGTAGACCGTATTTAAGCATCTGTAGTTTCATCAAAAATACAACGAGCAGAATTATATTCAAATCTCAAATCTCAAATTTCAAAATAAAGACTACGAAAGAAATTAATATTAAATTTTAGATCTCGAAAATATTGCTCAAAGTATTAAATTCATATGTTCAAATAGATTAAAACGTTTCATTCGATGTTTGCGAATTACTAAACATAGCATAGATCACAATCAGAGTTTTAAAAACTGTAACCATAATCAAGAAACAAGAAGAAATACTCACCGTATTTAAATGATTCTGATTTGAAAGCAATCAAGTAAGACGAATTGAAGAAGCAAGCATTCATGAAGTGTTTAAAATGCACCAGATCCTCACTGATCCCTTGCCGAACAGATCGAAATATTATCGTATTGTGTTTCATTTACAATCATGAGTTATATACGAAAACTATAACCACTCGAAGGGAAGCTCTGGGATATCGTGAAAAACTTGTTGCAATTCTTACGACTAAAACTAATCGAAATGAAAAACTACGCAAAATAATACCAAAAAAGTTAATCAACTAACTAAATTTCGTCGCTTAGCATTTAACTATCATGAGAATATTATTTACAATATTGTCGTTGATTGGCTTCACTCGTATCTAGTTTTATAAGTTAGTTTGTTGCACATTTGAGCCAACTATTTTTGAAGCAGGCACTTTATTTATATATTCTTTTTACAATTAATGAAATTTACTCGATTACAATAAGTTTTGTACAATTGAACTTGCTTTAATATTGTGCAGTGTATTTATTTTCGGTCGCATTAAGATTATCCTTAAGTTAAGCAGATAAAACTCACTCCTATTTTCTACATCCACTGTTAATAACTGTATTTAACTGTTAAGTTGTATTTAAATTATGTTATTTACAATTCTATTAATTATTCTCTAACGATACTTATTGTAATTTATTAATACGTACTGCTAAGAAGTCATTAAGTACTTGTATCCACGACTAAAGTAATTAATATAAATTAATTAAACACTCACTACACACAATTGAATTGATACATCATATCTATTAAAGCATTTAATAAGAAACGTAAAATATCGATGTGAAATGTTTGTAACCTCATCTGCGTTAATTTTGTCCAATTCCCCGAAACCTGCTTAGTTAGGATCTGACATTTAACCGCCTTCAGTTGGGTCATATAATCGGTTACCATTTACGCCCGAAAGGATCAAAGTTTGAAAAATTCAAATGTTTTAAGAGGAAGAGAAGAGTTCCATACTATCGTGAGAGAACGTAAGAGCGACCAAATTTCAATAAGTTGAACGTCACGATTTCAACAATCATCTACAGTGACGTTACGTTACGTCTCAACTAACTCTTAAAAAAAATTCATTTTTCATTTTACTTAAATTTTAAATTAAAAATAAATCGTCCCCCAAAAATTATTTTATTAACATTAACATTATTAGCATTTGAGAAGTCAGAGAGAAAAAAAATGTGCTTTGTAAATCAACTGGAAACTGATTTTTTATGGTTTTTGCCACAACTATTTAGTGGAAGCACTGCAAAACACATTCAATCACGAAAACGAATGGTATATGACAGTATGGTTCATAACTTGGCTAAAAACACAAGTAAAGTATGGATTCGCTTTGGATTAAATTGCACGCCTAAAACTAAACCAGCAAATTTTAATTTTTTCGCCTCTCAGAATTCTCCATAATCTGGAGTCTCGATTTTCGGTAGGCAAATTTATTGATTCTGGTAGATTTTTTGATATTTTCTACAGCTTTCCAAAACCAAAAAAAGTTTTTAGTTATTTTTTATTTTGCTCATTTTATTCTAATAATGTACATATTGCGAAAATTTTAAGAAGCTATTTTATTTACCAAAAAATTTAAGTATTTTATGTGTTTATTCAATACCAGTAAAAGCGAACGCCCACCGCCAAAAATTAACACCGGCTTAAAAATTTAGGTTAATAGCACAAACAAGCGAATCGCCGACTTAAAAGCGGGGGCGGAAGCGTCTGTCTTATTTGGCCAACGCAATGAATCATTTGCTCATCAATCTTCAGCTCACAAACAGACAACTGAAGGTGCTTCCATTAACGAGCTACAAACTGTAATCATGAAGAAACAGAGAAGAATTACTGACACACTTCAAATTCCTGCCCAACATCGGAATTATTTACTTTATAATTTCTGCAGAAAACAAATAAATAAATAATAAATGAATCTATAAAAAAACAGAAGAATCATTATTACTTAATTTTTAACTTATTACTTAATTTTTAAAAATTGACTGAATTTTCTTCGAATTGCAGTTTATTTATTGTTATTGTGTTTGTTAATTTGTTGTTGTTATAACGTCTTCTGCTGCCGTTACACCCACAACTATTGCAGGGCAGGAATTCTTGATGCAAAAAAAGTGAACTGGGAGTGTTTTACAGTAACCACAACAACAACAAAATCAATTACGTGCACGTAGTCGACGCATTGCAAACGCATAAAAAACATTCCACCGCGTTCGCAACGGCAACGTGATGCGAAACCCTGTTTTATTTCATCGTCTGGATTGAATGTTAGCTCATCGATGGTGGAACGGGCGCCATCGTTGAATCCACAACTTATCAGAACCGAGGAGCTTCAAAGTTCATAAATCCATCAAAGAAATAAATTTAAAGCCCATCAGAAACCTAAAACAGCAGTTGAGGAAAGAAAACAAACCTTTGACTTTGCGAACGTGTCTGCTTTTTAAAAAAGTCGTTTAAAATAACCACATAAAAACGGGCAAATTAACAACATAAAAAGGCGAAAATTCTCCGAATAGAAACAAAATATTCAACAAGTTGAACTTATCACATTCTGACGTACGACAGACGTCGATTCTGTGGAGACGCTTACTTATCTTTGATCTAAGAAAAAAATGCAAAGTGCATGTAAATGCACCGACTGTCTATTGTTATCATGCTCCAGAAATCTGCAAAAAAGAAAGAAAATCCGCAAAATTGTCAAAGAAAGACACAGTGAGTGACAGCGGCGTTGCCACCTCTTTGCTCATGCTGTTTGCACAACAGTTAAATAAACAGAGTTCTTTCCTTATCGAAAGAAAATCAATGTGTCTACGACAGTGCTGGCCAAAACTTATACAATCATATTTTGTGCATGTGTGAAGCGTTGAGAGAGGTTGTTTTGCGGAAAAATTCTCTCTGCGCGGTACACTGAAAAGATTGTTGTTTGGGGGTTGTTAAACTTTAAATCATGGAAATGATTTTGCAATGAAATTGAGTTTACTATTTCTCAATCCATTCCTAATTCAAATTTTGAAACATGTTTCTTAATAGCAGACTTTAACTTAAATATTAATTGTGCCCTTTCTTCATTAATAACCTTATCATAATCTAAATGACACGTTCTATAGTGCCTCTTTACAAAAAATTTAGATGCGTGTCCCACTTTTTTATTGCAAATCATGCATTGGCGTTCGCCTAAAAAATTTTCAAAGAAAAAATAGTGATTCTTCCAATCCTTATTAAACATTTTGCTCAGTGCAATCATAAAATAGTCTGGTGCGATCTTGCTTGCTTGAAGTCTGCACATCGACTGACTCACTTAATACGAACGATCGCTAGTGTCGGTGTGAAAACCCGACGACTTTTGGCGTGTACATGTGAATAGCCGAGAGAAAAAATTAGCACGCGTGCCTATGGCGTGGCCAGCACTGCATTAAATCATGGGGATGGATGGATGGCTGATGGATGGCTCGATTCGATGAGTTACTGAAGTCATACTTAAATAAATGAAGAACACCGTTAAAAACTGATAATATTCAGTAAAATATGAGGTCATTGTGTATGAATTTAAGTGAGATTTCTTAAACTTTCTGAGCAAAATGTTATTATTGTGTTATTATTAAATTATTTAGTTGAAATTAGTTTTTAAGCATTTGCCACATTCTAAACCCGTTCGAATGCCAACTGATTTCAAATTCCCTTTTCGTTTTCCCCTATTTTTTTGGTAATTGTAACACTCCTTCTTTAATCATTCCTTAATTGTATCGGGCGAAAGTTGAGTTAAATTAGTTGATTGATATTCAGTAAAGAAGCTTCTTGCAATAAAAAAATATTGGAAAAAATAACAATAATAACACAATTGAGAAGTTTTCAAGTACATAACTTGTAGATCGTGAGTAAATATTTAATTTACCTCTGAAATGTGTTGCGTTACGTTTTGCGTTGCATACCATTTTAAACAAATAATTATGTGTACAAAACTACGTAATGCATAAAAAATAAACTAAACAAACAACATAGAAAGTGACAGAAGTGACTTCAGCTGTGAAAATACCAAAATTGACCAACTTTTAATTTACGAGGCCCTGAAAAACGTGTCTTTAATTTGGTTTCTTCCCATCTCATCTCTTTATTACGCTGCTTTATCCAGCTACTTAATTACTAGCTACTAATTGACAGAAGTACAGAAGTGACATTTTCCCCCCTTCGAGCCCCTTCGAGGCCCTTTCGGACCATTCGAAACACTCTCGACTTCATGAACATTAAAGCTCTCTTTTGTTCACTTCCGCCTCCAACGAATCGCCGCTCTTTGCGCGTTCTGCGCTCTGCTCTGATGACTCAAAGATGTGAAACTCGGAAGAAAGTGACACTTAACAACAACAAAAGCGTAGTAAAAAAAATTAACTTGCTTCAAAAGGTTTTAGAAAAAAAAATGGTGAGGGAAGAAGACGATGATGATGATGTTTCTACGTAAAAAACATAAAATTACGCTGATGATGAAATAGTTAACAAATGAATTTAAGGAAAAAAACTGTTATAGAGTTGTTGGTAATCAAAAGATGTACGTATACGTTCTTCAAGATCATTGTTGTTGTATATTCTGCTTTATTGTTTTCACTCTTACTCATCATTTGATGTAAAAAAAAAAACCATACAAAATCGAAAGTGATCAAAATCATGAAAGTTTTGAAGAAGTAAAGAAATTATTAAAAATCAAAAAAAGAAAACAGCGAATATATTTGCATATATTCAATAAAAACGAGCACATAATATATACATACACATAAATATAATATATTGAAAGCTCCGAATATTTTGTGTTTCCGATTCCAGAGGATCGGAATTCGTGTTGTTGTTCTTTTTCTGTGTTGATGAGATGTTGATGCTGTAACAAGCTTTCCTGCATCCAAACAAGGCTCAATCAAGTTTCCATCATTTGATGTTTTTTCGCCTGTATTACAAACACAGTAAATACTTGAACTGAAACCCACCCGATCCAGGTTAAGAGTGATAAATGCCAAAATCTTAAATGAAAAACGCCGATGATAACCTGTAAAACCTCAGCGAGTGCTGCGCGGATGGACAAGTGTTGAGCTGGTGTGAATGTGTTGTGATGGTTGTTGTTGTTGTTGTGATGGTTGTTGTTGTTACTGTGATGGTTGTTGTTGTTTTGATGTAAAAATAATATTCAGGTTTTTTATGGTGAAATTTGTTCACATTTCTGAAATTTTTAAGCCTTTGCGGCTCAAAAGCGACCCAAAAGCGACACCCAAAAGATGCACTATTAAGTTATTAACCAGAATTGACATTTATAACAGCAATTTTCGCAGAAATTCGATTTTATTATCCAATCCGTATCTGAAGGAAGATGAGGATGAGATTGACGCCGAATGGCGAAAAGAAAGTAAGAATTCTACAGACTTAAAACATAAGTTGAACCATTCGAAGCCGGAATTCGTTCAATGATTGTCATGTGAATAAGCATGCGACATGAAAAGTGAAATTAAAAGTGGCAAAGCTGAGGAAATCTCAAGCTTGGCATTTCTTTCAAATAAATAAATTAAAACAAACAAATAAAACAACTTAAAATCGTTGACTCTAATCTTCCAATTTCCAATTTATTTGAAGCTGATTAATTAGCGAGACTCACTTGAGAATTCATTAGCGAAAAAGTCGAAACAACGAACAGCCAACAGACATTAAAAATTCATCGAATATATTTAAATGCTGATTAAAATATGATTAAAATCGATGCTATGAGTATCGAACACAATCGCTAACAGACGGGAACAAGAAATCATTTCAGCCATCGAATTTAAGCCGGGACGTTAATCGCTGGAGTCGGTAACTCAGTAAAAAATGCAAAGTTTTGCAGAGAAAAGTTTTCGCTGTTACACGCACGTGTGTGTGTGTTTATGGTTTTGGGCCGAGTGAGTTTTCGTTGCCAATTTTGGAATTTCACATTTTAAGGCATACAAACAAAGAAAAAACAACCACATCCATATTAATAAGCCACACAACGAATGCATCATCTGGTACGAAAAAAAAAACACAGCAACAACAACAACTTCAGTGGTAGAAACTTTCTTAAAATTCAAATTTAAATTTCTACCGAAGCGATTAACTCGAAGTTCGTTAACGCGTTTTTATTGGAACTAAAGACGTGGTTCATTCTTTTTTACTATTTTTTTTTGCCGTTTCTTAGCCGTTGTTGTTGTTGTTGTTTGGATTGTCGCAAAGCTTTGACGTTTTTTTTTTTTATTTCACTACAATAAATTTAACTTATGTAGTTAATAATTTAATTCAGTTTTAAATAGTTTAGTGAAAGTTCTTTGAGCACAAATTAATGGCCACAATTTGTTGGCTGCTGGCCACAATTTGTTGTGGCTATTTTCGCACTTATGGTTACTGTTGTTGTTGTTATTATTTTTGTTGTTGGTATTGTTGTTGTTGTTGTTGCTTTAGTTATAATTGTTGCTATCCACAATTCATTAGTTGTTGGCTCATTTTCATTGCAGCGTTGAAACAACTCGCAAAACAGAAATCATTTTAAGTGCATAACGCGTCGAGTACTTTTCTATGCTGGCTGCCAAGTTTTGATTGCATGACATACATACATGTTTACAGTGTCACACTGCACGCATGTCATTCATAACATCCGCTAAAAATGCAGCAAACGATTATCTTAAAATAAGGAAAAGTTGATCATTCATTAATTTAAGTCTCAGTTCAGTTAAAAACTTATCATTATCATTATTAAATTTACTATATATATTTTCTCTGTACATCGATCATTATTGCTTATTATAAATTACTGTTAAATAAACACTTAATTTCATTCGTTTTTCTACTTTAAACAGAAGATTATTGTTCTTCTCTTGTCTTTGTTTCTTTATTCCAAATGCCTTTATTTTTATCCACAACAACTCAATCTATACTTGTTTATGAAAATACGAGAGTATTGTCAAAGTTTAAAGAGTTCAAAGTTGTGTTCAGTGTTTATTTGACAGGCGTCGGCGGTTGTCAGACGGATAATCATGATGCGCACATCATTCTCACTGATTGGTTAGCGCATAACACATGACACGAATCAAGCAATCATATTTACTGATGTATAAATCGTAATTATTATTTATTACTGAAATGAAAATAAATTAAATTAATGAAGAACAACAAGAAAAGCAAAAAAAAACAAAATTATTATTGTTATATTATTATTGTTCTTATTATTATTATAAATATTACTATTATTTTCATGATTATTACTATTAATATTGTTAGTCTCTCTCGATTTTCACAATATTTCTTTAGAGAAATCGTGAAGCGTTTTAAATGAAGAGGACTTTCCGAAATCAAGAGAGTGAATCCGATAATCAATCATTACCGAAGGTAAACTGAAAGCAGTAACAACCATTGAAAAATAATACAAATTTAGTACAATAATAATTGAACGTCTTCAGGCTAACTAAGAAATGTTGTAGTAATGAAATTGAAATAATGATCGATGAGCCTTCGGATGTCCGACGTGAATCGACAAAACAACCGACCCGATAAAAAAGACAACATGTCCTAAAGTTGCAGTGATTTTCACCACGCAAGCAGCAACAAAGCGGTTAAAGGTACCCGATCACAAAGGAATCAAGTGCCTGGGTACCTGTTGATGGACTTCCTACAAATTTCACTTTTAGTATGAGAAGAAACACGGGAAAACTGGTTGGTTTCTGCATCTGGAGAGCATGCAATTAACAGGTTCCTCCTCTTCGTCGTCTGTACAGAAACCTTTTCACTTTCATTGGGAAATCGAAATCCATTGAGGGAAAAAGTTTTTATAAACAGCTCGGCGTGTAAAACTTCGAGAATATTTCGGTCTCTTCAACTAAACAGAAACCTCGACTAATTTGCTTCTTTAATAGTCTGGTTTTATTGGCCAGAATTTTAAGTGCCTGTCTTTTATTTTAGAGAAAATTTAGCTGCCAACGTGTTACGTGATGTTAAATCCAAATTAAATTTTATTACTTTATGTTACTTTTATTGTTGTTGTCGAGTTGTGTTTGGTTGTGTGTTTTTGTGACTTTCTTTAGCATTTCTTTGATGAATTAAGTACGAATGACTACGAAATATTTTCGCTTTTTTGTTCTTATTTATTGTGGTTGCTTTTCGTGTTTTTAATTTTGTTGCTCAACAAACGGATGCTTTCGGGTCGCATTCCAAACTTATTGTCATCCATGCCAACAACAACTCCAACAACAACAGCGAAAACAACACTATCGTCATTAGTATTGGTTGTTGGCGTTGATTGTTGATCTTTTGCTGTTGTTGTTGTTATTGTTGTTGTCTTGCTTTAACACATGAGAAGCTCGCATGAGGTGGTCGCTTTGCAACACAGACACGCTGTCGCCCTGACGCCCCGCCGCCCTTTTTTGGCCCAAACGCTCGCTATATTCGCAAAGTAGGAGTACGGCAAGTGAAAGTTGTTGTTGTTGTTGTTGCTGTGGGCTTGGCTGCAGTTTTCGTCGGCATCGTCGTCGTCCTCTTCATTGATTTTTGTTGTTGTTGCACTTGTAAAGTGAATCTTTTTGCTTCTCTTTGAAGCGAATTCATTTGGCAGGTTGATTTATACAGAAAATACAGTATATAAAATGAATTTACTGCTTTTTAACTAATTTACAGTATACTAAAATCTGTACTAAAAACTAATCGCTAAGTTTAACAAAAGAAAACACTCATGATTTATGTTTTATGTTTTCTAGGAGTGTATATTAAATTTATTAATGTGTTTCTACAAACAATTTTTATCTATAAACCAATTAACTCAGTTAATTAATTGTAATTCATTTAATTCAGTTCGATTTTTTTCTTAAATCTTTACATTTTCTGGTTTTTTGGGGTTTCTTTCTTCTAAAAATTAATTAAGGTGTCACTTTTAACAAAATTACGAGTATTTATTTTTCTCAGATGAAGATTGCCACATAATTTTTTTGCAACATGCGCTTTTGATGTTGTTGTTTTTTTGGTGGTTACTTTGTTGTTTTTTGTTGTTTCTTTGCTGGATTTTTGTTTGGTTTTTCTTTTTTTTTTTGTTGTGTTTCTGTAGACAACTTGTGGTTGTTTTTACTGTTGAAAATATGCAATATTTGCCTTTCCCACTAAAATGAAATAACTGAGGTTTGCTTATTTTTCGGACATGTTTGATTATCATACACATTCCAAAAAATCATTAAATTTATTCTCTAAGACTCACATTAAACGAATTGTTGAAAAATTTTAAAGAAAACCTTCACTGCTTCCTTCAGTACAAAGAAAATACAAACATTTTTCATTCATGTCACTCAATCAATTCGTTTGTTCGTTCGTTTTGCGAGCTGCTCCTGGAAACGGACAACTTTTACTTTTGGTCCGTGAATAAACACCGAAAACACGTTCTCACTTTCGGCTCGATCGGTTCGGCTCGGGTTGGTTCGGTTCGGTTGACATGGCGATTGTTGCCGTTGCCTCAGCTGCATCACGAAGCGCCGATACCATGAATTTCGCGATCCAAGACATGAACACGATTTCGTCGGGAATCGGTTCCAAAATGTTACTTTTTCCTTTCTTTGAAGTTTGTTAATTTTTATACAATATAAAATGAGTTGCAAAAAATTCATATATCGTCAAATAATTCTTAAAAACTTTCAATAAAACCATCAAAGATTCATTATAATCGGCAAACAGAACGTTTCAACATCGAAACAATCATATTAAACTTTGCTTACTACGAAGTATTGTTATCTTTTCAAATTTCCTACTCTTTAGTAAATCAGTTCATGTTTGTTGAAAGTTAGTTGGCATATTTTCAATAAAAATGAAAACGTATCAAAAGTGCTGCCAAACAGATAAACTTTTTGGCATCCGTGTTTAACTCCGATCGTGTTGAGTTCAGCAAACGTTTTAGAAAAACTTTTAGCAAATAAAGCGAAGAAAACATGCATAGAAAATATACGAATCATATACTCATTCATTGTTATCGAGATGGATGGCATCACGTACTTCCTGCGACTTTCTGAGGCTTGCAATTCAAGTGTTGCCACTACGAAGAACGCTCTGTGAGTCGCGCCCTGTGATCAGCTGAATGACGGCCACTTGAATTCACTCACAAATTTTATGCTTGGACAAACCTGAGCTTCAATTAACGCGTAACACGTGTGATGGATGTATAAGTTACTAACTCAAAAGCTTCCTCTTTTTGGAGTGCTTATTAAAGAAGTTATTCAGTTGCGATTGATTAAAATAGGATGAATTTCGAAATATTATTCATGTTATAGTATTCAAAGATAAGTAAATTTTCTGGATGGGTTCCATTATAGTTAGGATTCTATTAAATTCCTTAATATCACTGATCAAAAATAGCTACACAGGATTTCATACACACAGTGATAAATTTTTTTAGGAGTCAAATAAACGAGCGAAGATTTTTGAGTCTATTTGACCCGAAATAAAGTCTTTCGCCAGTGACTTAAATGGTTAAAAACGAATTGTAATCAATTTAGGGACAAACCTCCGAAAGACTCAATTCAAATAATGAAAATTGGGGCTTAAATGAAAGTCGTATAGAAGCGTGACTTGCGAGCGACACTGAGAAGAGTGCAGAATAAAAAGAAATCACAACAAAGAAGCGTACGAGTACAAAAGAAAGAAGCGATCAAGTGCAGAATATTAAAGAACCTCAAGTTTCAGAGAGTAGCAAAAAAGGGCAAAGAATGCTAATGAATTCACTGCCCAAACAAGCAAACAGTGTGTCTAGTTTGGGGCCAAACACTTTTCACCGGTTCGAAGTCAGTTACAAGTGTCTAACTGTAATGAGTAGATTCAGTGACTTCAAGACTTCCGAAAAACTCTACACTTGTCCCGGAATTTCTGTTTTCCCCTCCTTAAATTGCTGAGTCCGGCATTTAAACAGACTGTTGGTCGTGAAAGCCAGCAACTCGACAGCCCGGCTACGTTATTCGGGTCTCACTTCTGGCCGTTGATCCACTGAACACGTGCCAAATATGAAAACCACTAATTAAGCGTTAAGTTTCTATCCCTACCAACTGAAGTTCGAGACGATTTCAAGTGTTTTTATGAGTATTTGCTACGCTAATCGTAACGTGATGTACGCAAAGTTAAGAATTTCAGAAGAGTTCGAATGCTTTCGATCGCAGAGAAAGTGAATTCCTTGAAACGAGTGAAAATATTTTGACATAAAAAGAAGTTATCAATCACTAACTTGAGGTTTTATTAGCCAAACATGATGAACCGATTTGGACAAAAAGATGGAGCTATTAAAATAATTAGTGTCAGAGTCAGTTATAAAAAATATTTCCGGATATGTTACTCATAGTTTTAGTCTAGTTTCACTCACGGAATTTTCACCAGGATATTTTACAATAGAATGTTTTAAGAACCCTTCAGGAGTTGCAAGAATCTCTCAGGAACCTTGAAGAGCTTTTGGAACATCCATAAGAGCTTCTTAAAGACTTTCGTTAAAAGTTTGAGTTTCTTTCTAAATAAGGTTCCATTTAAGACTCTAAAGCTGTCGTCAAAAGACAAAAATCTGTATATTTTATCGCGTTTTTTATGATTTCGAATTCCACAGAAATGACAACAACAGTAAAGTTATAAAAGCAATTAAGGAAATTAATAAAACGTATTAAAATGTTGTAAATAGCTATAAAGTCGTTCTTAATTATATGGAAACTCATAGTCACTTTATTTATATATACATTATCTACCTTTTTTCATTCTTGTTTTATCATCTTTAATAGGATTCATTTTCATTCAAGTCCCAATCATCTCAAAGATTGTCTTTCAAAAGACTTTAACAGCTTTTTTATAGCATTTTATTTATTGTAGATAGTGTATTTATTCATTCTTTTCGATTCATGTGAGTATCGACCGTCGTCGATCAACGAAAGATTTAAGAGTAGAGCAGAATGACAACCGCTGAAACCAAATGAAAGACGAAAACAACAACAACAACAACTGAATACCGTCAAACTGATCAACAGTTCAGAGGATCACGAAGATCAGAAGAAGCTGTCAAGTGACAGTGTGGCCGCGACCAACAACAATTCGAACAGCATTAAATCCAGTGACAGTGACAGGTTATGCAACTGGACCGAATCTGGTGACCGTCTGTAGCTGGTTCACAAGGTAACGAGGTAAAAAGAATTGCAGCCACAATGAATGCAAATCGAATTGTTATCGAGAGTGATCGATAATCGAGTGCAAAATGCAGAAAATTGAGATCAACTTGGATTGAGCAGGGAATCGCATCAGACAGGTGATGGTGATGATGATGACGGTGATGATGACTATGATGATGATGTAGATGACTACGACGATCACCAGCAGCAAAAACAATAGCGACAACATCAACATCAAGAGCAACCACATCACCAACAAGTTGTCAAGAAAGAATGCGAGGAATTTGTAGAGAAATCCGAAAGTAGTAGCTATACTAGGCCAGGCCGAATACCAACAAACACCCTACACACCCATGATTTGCATTGCTTCTTGAAGTATACTCCATTAATTTATATTCCCAATGGGACAACCTCGATGTATATGATGTACCCTTTCACCTGTCTATTGTAGGGTATTAAAAAATCTACCACAGAGCTTTTTATAAATAAAACTCAGAGCAATGCTAAAGTTAAGATACCGTTAAAGTAGAAATCACCGAGTATGCCACAGATTCATATCAATTATGCTCACTTTTATCTAAATATGCAAAAAAGAAGGTGCACAAGGAAGGCAATCGCATTGTTGTTGTTGTTGTTGTAGTTGGTGTTTTTGTTGGTATTGCTGTTGTAGTTGTTGTTGTTGTTGTTGTTCAAATGGGTTGATTGTTGTGTTGTTTGTTGTTGCAGTTTTGAATGTTGTGATTACTGTTTCTGTGATTGTTGTTGGTGTTGTTGTTGTTGGTGTTTCTGTCATTGTTGTTCTTGCTTTTGGTGTTATTGTTGTTTTTGTTGTTGTTTCTGCGTAACCTACTTACATATGCGTTGTAATGTGCGAACAACTATAAAAATTGCTCACCGTTTTTCTGGCAAATATTTAGAGCTGCTTGAGTGACTGTCTTACTTTGTATGTATGTGTGTGTATGTGTGTGCATGTGTGTGTGTGCGACATGAACTCACCACCAGACCGCTTATCGTTCTTCTTCCATCTTCTTGCTAGTGTTTAACCCAGTTTAACGAAAATCATCATCAACGTCGTCGTCGTTGACTTTTAACGCCTCATTAAATCACTGAATAGGGTTTAAAAAAACTTATAAACCTTAAAAAAACACACATTTACACCCTGTATCTGTGTTTCCGGATGAACTTCATACGATTCCAGAGCAAACAAAGAAGCAAAAATTTATATTTAACCCTTCTGTCAACGGATAGGTCTGGCCAGACCTTTTCCAACTTTGAGAGCGAGTTGTGAAAAAACTGTTAGAGGTATCGCCATGAAACTTCCTGACTTTGTCAACTAACTAATTATCTGCCTAAATTTTTAAGAATCATGAAGATATATTGAATAGAACGGGAGTTATAACTATTTTTTCAACTTTATACCTTTCGTCAACAGATAGGTCTGACCAGACCTACATATAACTTTAGGCGAAATATAGCAAAAAAATTTATTTTTTATTTAGGTAGCTATGATTTTAGGTTTTTCCTTCACATAAGGGTAGAAAATAAAATCAGGATCAGTGCAGATGGCTGAGGTCAATATAAGAAAAATCCCTCATTATGCTTATTAGTAAAAAATAAAGGGATTTTGGATGCATATTTCCGGTAATAAAAAATGTATAAAAAAGAATGTTGTTAAAGCAAATAGTTTGTTACCTGTTTCGCCAAAAAGGTTTACGTGATAATATTGTGAGCGAATATTTCCTACTATTGAATAGGGACACTGCAGAAATCTGTATGTCTGTTACCTGTTCGAAAGGATTATGACATCTAACATCATTTTGCGAATGCATGACCTTGTGTTGAGAATATAAAAGCAAAAGATGGTTCACGATTTATGTATATCATTCAATAAGTGATAATTCCATAAAAAAGTCTTTAGATTGTGAACATTTTCAAAAATAATAGAAATAAATATCCATACCATAAAAACGTCTCAGTTAAATTGGAAGCGGTATATTTTCAAATCTGTCATTACACCTGAAATTGTTGACATTATTGTAATGCAAACAAATGTAAAAGCTAGAACGGAAACGAGAAACATTCAATAAGTAATATCCTCGGCAGTGGACAGCGGTTACAGATAAAGAACTGTATGCATATTTTGGAGTACTGCTAGCTGCCGTAAGTATAGTGGGCCTGCGACTCATCGAATGATTATCCGAGCAATGCAAATCTGTACACCGGAAAAGAACGTGACCAGGAACGGGAACATAATCAAGGAGAAAGGCAAGAGACAAGCGCGGCGGTGGCCACTAGCCTTTGTCTACAATATGTTGGCTGCATACATGATATAAAATATTTCACATCGGTCTGAATGCACACAAAAAGCTAATGCTCGCCGGATTTTTTTGAAAGCTCTCGTAAAGGAGCTCGTGACTCCATATATTGAAGATCGACTGAGAAATCTGCAAATAGTTGGAAATTTTCCAGTTAAAAATGCACTAGTAATTTTTCGGAATACCTCTCAGCGAAAAAATTGCACAACCAACAACAAGCACTGGCATTACAGTATCAAACAATAAAAAATCTTGCTCTATATGTACGACGAATGATAAAAGACAGCATAAAACAAGATTTAGTTGTCATCTTTGTCAATGCTCCTTATCAAATCCTGTATGCTTACAACATAGCCAAGCTTTATATAAATGCCAAAATTGTTAAATTAAAGCCAAAAGTATTTAATAAAGTGTGCCTTTTTCTAATTTCACAACAAATTTGATGTTTTTTCTTACTTTTATGGGGAGATTTCCTTGCTTAGCATGCAAAGCTACTGTAGGTCTGGCCAGACCTATCTGTTGACGGAAGGTGGAAAAAATATCTGTTGACAGAAGGGTTAAAGAACTCATTCTTTTTTCCAGTCGGAACATAAAAAAAACCGTAAAAATCACATGAAATCAAAAGAATTCTGCATGAAATCGAGTCGGAGGGTTTGGATAACTTTTAATGAACTTTATAGTAGTTTTTCTTCTAATTTTAGTTTAATAAAGAGTTTGTTTCTATGAGAATTTTGTCGTTTTTTACTCGGTAACTTGTTAACGGACTCATTTGGAGCCACTTTAGCAGAGCTTCGAAGTGCCGAACTTTCATGAGCCAGATTCCAGGTTTACTGCATGGATTTCGAAGATTAAAATCGCAATTAACACAACATGTTGCCAAAAAATGATGCAACAACAACTTGAAACGCCAAGAAGAATGCTGAAACACTTTGAGAGCTCTTCTTCGGTGCAACAACAACAAATCTTGTGCATCAAACAAGAGTTGAAGTGAGGCGATCATGTTGGCCAATCAAGCAAGCGTGAAAGACACCTCAGCAACTTAGAAGCATTATTTGTCTTCTGTCACTCTCTCTCTCTATCTCTCTCGCTCTATCCATCTTCTTCTTTCTCCCTGTACAGTAATGCTTAAACTCTAAACTCACTCATTTTGACAGCTTAAATTGCAGTTTGCAGCAACTTTTAAAGAGGTTGAAATTCCTAAAAATCCAGGAAACATTTTTGTAAAATTTGACACTCATTTTTTGCAACTAACAGAAGAAGAAAAAGTGTTGTGTTGCTTTGCTTTTAATGTTATTTCGTAGCATTTAAAAATATCCGACAAAGAAACCAGAAAAACATTCGTTTGCTAGTTCATTCTTCACTTCATCAAGAATCTCTCTGTTGTTCCTCTCATTCCACTCTTTCCTCCCTCTCTAACACTATCACTGTCTTTCTCTCTCTCTATCTCTTTTCTCCTTCTCTCTCGTCCCATAATGAATTCTCTAGGAAATGTTGGTGTCCGTTATAAATACCGCAAACTGCCGGCGCAATTTGTTAGCAATTTTAGCCACATCCACACCCAAGTCAATCACTCCAACCTTCGACAAGCATTCAATCGATGGGGATGTGGGATGGTAACGGATTCCCACAGAATCTGTGCCCAGTCTGAGACCGCAGAGAATCTGATTGACCGAAGGAGCGCTGGTCAGGTGCTCCATCAGAATGATGATGGTAATGAAAACCATGACTAATCATTCACTAAATTCAAATCTCACGATAATCGCAAAGAATCTGAATTGTCTTCATTTTTGCAATAATTTGTATATTAAAACTGAAACAAATTTGGAGACAAACATATGCAAAACCAACGAAATGCCTTCTTCAACGCTAAAAACTCAGAGTTGTTCACATTTTTAATTAAAAAGAAACACTCAAATATTAGTTTCGCAAAAAATTGTGAGTAGAAAAACAAATAAAACCATCTTTAGTACAACCAATTAATTTATACGAATTTAGTTCAAACAAACAATCAATCAAAGTGAATAACTACAAAAAATTATTTGAAATTTATGAATAAAATACAAAAACTCGGGCAAAGAAAGAAAGAGAAGGAAAGAATATGAAAAAATTAACTAACGAAAAATAAAAAATTATTGAAAATGTTTAAAACATGCGAATTAAAGAGAATAAATCTCAAGATTTAGAAACAGAATAGAAAATATTTTCGTTAAAAACAACTTGTGTAGAGTAGAAAACTAAAATCGCAGTATGTAACAACAACAGCAACCATGACAACAACAACAACAACAACACCTAACTTAACGGCATTCACTTGTTCAGGTCTCCAAGACTCCGAGACTCTTGTTTTCGTTGTTGCGTTGGTTTGAGTCGCGGCTTGACCCGAAGTACGTTCGGTGGTTCTCCCCGAGAGAGTGTTTTTCTACGAAGAGAGTACTCCACGTACGAAGCTCCACGAAGAATCTCAGCTCCACGAGATTCTCTAAGCTCGGAACGTTGCGCTTCTTGGGCCACCCGTGATCCGGGTAAACGGGCTCCTTAAACGTAGCGGGGTGGAAATCGTGCTGTTGTTGGAGAGAGCGTTCTCTCTCTCTCTCTCTCTCACATCTCATAGTGATCTCTGGCTGAACGTGGGGCGAAGAAAGTGTTGCGGCCCAACAGCGCTTGCAGACGTTGCTCAAGTTTCAGTCATTCGATGAAACCAAGCGTGTGCGGATGTCCGAAGCGTTGAGCGAAGCAATGGAAATGTTTTTGTGGCTAGCAAAAGTAACTCTGTTCATTTAACAGTAATAAAAACCAAACAGAAGCTTAAAACAACAACAAAAACGAAGGATATTTCACTAGTTTTCGTATTTTTTAAAAGAATTCACATTATTTGCCAAAGTATCGCCTTCAAGTATTATAAAAAGAAAGTTTCGACAATAAAACCGCGTACGAACGAACGAAGACGCCACTTGTCTGCACTCAGCCGCTAGTCAGCAGTTCGGCCAGCTGCCGCGTGTAACGGTGACACACTTACGTCGTCACCTGTTCGCCAGCGCCTCCGTCGTGCACGTTGAAGTGAAGAAAAATCTACTGGATTGCAGTCGTTTTTTTTTATAATCCATGCTGTTATTTTTTGCCAGCCTCTTCTGTAAAAAAAGCGTGTTGATAAATAAAGTGTTAATAAAAAAGAAAGTTTTAAGCTGACTTAAAATGTAAGAAGGCTGGAAAAAGAAACAAAAACAAATAATCGCCGAAAATTAAGGGGAACAATTCAAGCAAATAACACAAAAATTACTCCAAATACGAGTAAATCACGCAGTAAATCGACTCTACTCTCGAATCAGAAGCAAATCACAACAAAAGCAACGAACATCATCATGACCAGGATAACAACGCAGCTGCTCGTGCTGCTCGTCGCTCTTTTTGGGTACCACGCACGCACCGGAGCTCAAAATTTAGGTGAGTGTGTCAACGTGTTCTCCACTGAGAGTCGCTTTTCTGCCTCTCCGTGGTCCCTGCAGCTCCACGTTCTTCTGAGTTGTTGTCCTCTTCTCGCGCTGCCCTTGAGTTGTGAATTGGCATCATTTGCTGATTAGTTTCTCCCATAAAAATGATCGCTAGCAGCAGAAAAACAACGTAGAAAACTATTGTGATTGGTTACTTTCATTGAAAGTATTCGAGTTTGAAAGCTGATTGTGCGGAAACGGAAATTGAGCCATATTTAGCACAAGAACGTTTATCTGATTAACGAAACAGCTTTGAGATCAGAGCAAAGTACTTTATTTGTTGCTGTGCGAAGCTCCAAAGATTCAAAATTATTCTTTCGTTTTTAAAAATTGCCAAAAATCGACTTCGTGTAGAAGACGAGTTCGAAAGACTTAAGACACGAACTCGAGAACTTTGAATGTAGTACATCAGACTGAAAGACTTAAGACACAAACTCAGTAATTATGAGTGAGTTCCAAAGACTTAAGACACGAACTCGAGAGTTGATTTCTAAAAAAAAATTAAAACCAGAAGACACATGCAATTAAATTGTCGACATTGAAGAGCCAAAAATGAGATCACTTCAAATGAATTATTTCAATTTTTACCCAACAAAAACTCTGCTTATTTTCTGCTTATTCGAAATGAATGCTTACACAATTCATCAAAGAAGCAACAACAATAACAATAACAACACCATCATCATCATATAATTAAATAATAAAACGAAGGAATCCATAAAAAAAAATCAAATAAAAACAAAACAAAACATCACAAAAGCAGAACATTTATGAACAACACCTGCTGCAACCATCGAGTTTTTCTTCAGCATTAAACTTGAACTGAATGAATTATCGAGAGCCGCCAGCAGCAACAACAACACGAGTAGCATAAGTAATAAAATTTTATATTAAAGAAAAACTACTACTACAATAAAAGAACAACAACAACTCTGTATAAAAGCTAGCAACATCCATCCACATCAATTGTTTCCAGCAGCATCAGATTTCAAGCATAACCGAGCGATGGACAGACATACAGTAGATGTTGTGTGCCATTCTGAGGCTGGCTTCGATTTAAGCTCGGCACAAAATGGAGAAAAATCTGATATTCTTGCTGCTTGCAACTACAACAACCACATCAACAAAAACTCCTGTTCAGTCACTGAAGAAACATTACAGGAAAAAAGCTAAATAAGAAAACAAGCGCCATGAACTTGAACACATGAAAGCTAGCACTTGTTGTTGCATCGGAGTTGTTGCTGTTGTTGTTGTTGCTGCATCGTAGTTGTTGCTGTTATTGCATCGTAGTTGTTGCTGTTGTTGCATCGGAGTTGTTGTTCATAGGAAATGAAAACCCAAACAGTGGAAATTAAAGAAAAAAACCTGCGATAGTTTATTAGGAACAACATAAAAAGAAGGAATTACAAATTGAAAACATTCTTTAAGACAAAAATCTGCTTCAGGCAACAAAGTATGAACAACGCGAAACTAGTAAATAATATAAAATATAAAAAATACATTAATTTATATACAGATAAAGTAATTAAAGTATGTTTTAACCCATTCACACGTTCTGATTGACAATATTTTAATGAATTATGCTAATTTTCATGGACATTCACTCAAATTCACTTCCTCCGAAATTACGAGTAGTTTTTAACAAAGCAAGTTTGTTTCTTAAATCTTTCACACCTGCTCACCAAGCAACAAGTTTGTTTCTTAAGTCTTCAGTGTTGTTTTTCTTTGAAATCATCATAAAATCATTGTGTTTGGTTTTCTATGGCGATGTTTATGATAAATTTAAGCAACTTTTCGCATTTTTCTTAGTTATTTAGTTTATTTATTTCTCATAAAATCTGATCGACGAAATTCTGAAATAATTTTTAATATCAAGAGAATAAATGAATGATAAAGGATTAATATTGATGAAGAAGGTAACATAAACGTAACAACATACAATACAATCGAATATCTTCGTTGTATCCACACTATTACAAGAAAAGAGAACGGATATCTTTTTATTGTTATTCTTTTTTCTTTTCTGTTAAAGCATTCGCTCGATTTTTATTCTTGTCGGCTTCTGCAATGTAAATCTACATTCAATTAAAATACAAGAAATTGTAATCACAACGTTGTTAAGTTTTATTTGTATGCTTGCAATAATTATTAATGCCAAGAAATCCTTTTTATCGTTTATCTTCTCATGTGTTCTTCTCTTGTGTGGTTGTTGTTGCTGTTGTTGTTTCTTTTGTTGTTGTTTTCATGGTTGTTGTTGTTGATGCAAAACGTATTAACTGCAGGCAGCTCGAATCCATCCGCCGCTCAGGAACTGCTAAGAATACACTTCACACTCTGCTCTCCCCGCCTCCCTGCCTCCCTGCCTCCTCTTCTGTTAACACTGCATCTCCTTTTCAATTAACTGAAGCAAAACATTGATTTGCATAGAAATCTCATGTATCAGCTGTCGACTTGGAAATGGATACGCCATCGACACGCCAAGCGACAGTAAAAGCCGCAAAATGTAGGAAGTCAGTGCTTCTGTATCCAGAAAAGTGCTCGTTGATCGCGTTGCCACCTGAAAGCCACACGTTTATAGAACTAAAGTGGTTACTTTAAGTGTTACTTCAAATATGGACCAATTTGCGGAGGGCTTCTTCGGGTCACGCCAAACAAAACTATCGTAGATCGAAAGTAGATTATTTATTTAATGTAATGTTTTATTTTTCTGGAGTTGAAGATGAGACTCGAGAATTGCTTCAGAGTTTGTGTTGAAGTCAGGATTAAATTCAGAAGTTGTATAAAAGTCACTTCGTTCTTGCTTCGAAAGAATTCCTTCCTTCCCTGGTAATCACTGTTTTCTTCTTGGGTCACTCTAAACACTAGACGACTGTTGATGCTGTTGTGTAGCTTTATTTATGCTTAATATATGCAAATTAAAATCGGTTCTTAATGCAGTTTGTTCTCCGCTGTGGAATCTTACAGAATTTCACTAAGCGATGCGATATTATTTGGGCTTTGATTTATCATCATTGCGGTCATGCGATAGGATGAGCATTTCGATGTAACGGTTTAAGAAAAACCGATGTAACGGTTTAAGAAAAGCGATTGGACTCAAATTCGGATAAAAGAATTCGTTATTTCTGAAGAATTTTCTGTGGAAAAGAAATGTTTTTTAAGAAGACTAAAAAACAACAAAATCGAGTTTAGAAACTTAAAAACTGTAGAAAACAATATAATTTGAACCTTTTTAGAACCGTTATAAAACATTTTAAGTATATTAGCTTCATTATTAAAAGGTTTTTTAAGATTTCTATTAAATGAACGTTGAATTAAACATAAAACAGTAAAAATATACTTCAAGAAACGAAAGAAAGTCAGTAAAAATTACATTAAATAAATATTACATTAATTTTTATTAAGTTACCTGCTTAAAATTTATTTTTACAATTTAAAATAACAAAAAAATAATACAAACTCAAGCCCGGAAATAAGTATAAAGAAAATGGTTTGCTCATTTTTCAATTATTTCCTTTTCCCTTCATTTTCCGTGCCACTTTTCTTTCCTCCCCGCTTTTTCGCCACGACTTTCGATTTTCACAACGAAAAGACAACTAAAATAATTACTCAGCCGTCAGATGTCACTGATTTTAGCAACTAGTTACAATATAATTATCAGTTGTAATAATAATCGGATTTCTTTTGTGTTTTCTCTGGTTTTATTCGGGGAAGTATTCTGCGGCAAATGTTGTGGGAACCACTTTTTAACAACAACAACAACTGGTAAAATGAAATACGGAAATACGTGAGCCCTGCTGCTCCATTAAACAGCAGCAAAAACGCTGTGAGCACAACTGCATCGAAGCGCAGGCGGTGAAATGAAGAGTTACAAATAGAAAGCTACAACAATAACAACAACAAAAACCATAATAGGAAAAGTGAATACCATAAAGCAACAACAACAACAACACTCAGCGTTTTTATAAACGCAAATGAAACATTTGAAAGATTTGTTTGCGGAAGCTTTTTTCAAAGTAAACCCTAGAAAATAGAAGAAGTGGATGTAGAAGACGACGAGGAAGAAGGTAGGAAAGAAGAAGAAGCGGAGGAGAACGTAGAAGAAGAAGAAGACGATGAAACGTTTAAGACACAAACAAAAGACTTAAGACACAAACTTGCGGTTTCTAGAGTTAGCAGAGTTTTCAAGTTTTCAACTTCGCTTTCATGAACTGTATTTAAAAAATTGTTGTTGCTGCTGTTGTTGTTGTAATATTTTTTCATAAGTAAAAGTGTTATTTTTGGAATACTTCGTTTATAAAAATACTTCGTTGTACTTCGCAAGCGTGTTTTTTATGTACATATTTAATAAATGAGTAATGTACAAAAACAACATCGCTTCGAGTTTTTATATGGAACATCATACAATGTTTGCAGCTTAAATGAGCTCAATTGTGGCTGATTTTCAACCTGCTTCGCGATTGCTTCATATTTTTGGCTCTAACTATTGTAAATATGAAAAACTGCTAAAACTGTTCATTAACGCGCTCAACGATGCGCTCCTCAAAATGCTAACCATACAATTATGAACAACATGAAAGTTGAACGGACATGTTTATGCAACAAAGCGGCTCACTTTGTTCACTAAAAGCGGGTCGTTTAAGAAGAGTGACGACCGTCTCCGGAGCGCCCCAAAATATGAGTTTCACACTCACGAAATCCGCGCTGGTTCACAGAAACACTTCGCAACACCTTCGCGGGTCCAACACAATTATTTGTTGTTGTTGTTGTTTATTCTCGAAAATAAATATCTTAATCACTTATAGTAAATCACCTTAAAAATAACAATTTTACATCTAAAAGCACGCAACTGATATGAAAAACGCAAAACGAATCGAATGAATGAACGAAATGAAGAGAAACGAAGGAATAGAAAAAGAGAAACGGTAATAAAATGTTAAATCAATATTTAAATAAGTCACAATGTAAAAGAAGCTCTCAAGTTATACAACAAAGTTTCTGAGTTCATTTGATTCAATACAAAAGTTTCTCTTTTTCGTTGTACGAAAAAATCTTGAAGAAGATTACAAAAATACAATAACTCTCAGATTATATTTACTAAGCAGTTAACAAGCTAAGCATAACTGTACAATTAAACATAACTGTATATTAAATAACAAAGATAATAAATAAAATCGAACACTTGTGATAAAATCCTGAAATTGTGAAGATGCTCATCGCCGATGTTGACCTTTACATCGAACTCAACCAAATGGCAATAAACACAAATAACAACAACAACAACAAAGGAATTCAATGCGGTCAAAATAGTAAACACGAAAAGAAATTCTTGGTTTATTAAAAAAGCAAACATTGCTTTAGTATCGAATCGGCTTTTATAAAGGGTGGGCCATCAGCTGGTTTCTTAATGAACTATTTAATTCAATAAAATTTGATACCTGATTTATATTGAATTTAAGTGAAGTTAATTGTTTGATTTATGCTTAATTCAATTTAAATTAATTTTTTAATTACGTTAACTATTTATAGGTTAATTCCTTAATTCAAAAAGATACCAGACGATGGCCCACTCTCTACATATAAATAATGATTTGTTTCTTGTCTCTTAAGTCTTTTGAGTGTCTTGTTTTATTCTTTATTTATTTTGGGCAGCATTCGAAGACAAAACTAGTAATTAAATTAAAATCATGGGATTAAAATTAACTACATGTTGAATGTTAATCTGATGATGATGTTGTCCAAAATGTGATTCACTTTATTGCGTTGTTGTCTCAGTTGAGACCACTTTAAATGCAATACGTCAATCAAGTGAATTTTCATTAAAAATTGGATTCTCTTCAGTTAATCAGAAAGTATCGAGTATTAATTAAGTATTAAGAACAAAACCAGTGCAATTTTTTTTCAAGATCAACAAAACGCTGACTCGAAATGTTTCCATATTGAGAATAAACGATACTTTAGATGAACGCCAAAATTCCACACTCTCTGAAGTGGGTCAAGTGAGTTGCTGCTTATGAAGTGAGTTCGTTGCAGGTGGCTCTGAATACGAATGCAAAGAAATTGTGTTGTGGCACTCCAACAGATAGAGCAACAGCAACAACAACAAGAGCAGTAATAAAACGAAGCAACAACAACAAACCAACTCACAGCATTTTTCACATCACTTTGAAGTGTGGTGGAAAACCTGAAGTTTGACCTGACGTTGAAATTCACGCAGAAACGTATTAAAATCGGCGAGGCTGGGAATGTTTAACACAACATCGAATTGCTACAGATATCGCAGCACTTGTTGAGCTCTGAAAGAGTGAATATCTGTATATATCTGTGAATATCTGTATATATCTGTGAATATCTGTATATATCTGTGTCTATTATGTTGTTGCTGTTTCGTTGACAATGAAAACTCGTCGAATAGTTTTCAATTCTTAATTCAATCGCTGTCAATCGTCTGAGCTTGTGAATGATTCTGTAGAATTTCGTAGAACTTGTGTGTGGTTTTCCAACAATTTGAACAAAACAAATTCTTGCCATTTCTGGCAAATGAACAATTAGTTCAAGTTATGTGAACAACGTATTCGGTGTTTTTTCATGCCACAGAAATTAGTTTCTATGAGTGAAAATTCAGTCGAAGCCTCGAGTCGCCAACGAGTTGAACCAGTTCATTGCTCTAGTTTCAGACTACTTCTAACATGGCACTGAGGCAAGGAAAGTGTACTCGGTATTCGGTGGTTAGCGAAAAACCTACACATCTTTTCACTTATGTTATAATTGAACATTGCAATAAAAACATCCACTATACTATACTTTATAGTATATCTTAATGGATACTATGTGCGATCCAGTTTATTAAAAGCTTCAGAATCTGCGGATCTAGATTTAAATTCAGGATCTAAAGTTGCTTAATGATTTCACTGAAATGCTTCGCCAAAGTGAAGTGCTTTGTTTCTTATGGCGCACTCAGTTCAACTCAACTCAACTCATGAGTTTTAATCGCTTCTTGCATTCATCTTGTGTCTCTAAACTCTTCGTGGGGTTAAAAGAAAGCTGAAACAATAATTAATTACAATAAACTTTGCACAAAATCAGCCGCGGAGTTGAATTGTTTCGTTGCCACAAAACAAGCCGCGCAGCTAACAAGTAGCAGAAGACGTGTTGTTGGGCTGCTGGTGCGAAGATCTGCTGCATGAAAACCTCAAAAACTGAGGCTGCTCTTACGTGCGATTTTCTTCCATGTGGCAGCCACACACGAAGCGAGGTGCAGCTGGAGAAGTCGATGAACTGCTTCATCACAGTGGCCACATTTGATTGCGATGTGCATTTCTGGTAACCATAGAAATTCTCTCTCTTTTCTAAGACTGATGACATCCAGGGGAGAGAACACGATACGTCTGTGGATATGCATGTATAATTTGGTGTATGTGTAAATTACTCAAGCAATTTACTCCGAGACAATTGCTTGGAGTTTTAATTATATTGATTTGAATCCAAATAATCATTTACATCCGTGTCTTGTGCTACTTTTTGTGCTAAAGTCAAAGCAAAAGCTTTCTAACGGAAGACTTAAGCGACAAACTTGATGTTCCCTACTAGCAGTTGTGAGAAAAGACTTAAGCGACAAACTTGATGCATAACTTTTACAAGAGCAACAGCATTTATACAGAAATTCAAATGTATTTCAAAATCTTTGCTATTCGGCGTGTAACAGAAACTTATTTAATTAATATCAAGTGCTTAAAAACTGTCCGAATGCGAAAAAATCTTGATTTTATTGAGATTTCTTAATTAAGATTTTTCCTTACCCGATTTCATCATTTACAACCTGCCTCTCCCCCTCCCTGTTTGTTGGATTTTCCTCCACCACTTCACTCTGTGAATAATAAAAACACTCTACACTTTTATTGCATTTAATTAGTTGTTTTCATCTCTGTTTCTTCATCTGTTTCACTATAAAATTACATCACACTTCAACTCTGCAATCGTTCGTTTCTAATTAGCTTTTCTCTCAGTGAAATTTTGCAAACTCTTCTCAATTCTGCCGCTCTTCACGTGAATTCAACGGAAAATCTGAAGCTGAGTGAGTATTTAATGTGTCTATTTTAGCAGATGTACAGCATTTTTTCGGGGGTCTCGAGGCGTTGCAGCTACGCATACGTGTAAATAGAAGTTTCATATTTTCTGTGAACTCAAATCAGCGCAGTTAAATCCAAAAGTGACTCAGTAAAAAACAAACCAAACAAGATTTCGCCATAAAACGTGTAAAGTGCAGCTTTGAAGGTTGTTTGCTGTAATATTTTCGGTTTCGGTTTGGTTTCGGGTGTAGTCATGTAGCGATGTGGCGATACTTGCGAGGAAGCGTTGCGAAATACTGCGTTTTTATTGCACAGGCAAAAAATAATAATAAAAAATAAAACATTAAATTTTTGTTCAACCATTTAAAATGTTGGCGGCGGCGTTGATTTATTGAGTATGAGGGTGGGCCATCATTGGGTCTCTTTTCGAATTCAATTTCAACATGTTAATTGATTATTTTTAAATTAATTGTTTAATTCAAAAAGAAACCATGTGCTGGCCCACCCTCTATAATGGGTTAAAACTATTGAAAAAATGCTCACATTTACGTGTTTTAAATAGTTTTGGAGAGAAGTCATTTCTAATAACATTTTGTGTGTGTGAGTTTGAAGAAACCGTTATTCAATACTGTATGAATACCCAAAAACAACGGAATCTATTAACGAAGACAAAAGCTCAGCTAGAGTTAAAATTCTTCTTCAAGAATTTCTGTTTTTATTTCATATTTTTTATTCATTTTTTTTTTTGTTTCTATGTTTTTCTTAATTTGATTCGTTTTTTTGTCGTTGTGTTGTTCTTTTTTCTTACTTATGTTCCTATTTTATGGAGGTTGTTTGACTCATTTTATATCTCATTTAATTATGATGAATGACCGTTTTTATGAACAATTAATTCATGAGTCCCATTTTTTAAAGTATAAAAAATGCGAATTAAATTATATTCACATGCATGTGTGTGTGTGTGTGTGTGCAGAAAACCATTAAAAATATTATCATGATTAAAAGGTGTGAAAATGATGAAGAGTTTTTAACTATACAAGAAAAATCCCATGAAAATGACACGAAAAATGAAATTAAAAACTATACACGGAACAAGAAGAAGAATTTATATTATAAAAAAATTTAGTTTTGTTTAATAAGCAGAAAATAGTTCAAGTCGAAGAAAATGAATGCGTTTCTAATGATTTCAGGTACTTTAAAGCTGAGTTTGTGTAAACCAATTAAATAGAAACTCTAATTATATCAATCGAAGTACATACTTTAATATAGTGCTTCTATAATTTAACACAAAATAGAAAATATTAAATATAACATAAGAAATAATGAAATAAAACCTTTATTTGCTTTGTCATTAAAGTAAGAAATGTTCTTTAGTTTATATAATGTATTTTTCCCTCATAAACTCTTCGCTTATAAACTCTTCCTTTATAAACTCTTCGATTATAAACTCTTCTCTTTATAAACCCTTCTCTTTAAACTCTAAATCGGAAACCATAAGAATTAATAATGACTTCTATTGCCAACAATAAAAATCGAATGACTTGCCTCATAGCTTTAATAAATCAAGTATTTAGGTCAACCTGTTAATGATTATGATAAACAAATTAAATTAAAGAACACACACACTCACACACACACACTTAAACAAGCCCACAAGTGCAACTCTTACGCTAAACTTATGAAAAACAAACAACGACAAAAGCCATCAAATGTTTTCTTAATAAAACTTGATTTATGCAAATTAACCAGAATCAATTCACTCGTTTCTCAATTCTTGAATTCAGAAATATTTTTTATTTTATTTTTCATGTATTTTATTGGATGTCTTCTTTGTGTCTAGATTCTTTCATCAGATTTTATAATTCTTTTCTTTTACGGCGTGGAGATTTATAATGGTTTGAAGTTGAGTTTTGATATCCAGATATAAATGTCTTTCTAAATGCTGATATGATGATGAGATGAGATAATTTACGAGAAGAACAAAAAAAAGGACAGAAAAGTGTCAAAAAACTCAGTAAACCAACAAAAATTGTTTTGATGTCATCAATCGATTGACTCTTCTTTAAGTTGGAGAAACTAATTTTTTATTATATGTTCATTTTTAGTTTCGTTCTCTAAATAATGTAAAATTGTTGCCTGATGATATCATCATAGAAAAATAGTCTTTAAAACGTGTAAAAATATTGCAAAAATTGATTTGATCTACAATTGTTTTGATTTTAATATCAATAATTTGTTTATTTGTTAATGATTTGTTTTTAAACTAATTTAATAAAAACTGTAAAATGTTTTTATGAAGTCTCACAGTTAAGAAAGCTTCTCAAACTCATTTCTGAAGTGGAGTAAAACGCGTAACTTAATTAAAGCATTTTTCTTGACTAAAAGAATATTTAATATTCTGGTCATGAGTCATGAAATCAATTGAAGTTCTTAATGAAAATTATTTGATTCTTATCACGATTAAAATGAAAAAATGAAACCTTGTAAAAGCAACAACGTAGGATTTTGTTTTTATAGATAATAAACACCAAAATACTGGGAATAGTTGAGTTTTTACTTAGACGAAAATAAACTAAATAGTTTATGGTGTTCAATTCTTATAATGAACAATAACAACAACAAATCGTTGTATTAAAATCATATTTCAACACGATAATGTGATGCATTTCTAAAATGATGACGATTGTTATGGAAGTTTTTTCAATGAGAAAAAAAGTGATCAAAGACTACTATATTCATTATTATTATAATATTATTTTTATTATTATTATTATTCTTATCATTATTCTTATTATTGTTATTATTATTATTGTTATTATTATCAGAAGATACACACTAAGCCACAAGCTGAGTGACACATAAATCCACGCTTTTTTTGGAATGAATGAATCTCAGAGTGAGAGACAGAAAAATTAAGCACTACAAATTGTAACCATGACTAGCAGAGTACTGTTTTTATTCTTGTTGTTGTTGTTGCTATCATTGTTGTTGTTGCTATCATTGTTATTGTTGTCTCTTCTGTTTCGGCGTCTATTTGCAAGAGTTACGAATTCAATTTCTTTCGATGACTCCCACAAAGCGTTCAAAGAGACTTTTTTTACATCCTCTGCTTCTATCTCATACTTGGTGTTGTTGTTTTTGTTGCTTTTGTTGTCATTCTTTGGCAAAACTAAAGCTTGTTCTGCCCTGATTATTATTTTTACCTTTAAGTCTTTTGATTTTCTTCATTACGCTCTTCGCCGGCATCATTCGAAATTTTGCCATTTTTCCTTCTTCACTGCAATGAAATTAAGAAATTAAAGAACCCAAAGAAGCTTGGCTGAACCTTGAAAACCAGAACAGAAACACCCACAGCAACACCAACAACAACAATCAGTTTTGTTCTCTCAGTCAGCTTTTCAGTTGGTTCGAAAAAAATAAGAATGAAAGAAAGGAGGGGGGGAAAAAACGAGGGAAAAACAATTTCAAATGAAAACAAAAAAAGATCACAGATATAAAATAAAAGGAAAAGTGCAAGAAAAAAGTAGGTGACCCAATTTTTAACAACAACAAACGAAGGAAGAAAAAAGAAACACAGACACAAACACTTTATAAAGAAATTTTTTGATGTTTTTGATTTGATTTGAAGACAGCTGAAGAAATTTTGATTTTCTATTAAAGTAAAATAAAGATACATAAAATATAAATAAAATTACTTGCAGTTAATTAATTATGAACACTTGTGAATCGAGTTTATTAATTATGGAGAACTTCAAAAGAAACAAAAACCAAATTCAAACTTTATACCGTCGTGCATAATTTTAAATTATATACATTAATATTATACATTATTATAAATTATCGTTATCTGATCTTAAACTATTTACAATATACCGTTATTCCTCAACATCGAGCACCTACAACTCTATAAAAGCGTATAAAATTTCCCAAGAGAATGTGTGGATAATTTTTGAAATTTTTCACACTTTCTAAACTCTAGTTTCATCATATAGTAATACGAAAATATTAGATATTAAAACACTATACGAGGGCGCTTAAAAGTAGGATGTTTCTTTTATAAAAAATACTCTCATTTATTATATTATTAATGCACGCATTAAGACAATCATGAGGCTGTTGTATAGCCACCACACGCCTTGCTAACCTAACCTAACATCTAAAAATTACATTATAGTTCTATTATATTTACTCAATTTATATAAACTTGTTACTTACTTTTTAAACTAAAATTAGTAAATGTTTGCTAGGGTTTCTTACTGAATTTTCTTCAATTAATTAATTATTTCTACTCTACGATGACTCACTCACATCTCAAGACATTCATATTAACTCAAGCATGCAGGCAAAAAATCATCAAATAAATTCGTCTTCCTTTCGTTGTTGTTGTTGTTGTTGTGTTTCACTTGCAACAGCATTGAAAATCTGGGTTTTTTTATTTTTCTTTTTGCTTTTAACAATTTTGGTGAGCTTCTGAAAACGCCAAATTATGCAACTCTATTGTTTGCCTGCGTCTTCCCCGTCTGCTCCTTCTTCTTCATCGTCGTCGTCGTCGTCGTCATCGTTGATGGGTTCAGCTTCTTTACGTAGCTACACACACACGCTTACCATGGAACCTTGCAACACTCCACTCGCCTCAATTCGACTCGATTCGACTGGGCTTCAAAGCGCTGCATCGCGGTGCATCGCGATTACGAGCAACTCTTGTGACAGAAACTAATGACTACGCGTACATCGACTGGCGTTGAAGAACTCCGACTTCATTGGGTCGCATTTCGAGCACACTTTCGTCGAGTAGAGTTACTTGAGAACTGCTGACCGCATCTTTTATCTGTGCCACAAACACAACAAAAGCGGCAATCAAACCGAAAACGTTGGCTGTTGAACGAAAAAAAAGCGGAAATCATTCTTTGGTAATGAAGTGGACAAAATTACACAACAACAACTGAACTCAACTCAAGTGAATCAGCGGGAGGATGAGGAAATTTGCAAGGTTTTGCAATTTCAGAGGCAATTTTTTGAGGGCACTTGAAAGAAGTTCCTGAAGATGTTCCTCAACTTTTCATCTGAAGCATCGAACAATTTATGCCACTTTGCATTCTTTTTTCTCCAAATCATCTGGAACTTTAGTAAAATGCATTCTTTAATTTGTTTTTATTAAGTTTTTATCGTTTTTTTCCTATTTTTTGTGCATATTTTCTCTCTTCTCGCTCCTTGAAATTCCAGCCGAGAGACTCGTATTTTAACCGGTTACATTTTCAGCCAAAAACTCTGCACAGGTGTCAGCAACCTGCTCGTGGTATCCCATGGATTCTTTTTTAACTGTTTTCCACACAAAATCTACACACTTCGTTAATGTGCACAACATACACAGAACTCGAGTTATCCGAAAATTGAGCGAGCTCTCTATTCGATTCATGCCAGTCGATTTGGGATCTTTTTTTATGGTTTTTTGCTCGTGTGGAACGCTTTAACCGAGTTCAAAGTAGTTCAGTGAATGTACAAGAAGAAAGCATTCAATTTCTATACAGAAATATGTTAAAAATTGAAGAGATATCCACAATAATAGCGATTATTATATCACTTTCTTGACTTCTGCTTGAGTCTCAATTTTCTGCATTTTGGGATAAAAAATTGGGGAAAAATCTCTTCAAAATTCATGTAGTTAATTTATTATGCTTCTTATTTACATTTCTTTTTGTTAACTAAAACATATGGCATTTAATAATCATTATTTGCAAGTTTAGAAAGTTGTTTGCTCAAGTTTGCCATCAAGTTTGCTTCCTAAGTCTTTGGCATCGAGTTTCTTTCCTAAGTCTTTGCCATCAAGTTTGCTTCCTAAGTCTTTGCCATCGAGTTTGCGTCCTAAGTCTTTACCATCAAGTTTCTTTTCCGAATCTTTTTATACTTTTTGCCAAATTTTTCCTGTGTCACATTTTAATTGATAACAAACAAATATGATTGACGTCTTTTTCATATGTTTGTGAAAAATCCCGTAGCCAATGCAATCAAATCTCCGCAAGAATACAGACAAATGCCATCATCTTAACACTTCGAAGTGTCGATCGCGCCCCGTCTTCGTTCATTTGCTTGGCACTTTTATGGTTTACATAATAAACAGCCGTTTCTGATCGCTTGACGCGCTTGCATTTCTCCAAATCAACGATCTGTGTGCTTGCTTGCTTGCCTGCCTGCTTTCTTAGCTGGTTGGATGTGCTGCCAACTGTGGCAACTACTGTTGCTGCATTTCGTGGCAACACACGGGAGCAAGAAGCGGCTGAGATGGTGGAATAGTGGCCGACTTTAAAGCGCACACATGCATAGATATATTAATACAACAACAACAACCACAACAACAATAAACCGTACCTAGTAATTCACTTGTTTGTCCAAATGTGTGCTTCTTCTTCTTCGCATTTCTGCTTCGTCTTCTTCTTCTTCTTTCTAGAAAAGAGAAGCCGAAAGAAACCGTTGCTGGTGGTTTTCTCAGCACGGAGTTCTGCGGTGGCTTTTGCTGTTTTTTTTTACATTTCTACCGCTGCTGAGTTGTTGCTGTGGTGCTGCTCCTGCTTCGGCTTCTGATGGTGCTCTGGCTGTGTTGTTGTTGCTTTTGTTGTTCGTTATACAATCAATAATTTCATAACGGTTGGTGAAAAGTGCCAGATAGCTAGACAGTTGAATGAATAGCTGACTAGCTGACTAGCTGACTAGCTGAATGGCTGAATGCTTGGTTGGACAAGCAGTTCGTGTGCCCGGAGGACGGACTCGACTCGAAGTGCGCTGAATCGTGGTCAAACTTCTTTTATTCTTCATGTTTTTCAAAATCAAGTTCTTCTCCAACGAAATCTTGATCAATCTCATTTATTAATCGAATAATTTACTGTTGACTTCGCTCATTACTCTTTCAGAAGTCTTAATTAATTTTTTAACGATTGCTTTTCGAGTTATTCTCGACTTTTTGAGGTTCAACCGAAATTTAGATCATATTTCTATCATCCACAAAAATTCATTTGAGTGCTGTAGTCAAAAACAACAAAATTTTCCAGTTATTTCAAAGGATTTAAGCTTGTGGCTTAATAGTTCGTTGATTTTCTTGATTATTGGCTGTTGCAACGCATTCTCCTCGTTAATACACTGTGAAAAAATCCACCGCAACAACAGCAACAAGTGTGGAATTTCAACAACCTGCCAGCGACGCACAATTTATTGCAATCGACTCGCATAGCTTTTGACCAACTGAGCGCGGATGTGTTGCGGTTGTCTTCGCCGCAGTCGGTCCCAGCAACCAACAGCGACCGACGCGTGGTACACCGCGAAAAAGAATCCAAACGATCGCAGCTTTTTTCAGAACGTAACTCCTTCAAAGTGCTTTAAATTGTTTAATTGAAGTGCAGTTAAAGCAACGCAGATGCTGTTGCTGATGTTTTTGTGTGTTCATATGTTGAAGTTGTTGTTGTTGTTGTTGTTGTTGCTTTTGTTTGTGGTTCTGATCAACTCTAAACTCGGTCTCAACATCAACACTCGAATGTGTTTTAATGCTAAACATAAATTGAAGCAGTTTTTTGCACTTGTTTTGCACTCAAAAACGCAGAACTAACGAGGAATGCTGCTGTTGTTGTTGTTGTTGTTGCTGCTGTTGTTGTTGTTGTTGCTGTTGTTGCTGCTGTTGTTGTTGTGCCTGTCACTGTTGTTGTTTCTCTCTCACCAATAAAATAGCTAAGAATGTTCATAGAATGTTCATAGATGAAAAAATAATGTTCTTTCATGCTGACTTCAAAGAAACATAACATTAAATATCATAACATTATTTCTGCTGTTTATATTTATGATTCCTTTAAAATTTATGGGGATTTTTTGAAGTCCATCCAATTTATTCGCAGCTTCAACTTGAGCATTTTTTATTATATGTATTAACGATGTTTCAGAAAGAAGCTCGATATTATAATCAGCATACGAGTATGTTGCTTCTTCTTCTTCTTCTTGGTGGTTGTGTTAATATTTCATAAGCAAAAAAATACCGATGATAATGATGATGACAGAATAAATAAACAGCATGATCATTCAATAGATATTAATTAGTCAATCGATCATTATTAAAATATACAACAGAGTAAATAAAGCAACTTCGATTTTTTCCTGAGCTAAACTAAACGAAATTCATTCCAAATTCATTCCAAATTCATTGTAAATTCATTCTAAATGGAGATTTAATGGAGTTTACTTTACATAGAAAAAAATACAACCTCAGTAGAAATAAAGACGGAAAAAATAATAACACAAAAACAACAAATAAGAGGAACAACAACAACAACACCGTCAACGACAGCAAGAACAGTTATTCACCGTGGATCCGATTGTATCACTTTCACTGCTTCAACTGTAATAAAGAAGCTGGCTTAAAATTGAACACAGATCCACACACATAGACACACACACACTGACACACAAACACACACACACAAACACACAGGCACAGAGACACACACACACACACACAAACAACACACGACTTACTTTTAGAGTGCTTTCACGCACTGTTCACTAAAAAATACAACAACTCAATCGATCCCTCCGGCGGCACAAAAAAGAAGAAGAACCAGAAGAAGAGGAAGCAAAAGAAGAAGAGGAAGCAGAAGCAGAAGAAGAAGAAGCATAAGAAGAGGAAGCAGTGTTGAATGCTCAGCGTGACTTTGATTTGATTTTCAATCACAAACAAAGAAAAGTGAACAATTTAAGCTACAATAGCAATTTAATAAAAAAGCAACAAATAATAATTAAGCAAAATCAAAGAAAAAAAGACAAACGAATAATTAAAAAGTCTCGAAAATGAAAGAATGAATGCAAACTGCAAATGAAAATGAAAATGAAATTTTCGAAATTAGTTCAACAGCAGAAAAACGGAAACAAATGAACACAGTTTCAGATCCGTTGAACAGTTTTTCAAAGTAAAAGAAAAAAAGAAGCCCATCAGAAGCTCATCTCGGTATAAAAAAGAAAAAAAAACCAAAATTAAGGCGCCTTTATACCTCCATGAATATGAGGAAAAAAACTCATGTGTGTGTTTTTTTGTTGTAATCTGTGTTCCAATTCGTTGACTTCGAGGCGAGCGTCGCCCGTCTCTCTGCTTCGAAGCTGATGATTTAATTATTCATTGAGATGTTAATCTAACGGTTGAGTTGGAGCCCCTCAACCCCCCCCCCCCCCCCTCCCAATGCTTTTGTTGTTAACACCAGCGACTCGAAGGTGCGGCTGCGGTGGTTAATAATTTTATGGTACTATAATCTGCAGAACACTCATTCATTTAATGCTCTCATGCGTGTTTCAGTGCGTTGATTGCACCGAATAAAAAAGAGTTTCTGTGTTCAGCTGCTTGCTTGAAATGCGAACCGCTTTCTTCAGTGGTTCTCCAAGGAAAGCCACAGGAAGGGGAAGCAGTTCAGCTAATAATTAATGCCAACTTGGAGTCTGGATGGCGAAAATGAGGCCACACTTGAAAACCACTCCGAAAGAATCAATTTAAATGCAGCTCGTATGAATCTAGTACTTTATTTAGCTCAAATAATAGCTAATAATAACCTCAAATGATTCCGTTAATAAACGCTTTTGTTTTAGTGAAAGAGAAGCAAAAACATTTCAGAACTCATCATTATTTTTATTGATTAATTTTGTTGTCTGGAGATTCGATTTCTGTGATTCCAGGAACTTGATTCTGATCAATTTCATGGCTGCATTTATTTTTATACAGTGTATTTTATAGTATAGTACATATACAGTCTGTAGAATGGTTCTTTAAATAATATTTCGGTAAATCTTTGGCCTCTTTAACTCCACTCTCCTTGTTGTTGTTGTTGTTGTTTCTGTTACATAATCTTACATTTAGTTTAAATCACTCACACACGGTTTATTAAGTTATTTCTGCTGCTTTTGGTCTGTGTTTCTGTGTCCTTTTTTTGGATATCGGATTTAACAGGCTTTTAGTACTTTCACTTCGATTGTAAAATTGCTCGAAATGAAGGGGACTCGCTTCGAAGTGCATGTGCTTCGAAGTGCTTGGTGCCACGCGTTTAAGTGGACCGCGTGGTCATTTTATTAGTGCGTCTCTCAAGCGTAAGCCTCACAATCCTTACGATCCTCACTTACGTAACAACTCTCGAGTACGGTACTCGTTTTTTATGCAATCCAATAAAAGTAACGACAACAGCAGCCACAACAACAATCACCATCATCATCAGCATCATCATCAGCATCATCATCATGATCATCAGCAACTCATTCAGGAAGTGTTTTTTATACAAGTTGCTTTTAAGGTTTATTTATTGCGTGCAGTCGCAAGGCAACAACAACAACAACACCAACATTATCATCATCATCAACAACATGTCATTAAAATTAAGTTGGGCACGCATTCAAAAGCGTGTATTTCACGGAATTCACTACACGGAAATAAATATTTATTAATACAAGTACAACATAAATTCATATTTATTATAACACAAAAGAAACCAGCTTTTAATTAATTTCAACTTTCGTTACATTTTCAATAATTTGCTGTCTTTTCTTCTTCTTTCTACTTACAGAACCTTCGTGCAGTTTCCCGGGATCGCCTGCTCACAGTACGGTGGTCTTTTCCAACGCCAATCTGACGCATGGCACCGTCGCTTCGTATTCGTGCGAGCGCGGCTTCGAGCTGCTGGGCCCGGCGCGACGCGGCTGCGACAAAGGCACCTGGATGCCAGAAGGGATACCATTTTGTGGTAGGTTACACGAAAACCCACTTTGAAACCGGACATATTGTCGAAAAAAGTAGTTACAGTACAACGTTTATTGTTTCTTTCAATCTTCTTCAAGTTTGTCGCTTAAGTCTACGCTGGTTACAGTGAAAGCGTGAAAGTGAAACATTTGAAGTTTTATTCAAATTTATTGAAGAGAGAGTAGAGTTAGCATATTTTTAATTAAATTTAAACATATATGTATATAGTTGTAGTTACTTAAACGGATTCTTTAGAATTTAGTAACAATTAAATAGAATTTAGTAAGAATTTAGCGAGAGCAACAACCGTATTTATTTTACATATTAAACTATGTCTCAAATTCAAACTCTGTCTCAGAATCCAACCATCAAAAATTAACTACATTGAAATATATTTTTTAAGTTTAAGGAGAGATTACATTCATTCATGGCAGACTTTAATATCGACGACGGAACGCTTTCAACCCGCTTTTCTTCAAAAACAAGAAAAGAAAAAACGTGCCAAACAGATTATTTAACCAAGCAACATAAACTTCAGTGCGTCGTTTGGAAAACGTGTTTTCAAAACGGTGATCAACATCAACAAGTAACCCGACAACAAATCCTCAGCCACGCAGCTCATCAAATAAGAACTCGCTTGACCCATATTCTGTCTGTCCCCCTGTCGGTCTGTCCGTCTGTCCGTCTGTCCGTCTGTCCGTCTGTCCCCCTCTATTAGGCATGCAAAGCAATCAAATACCGTGTTCACCAGAGACTAACATTTCTTGCGTTTGCGTATTTAAGTCATCGACAGCAACTTCCTCTGCGGCGTCTGTCACAAGATCAGACGTCACGTTATCGGTGCCAACGTGATGTCGTGCAATAAACGCGACACGAAGCCAACCGCAGCAAGTAAGCTAGCTTTATGCTAGCTAGCAGCTAATCACATACTAGACTTTGGTGCTGGACACCTTGGTTGTTGCCTGAACTTGTTCCTAAGAAAAAACTTTCGTTAAACTAGAGCACAACAGCGACAGCAGCTATTAAAGTTGCTAGTTGATTGCAGAGCCAAACAGCGGAGACGTCAAGAAGTTAAGAGTTGCTGCGGAATGTGTTCAAAATACGAGTGAAAACCAATGAACCACGAAAATAGTACAAATGAGTGTGGTTCAGCTCCAGTTGAGTAGAGTTACGTGTGTATGTGTATAGAAATGGGCCAAAATGTTGAAACATTGAATTGAATTTAGTTGTGTGTTTCGTCGTTTGGTTTCATGAACAGACACAAAACGAAAGAGTTAACATAAAGAAAAATCCACTTGTTGAAAGGGAACTTCTTAGAAAATAGTGATTGAACAAGAACAGCAACAACAACAAGAAGAACAACACCAATAAAAAAAACAACAAATTAATAGCCTCCAGAAAATACTTATGCATAGTATAAACAATCAATTGATACATCTATTAGAACCTTTTCAACGGTTTTTGTCCTCGCTTTACGATTTGAGCTTAGCCAAGTGTAGCCAAGTGTAGGTCAGCGGGACACAAGTGTTCCCTTGCATTCTCTTCCCTCCTCACAATGCAACTATTCTTAAATTCCTCTTCAGTGCCGTTGCATTAAAATAGGACAGAAGAAGAGGCACAGCAGCAAAGCCACAACCTAGAAACCCGACACCGGGTTCAAGGTTGAGCTGCAGTTTTAATGACATCATTCACTGTCATGGGAGCGGTTTTGTTGTTGTTTGCTTCTTCTTGCTGATGCTGCGGTTGTTGTTGTTTGCTTCTTCTTGCTGCTGCCGATGTTGTTGGTTGCTTGTTCTTCCTGCTGCTGCTGCTGACAAAGCATTCATTCCCGTTAAGCAGCATGGAAAACTCGAATCTTGTAAAAAAGAAAACCGGACAACCATAAAATTTTCTGTCCAAGCAATCGATGTAGCGGATCTTTTAAGGAGGTGCGCATCTTTTAGGAGGAATTTTTCGAGATGCTCGTGGTTTCGAGTTGGTTCGTGTTTGTTTGTTAGTGGACCCTCTTGTTGTTGTTGTTATCGCTGCTATGCTCACAAATGCATTTTTATTATCTTCCTTTAATGCTGATTTAGTGATTTCTCGGTTTACTTAATGTGAGAAAAATACTGCAAATATTATGCGAGACTCAATGATAGAAAATCCGAAGAAATGGTTACAAATTAAGTGACATTCTACTTAAATTGTAGACGTTTTCGTGTTGCTCTTTCCTTCTTTATTCTGTGTTGATATGCACTTTGCACAGAAAGACAGAAAGAAAGAAGAAAAGAACAAAAGAAAGAAGGAAAATTCAAATATTTTTAAATTTTTATCGCAGAAAAAAACGCTTTGTAGTAAAAAAAACGCAGTTAAATGAAATTCTGCACATGTGATGGCAATCAACTGGAATTTTTTGTGAAATTCGTGTCATGTAGCAGATGCTGTCAGTAGTTTTTTCAAACCCACACGCATTCCTGCACATCACAAGCATCTGCGTGGAGAAAAACGTCCAGCCAACACGTTACGTTAACGTTACGTATAACTGAGCCGATTACGGGGACCATCACTAAAAAAGAACAATAAGAAAATCAATAATAGAACCACACACTAAACAACGAACAAAAAAACTGCCACAACTGATGAAGAAGATGGAGAAGAAGCGAAGAAACAACGGACCAAGAAACAGCACCGTTGCGCATACAAAAACCAACAACAAACAATGAAGCATTCGATGGATTCTTGCCATTCAGTCAATCCAGCAGCCAGTCAATCCGGCAGCCAGTCAATCCAGCAGCCAGTCAATCTACCAGCCAGCCAACCCGCTAAACCATCAGCCAGTGTTCACGTCGTAGCCTACTTTTTTATGCGACAATCAACTCTGGCGCATGCACAGCCACAGCAGCAGCTGCAGTTGCTGCATAAAGCAGGCTGAAGTTTAGTGAATGGATAAATAAACTCATAATAAATAAAATAAGTGGAGGCTTGAAACCGCCTAAGAAAGCCACAGAAGTGGCCGTTATATCGATGGCCAAGATTCATCTGTCTTTCTTCCTTTCTTTCTTTCTAATTCTTACATTTTTCCGCGCTGTTTCTTTCTCTATTCTGCTATCGATGTGGTCGTTCCCACTCGTGTCTAGTGTTCGCTAAACTGTCTTTCACTCGAAGCACACAGAGTAAAAAAGCTGACGACTTACTAGCAGCAGCAGCTGCAACAACAAAAGCAGCATACGTGTTGGGACAGCATTTCGCAAGGTGGGCATCGGAAAGGCCATCGTAGTCCAGAGATTGCGTTCTCCACCGTCCAACATTCTGTGCCATCATCAATTTCACGATAACTGTTGTTGTTGCTACGAGTTGTTGTTGCTCTTAGTCGCTAGTTGTGTTTTCCACCTTTGATATCGTTCTCAGATTAATTCTGATTATTATTCAATCATGTCAGCCAAGCATTCAAGTAGCTGTTAATGGCCGCCATTTCATTTAGAACTTCTTTTCTTCTTCTTTATGTTTTACTCAGCTTTCAGATTCTTTCATGAGGTTTGAATTCCTCGACTCTGTTATGCTGTCACTATTATTTCTCGTAAAATTCGTTTTTTTACAAGGAAGATCCTTTTTTGTATGCACTTAGAACGTAAGACTATTAATTTTACTATAATATTAAAATTACGTCATGGTTCCGAAATGTTTTGTATTTCTGTTTTCTTTCTTTCTGATTCCGCATTTGATCAGCTTTCTCTTTGATCGACGGAATCGAGGTTGCTGAACCTCGAAAAATCTTAATTAATCGCTTGTTTTCTAGAATACAATTTTTTTTTTTTTTTTTTTTAATAACTATTCATTAAACTATTAACTAATTTATTTTAAACATTTAATAGTGAAGAAAGTTTAAAATAAATTATTAAATGAAATCATTTATTAAAGGAAAGTTATTGCGGATTTATAGTAGTTTATATTAGTTGTTACTCAGTTGTTGTTGCTGTTGTAATTGCGATTGACCTCTCAAAGCTAACGCTAATCCTCTAGAAATGTTATATTCTATATAGTACCCGATTATCTGCTTTATTACATGGAGTATTACATCGACTAATAGACAGCCTCTGGTCACAATACAGATTCGTATTCTTCCAACACTCTTTTGCACGATATTTCATTCATACACTTTCTTTGGCGAAATAATTATTTAGGTTAGAATTTCCGAAACGCAGTGAGTTGAATTTTAAGTTAGTTTCACTTTCGAATGAGTTCAAGACGTGACGTTTAGAGTAAGGTGAGAAAAAACAGAATGGAAAATAATACTAATGAATTAATGAAATCTTATCTGTCCTCATCTAAGAAAGCAGCAATGAAATGAAAAGACACAAAAATAATTTATATTAAACCTCGTTAAAGTAATTTAAAATGATGACTCATTGGATTTTTAGCCCGAAAAAAGCACGGAGACACTTGATGGAAACTATTTAAAAATCTTTCGGGTATATTTTTGCATTTTAACACAAGATGATGTCCTTAAAATGCGAGGCTAATCCCAGAATTTCCTGATTTTGTGGTATTGATGATGGTTTTTAAACATCTGAGTAGTGCTTTTAAGAAGTTTTCTTAGATTTCTTCATTTAATACTCAATATTAAGTGGCCTGCAAAGCGATACACTTTTGCAATGCGAAAGAAATGTGTCACTTAAGTGAAAAGACAGAAGTTTCACTTTTCTGCAGTGTAATAAAGTAGTTGGCTGTGTTTAGTACTCATTGAAACTTGGATGGCGAAGCGTTTATGATTTCTTTTGGCCTTACATTGAATGGCGCAAGAAATCACACAAGTTTCACAGCAACCACACAACAAATCGTTGGCTGTTCAGCATTTTTGTCAGGTTGGAAACACTTTCACACTTCGCAAACAATGCAAGCCGAAGTTCCAAGCTTCGGCTGCCAGCCGAACTTTCAATAGCAACGACAGCTTCTCTTCCCATCCAACTTCATTCGGATGACATTTTTTCATTCTATCCAATTTTGTTGCCATGTTTAATTAATCATGACTTGAGTTGCCACAAGTTTTGACTATTTATGAGGTCAAGTGTTTACACAGTGTTGCAATTATGGACAATGCAATGTTTTCAAGATCCTTTGTTTCTGTTTCTCAAATTAATAAATTTTTCCTCAAAAAATTATTAATAAACTCGCTAATCATTTGTTTATTTTTGCCATAAAAAAACCTGGTCGCCGCATGGTTCATTTTCAGGCATTGTTTTGAATGCTAAAATTTTCCCGACCACTTAAGCAGCAGGTCAGCGGGATGGTAGCCTTCATGGTCCCTGCTAACTGAGAATACAGCTTCATTAATTTAATGATTGCATGATTACTCAAAACAACACCGTTTCGTAGGGTTGAAGAGTGGAGTTAAACTCCCAAAAAAAGTTGTGTTCTCATCATTGTTTATGAAAAAAGTGAACAGTTCCAAGGTCACGAGTGACGTGTTTCGGTCGCCGAAACTGAGTAATTCGTTGCTTAATGCGCATAAAGTCGACACTAATTATAATCGCACTTCCAGCATCCCAATAAAATTAGTCCCACACTAGAAAAAACCTCTACAACAGCAAACAATTCCAACTCAAGACAAAATTTGACTGCATTTATTTCTATCATTGAATTTTCTTTCATTACCACGAACCATTCTGTCTCCTTTGCAGTTCTCAATGTCGCTGCCGGCAAAGCGCCCATGCAGATCTCCACCGAAGGCTCTGGGGCCCCACAGAAGGCCATCGACGGCTCGACGTCCGCATTCTTCACACCGGAAACGTGTTCGCTGACGAAAGCCGAGCGTTCACCCTGGTGGTACGTGAACCTGTTGGAACCGTATATGGTGCAGTTGGTGCGCTTGGACTTCGGCAGATCATGTTGCGGTAAGTAAAGAAGCCGTAAGTAGCCACGACAAAGACGACTAGAAGAAACGCCTGACCAGAAGCATGATCAGAAAACTAGTTTATTTGGAGTTTTTTTGCTCAGTCTACCGAAAGACTTCGCTTTTTCGATAGCTTCGCTTAGTTTTGTTGACCTTCCAGTGAAAGTAATCGTAAATCGTCTGCCTGAGAAGACGGCTGCCACAAAATACTCGAAAGACGCGTTCGTATGTAAATCAAAAATGAATGCATCAACAACGAAAAGCTTAGCAGAGCCGCAGCTGCTCTAAACATGAGTAATAACCCATCCATCCCCTCCCTACTAATAGGAGACCCAGCCGCAAGCCGTAAGCGACTCATTCCGGCAGTTGGCTCAGAAAGGTGAAAACACTCACACAGAGACGCCGCCGCCGGCTTGGAGAGAGCTTCATAAGTACCAGAAATACTCTCGCTTGCGGTGCAAGCAAGTGAAAGCGTCTCCGAATACCAGCACAGTTGGTAACCCTTTTTTGCCGCCGCACAGTAGAGTTGCCAAGCGAATTCGCGCCGCAGAGGTCTCAACCTCAAGGAAGTCGTCGGTGTTAAGCATGTGAAACCGCTGCCGTTCATCGGACGCGGTTTATTGCTCTCGTGCATCGACTTCGTCCTCATAACGGTTTCATTGCATTGGCTGCTGCTGCTGCCAACCACAGCAATTGTTATTCCAGGCGCTTCTGTTAATAGAGAATGCTTTTGATGGCTCACGTTTGAAAGCAGTTCTTGTTGCATGGCATGCATCTCAAATACTCGAACTTACCAGAAGTGAATAAACTTTAGCCATGTGGTGAACGTTACTCGAGTGGAGGGGCATATGGGGAACCTTTTCAGCCAAAACGCAAGCTTGGCACAATTAAATAACTGATTAAGTTTCAAACACGAGTGTTAATATAGCCCATAATTTTGATTTTTTAAAGAAGCGAGGACAGGAAATCCAAAAGAAATGCATCTAATATTCAGACCCCGAATCGATAATCTCCATAATCACTCGAGATACAGTAACCGAGGTGTATAAATTAGATAGACGTTTAACTGACAAAAATCATTTAGGTTAATATTGTATCATAAACAAAGCAGGTACGACAGAACGTATTCGCATCTTTTGCCTTCGAACGGTTTCTCTTAAGTGTCTAGACTCTGAACATTCCGATTTCTTTCGTCTAGGAAACAAGCCGGCCACAATCGTCGTGCGGGTCGGCAACAACCGCCCCGATTTGGGCACCAATCCGATCTGCAATCGCTTCACCGGTGAGCTCGAGGAGGGACAACCGCTCTTCCTGCCCTGCAACCCACCCATGCCAGGCGCATTCGTCTCGGTGCATCTGGAGAACAACACCCCCAACCAGCTGTCCATTTGCGAGGCCTTCGTGTATACCGATCAAGCGCTGCCCATCGAACGATGCCCCACGTTCCGCGACCAGCCGCCAGGGGCGCTGGCCTCCTATAACGGCAAGTGCTACATATTCTACAACCGCCAGCCGCTGAACTTCCTGGACGCTCTGTCGTTTTGCCGTTCGCGTGGTGGCACCTTGATTAGCGAAAGTAATCCTGCGTTGCAGGGCTTCATTAGCTGGGAGCTCTGGCGCCGCCACCGCAGTGACGTCAGTTCTCAGTACTGGATGGGTGCGGTACGCGATGGAAACGACCGCAGCACCTGGAAGTGGGTGAACGGGGAGGAAGTCACCGTCTCCTTCTGGAACCATCCCGGTGGCAATGACGACTGTGCGCGCTTCGACGGCTCCAAGGGCTGGCTGTGGAGTGACACCAACTGCAACACCCACCTGAACTTCATCTGCCAGCATCAACCGAAGACTTGTGGGCGTCCCGAACAGCCGCCGAACTCAACGATGGTGGCGCTGAATGGCTTCGAGGTGGGTGCCCAAATCAAGTACTCGTGCGATGTGAACCATCTGCTGGTGGGGCCCGCAATGCGCACCTGTCTGGAAACCGGTTTCTACAACGAATTCCCGCCAGTCTGCAAATGTAAGTCCTGAAAGAGGGTGCCGCCGGAAATGATTCAAGTGTTAATCGATTAACGATTCCCCACAGATATCGAGTGCGGTCTGCCAGCCTCCATCACTCACGGCTCATACGATTTGCTCAACGGCACCGTCGGCTACCTCAGCCAGGTCAGATATTCCTGCAAGGAGGGCTACGAAATGATTGGACGCGCCTTGTTGACGTGCGACTTCGATGAACGCTGGAATGGACCACCACCCCGTTGTGAAAGTAAGTATTGAATCCACTTGATTAGCTAGCAGCAATAACATTGCTTCCCTTTGGAACTCCCCTTTCAGTTGTAGAGTGCGACACCCTTCCTGGCAATTACTACAACACCATTATTACCGCACCCAATGGATCGTATTACGGCTCGCAGGCCGAAGTCTCCTGTCCCACTGGATACCGACTGGAAGGACCACACCTCTTGAGCTGTCTCGCTACCGGTCAATGGAGCAGTGCTCTACCGCGCTGCATAAAACTGGAACCCACGCTGCCGCCGGCTCCACCTTCCACCACCCAACAACTGCCCTCAACAACGCCATATCGCCCGAAGATCGCCCTCACTACGAAGCATCCCTACAGGCCGGCATTCTCCACCACTCATTCGACCAGCGTTACCCCGGTGATGGACGTCAATGGCGACCGTAAGTCCTCCTCTTCTTTGCCTTATATTCTGCTCAATTCTAATTGATCTCTTCTGCTTCTGGCTCATTGCAACCGAATTTCCAGATGATTCCGATGAAGAAGTTACCTACGTCGTACCGGGCACCGTGCGCGAGGAATTCCCACCACGTCGCACCATCCGCCCCGTTCTGATTCCAAAGAAGTCCACACCCGCCACCACCTACCCACCGCCAGCATCAATTTCAACATCAACATCAACCACATACTCATCATCCTCCTCCTCCTCGTCCTCGTCTTCGTCGTCTTCCTCGTCCTCATCGTCAGGCACCTCGTCCTCTTCGATACCCACCAGAACGCGTCCGCAACCGCCACCGGTTGAGACCACCACACGCAGCACTATGAACATCATACTCAACGCTCATCCGCAGGACAACGAAATCGCCGACAGCGTCAACATTCGCCAGAACCAGTATCCGAATATAAACGTACCGTTCTCGGTGGACAGCATCGATCGCAAGGAAACCAGGGAGGCGAAGCTAAACCTGGGCGCCATTGTGGCGTTGGGCGCTTTCGGTGGATTCGTCTTCCTCGCCGCGGTGATCACCACGATTGTGATTTTAGTGCGAAGGTGAGTTTTTGCGGCTCTGATTTTGGTTTTGGATTTTTCTCCACACATCTGTTGAACTGCACCAACAACGTCAAGAGCTTTCAGTATGATCCCCGCTATTAATCGAGTTATCGCACTAAATCATCCTCTTAAAGCATTGTAAAATATATTCACAATAATTTACCCCCGCACAAAGCTCTCTAGCACGAGTATTAAATATGATTTAAAAGTTATATAAAAGGTGAAGAAGTTAAATAATACTCTTGGAATTGCTCTGCCTGAAGAGGGGTCTAAAGTTAGCTAGAAAAGATTTGATAGAAGAAAGAATCTTGAAATCATTTAAATTAAAACTCCAGAGGTCTTTATTTAAAGAGCTATCTTCGAGTTACAAAATATTGTTTTCCAAATTATCGTTCCATATTTTGCAGAGCTAGTAAATAAACTTATAATTCTTAAATCATTAAAACTAAATAATTTGTACAGATAACTGTTGTTGAGAAGTCTTTTGTACCCTGCTGTAAATAAAGCTGCCTTCTCTGTCCTTTCCTATTGTTTTTTTTTTTTTTTTGGTTTTTATTTAATTTTATTCTTTATATACTAATCTGCCTTACCGTGTTTGTTGTTGTGTATTGTTATTTAGCACCCCGAACAGCAAACGGCGGCACAATGCAAACCGTTATTCCATCCACCACAGGCCCCGCCTACCCGCCTATGCACGCACTGCACACATGCGTACCGGGGCCTATGTGAGTCCCGGGCACCGTCTGTGCGATCACCACAGTATCAGCTCCAGCACGGGTGCGGCGCCACCGCCGCCGCCGCCGCTCTGGTACAGCGTCTTGGCCCTACCCTTCGACGATCAGAAACTGGGTCGGCGGGAGATTAGCACCTACGGACGTGGATATGCCGCGAAGGCGGGACTTTTCAGCAACGAACCGTTCGAAACACAAGAAAATCGATACTAAACGAATTTAAATGAAACTAACGAGTGCCAAAGACCATACCCATGAACCAATTGTACAACTCGATTTAAGCCATATTTACAACGAACGAAAGCCTGATCTGATCATGTAAGCTGTTAACAATTTGTGTTGGTGTTGTTGTTGTTGATCAAGATGTTGCAAATGCCGCCTTGCTGTTTACCATACACATGCACCTATCTGAAAATAAGCACGAAAACCAACCAATGAAACAGAATCCGCATGTCGTCTCTAATATTCAACACTCTAGGTTGACATAACACACTATTATGGGCGCATGTAGAGCTCTGAACATACACACCCACAGATATATGTAAATAAAACCAATGTAATTAGATCAAAATTAAATCTTGATCTAGTATCTGTTATGTACATATATAAAAAACTCTTCCATGCATGTTCGTGCCACTAACTACACTGGTTGTTCGGTTTGCTCAGACACTTTGTGGAAACTCTTCTCCTATCCTATATGTTTTCTCTCTCTCTCTCTCTTTTGTGTTTTGCACTGCTATTATTGATGTACACGCATCTCTATAAATCGTTTGGTATCTTCGTCTTTGTAGAAACCGTACTACTCAACACTATCGTCATCGCGCCTCACCAGACTGCAATACAGTTGCTTCCTTTGATAGCTCAACTTCCGGATCCAGAAATGGTCTCAACAGGTATGTGTGAAAGAGAGAGAAATTATGAGCCCCAGCTCTCCAATATAAAAGTATGCTCTCTTCAGATACTACCGCCAAGCTTGGGAGAATCTACACGAATCTGCCTCAAAGAACAGTTCGCACAATGCTCTGCGCCGCAAAGAAACGCTGGACCCTCCAAACATGACCCGCTCACGCGATAACTTGCGCGATAATATACAACGATCACGAGAGAATCTTGACAGGTGAGTTTCGAGGAACAGTGAGATAAAGGAAAGAGAATACTCGAACACAAATTACGGTTTACGGTCCCCTGAGTACCCCATTGAAATAATGTTCTTATCTTTGCAGAGTTGGCCGCGACAACTACGGCATGCGTGATAACTCTGAGATGGTTGTCTCGGACGTCTGCTTAAAGGGTACACACTTGGACAGGAGCTCAAAGCTCGCTTGATCGCTAGAGCACTTAATAACGATTTCCTTTCTCCTTCCACAGGTGAGAAAAAGCGTCATCATCACCACCATCACAAGAACAGCTCCCGCAATGGCGAATTTCGCGAGCGCGATCCGTCGGCCGGCAGAAGGGATCACCACAGACACAGCGGCGGTCACTATTGACCAACCATGTTTATCACCATCAACTTAGAGCAATAAAGAACCACGCAAGCGTAAACAACACTCAACGAAGCAACTGCTAACGATGAGCCACGAGTACTTTTTATACAGGACGGCACATGAGGCCAATAACAATCCTTAAAATTAGTTAAATTCAAAGGAAGTGTTTTGTATTCACCGTTCGCTAGCTTTTATTTATTCAACATCGACTAATGCTAATTCTATGTTAAGTACTCCATATAGTCGAGCACCACTGAACTTCTGCTTTTAGCCAGCTTTTCAAGATGCACACCGACGAACCTAACACAAACCACGTAGCGTTATTATGAATAGCTTGATTTAGTTTAGAACGATTACCTGGCATGGTAAACTAAATCGATCGATATTCATAACGTATTTTTCTAGAGATCATTATACATTCATGGACACACACTTTATTAGCTTATAATTTACGCAGACGTAAATTTAAAAATATACATATTTCGGTGCCATTACAGGCGAAAAGAGAAAAATACTAACGCAAAATTAAACCATTCAGTCGCAATTTTATTGAAAACTAACACAAATCGTAAAGATTTTCTAGAGAATTAAGCAATTATTTTACTAAGAGAACTGTTAATTGTATCTGTACGTTTTGAAAATGTACGATTAGAGTAAGTTATATTTTTACCAAGAAACATAAAAGAAATCAGATGTGAGTATCTAAGAATGTAAATAAAAGTAACAACTATTTATAGAGGAATAAATTGTTTGCTATACTTGAAAAGGCAATAATTACGCCTTCTGCAATATAATCTATATGTATTTAAGAGTATGTATTTAGAAATAAAATACGAAATAAAGAATGTATGGAAATAAAGGTTAAAATGCTTTCTTAATATAGTTCATGATGGGTTTAAGAGGATCATAGCCTAAATACCTCTTTAAAGTTTTAAAGGATCATAGGTTCAACCTCTTTAAAGTTTTAGAACTATCAACTTATTTTCAGTCGTTAAAGAAGATGGCAACACTGTTAATAATATCTGTTTCATTATCATTGAACAAACTTTTTTCGAATTCGAAATAAAAACAATCTTCCGGCCAACAGCTTTCCAAAGCAAGCAAAGGAAGCTCAATTTATGCGTTGCCCTCACAACCCAGCGACTGACAAAATAACAAAATAAATCAGTCACAAAGTTTTCGTTGTGACGTTGTCATTTAATTTATTTAATTCATTTGAGAAATATTTTCTACAATATTTAAACCCCTCTGAGCAGAAAATATGAATAAATAACGACTTTACAAAACTTACAACTTTTAAAAACAACAAGATTTACATTACTTAACTACTAAAAACCAAGAAGTAAATCATGCCGCCGAAACGCTTTACCAAAGAAGGCATGAAATCTCGGGAAAAGGAATTGTCCATAATAAACCCATCGGGTTCACGCACCAAACTGAAGCGGAAAACGACTGCAAAATCCGTTTCAGTTGCCGGTTATCTGAAGAAAGATCGGAAAGATTCCGAATCACATCTACAGACGGGAGCCTCCATGATACCGGACTTGAATTTACTGATCGAACGCGTGCGAAAATTCACGGACGACCACTTCATATACCTCACTTACATGCTGTCCCATAAGAGCGAGTATTTCACACCTTACAGTCTGAAGTAAGTCCAAATATTTAACGATATCTGAAAGAACGCAAATGTTTGTGTGCATATCGCGATTTCCTGTACCACGATTTTGGGTTTATATTTTGTAGAGAGATCACCTACGACGATCTGCCCAATAGATATCAATATTTCACTATGAGCCGTCATGGCGTCACCTATTGGAGTCTGTCGGAAAACTTCTTTACGCCTCTGCTGCAGTGGCAGCAGGAGTTCCAAATGTATCTGAGCATCGTGAAAATACGAAGTTTTGCGGTGTTTCGTATATGGAAGGGTTTCAAACTCTGGGAAAAGACGGTCAAGTGGAAGAAGCTTCACAGCGCGACACACTTTATACAAAATAATCTGTTCATAGCGAATCCGCATCTGGCGAAAGCACTGCTGCGATTGCGTACGGAACTAGTGCAAATGGGAAAGTTAAACTTCGTCAATGTGTGTGGTAAGAACGGCGGGAAAAACTACTCTTATTGAGTTAACAATGAATAGCTTACTGATCTCTGGCACCTTCCTCAATAGTGATCGAGGAATGGCATCCGTTTTACTTTCTGGAGGTTCAAATGAAGATATACGAACGGCTGAATGCCACCTTTAAAGAATTCCGATCACGTACCAAAAAATATATATGTAAGCAAGGACTGCTTTTCGAATTCTCATTCTGCATCGCTTTTATCTTTTCACGCAGTTGAGGCCTGTGTGGCGGCCATCACTGAAAGAGGCTTCTTTCCGGACGATGAAGTCAATTTCTATCCTTCACTGAAAAAAATGCGGGACGCGATGACCTTCATGGATCGCGCAAGAAAGCGCAACTTCTGCAAGCTTCTGTCCAAGTATGGAGTGCATTCAGAGACATTTGCTAAATCTATTCAGAAGATAATCGATGATTACTTATCGAGCTACCTATATATAAAGGGCATGTTTTAACCTCGAGCCACGTCGAGATCATCTGAATCCAGATTAATGCTTGTCTCTGAAAAATGATTTCAGATGATGATTGATGATGATTGAATTGATCAATTTCATTAATAATACCATTTAATCATTTTCCTTTTTATCAATGCCACTTAGCTTCTTGTCCCTCTGTGATCACCTCATCTTCTACTTATTGTACAAGGTCACCGCGAACAGTTTTCGTGATTTGGCCAAAGCACTTGCAGTGCATGATAGTGTAGGGCCCTCCATAGAAATACTCAAAGAGAACCTAACGCTTCACCATCAAATTGAGGCAGACCGGCCTGAGGGCAAACCACAGGTTATTAAAACCATATTTCACACCGCGACTCTTGCTGATAACCTTGAAAACCTCTACAGAATCCATTCTTTTTAGCCAACTTGCATTTGCTACCGGATCGCATCGAGGTGGAACCTTCTGAGTAGGTTTTTGTTCATATTCGTAAATTATTCATTATTGTTTTTGTTGGTCCATGTTAAATTCTTGGACTCTTATTTATATAGAGAAATCATGAAACACATATTTTCTCGCATTTCTTCGCTAATTATGGATACAGTTACCGAAATACCTAACCTCACCGATGACAAGGACTTCGCTCAATTTACAGAGTAAGTAATGCGTTACTTATTTACAATGTTCCTGAAGGATTTCTTAATTATACGATATACATACGTACATATAAACTATATATTCTGCTGTAAACAGGCCGTCAATAATGGGTCGCCAGGAGGAGCGCTTGGCCATGACGGCGCCGGACTTAAATCATCTGCTGCGCACCGATAGAGATTTTCAAGTCAACCGGTAAGCTGGCCAGAGAGAAATAAACCTTGGAGAGAGATTTTTATAAGCTTTCTTCTCTACAGGAAACTAATATTCTCCGCTATACGCACCGCCTACGAAAAAGCTGCCATTTATACACAACGATTCGAAACCATTCGTAACAATTTTGACATCGATACACATACCAACGCCACTACGCTGAATACCGAAAGAGGTACGAGTACATTAAATCCTATCCAAGCTTACAAGCCTGATACTCTTACTGGCCACCTCATTAATTGCAATAACTTCCTTTACAGATCTCGGCAAACTGCGCTCCTATTGTGAACGCTACTGTAACAACTTGCGCGCATTGGACGGTATACTGTCTACTGTAAACCTGGGCCTGCTGAAACTCACACAGAACAGCTTCAAGGAGGCAGTGACGCCGGTTTGCTACCACTTACAGAATGTGCTGGCCACATATCTGCCAAAGTAATTCTATTCACCTACCGATTTAAGAAAATTAATTTGATTCTCGTATTCATATTATTCCACTCCATCGCATCATTTACCTTGCGTGTAAAATACTTATGCTTCCTTCAATATTCCCACAGACTTGCTAGTGAGGAGGTCGAACGCATATCCCAGGACACCAGAAACCTCTTGCACCGCATTACCTCGAAGCCTGAGACGACACTTGAAATCGTCGCCCATATTCGCTTTCTCGACACAGTCGATGATGAGGTGGCCCAACTTTTCAAAGCTATAGACTACGCGCACGATTGTTTTATTATCATCAAAGACTACGATATACCCATCCCCGACGAACGTAAAGAAGATTATATGGACTGCGAGGATATGATTAATCGTACCAGGGACACACTGGAAGAAATTCGCCGTAAACGGCCAGAGTTTGTGCTCCAGCTGGATCAGAAGATGCAAGAAGACATCGTGACTATATTCGCGGAGGTTAAACAGGTTGCGGCAGAAGTACAAGATCCCAAGTTATTGCAAGTAAGTGAAGACACAGGATCCCAAATATAACCCAGAAATATTTTTGGTATTCCTCGCAGAAAGAAAGCGAATCAGAGGAAATCAAGAAAGAGCTGAATAACCTCTTGGAACGTCTCCAACGTTGTCAAGAACGGGCTCTCCAATACGTTAGCTACCAAAAGGAATTCAAGGTTCCTGGATAACAAATGCTTGTTTCAAACAAAACAAAATTTGAAAAGAACTCTTCCATAGATCGACATCACGCGATACGATGAGATGGATCATGCTTTCCAGGAAATAAAATTGCGCCAGAATCTCTGGAATTCCCTGGATGAGTGGGAAACAGCACTCAACCTGTGGACTCATACACCATTTAATCAATTGAATGTGGAAGAGTTGATGAACTTGAATACGAAGATCATGAAGAATTGCATGCAATTCGAGAAATATTTGCCGAAAAATAATATAGTACCCATGCTGAAGGAGTCGGCCGAAGAATTTAAAGCCAAGTTGCCAGTGATCAATTATCTGCGTAATCCCAACTTCAAAGCGGTAGATCAGCATGCCTGCCATCGATTAACGTTATCGATTAACTAATTAATATTTTTCTACACCTCCCACAGCGTCACTGGAATGAAATTGAGAACCTACTCCAACGCAAAATTATCGGTGAAGAGCTCATACTAATCTCTACCTTCGAGCAGGCGCACGCTTTCGACGAAGAAATCGCTACTCAGTTAATGGAAATCTCCTCACAAGCCACGGGCGAATCCCAACTGGACAACATGCTCAAGAATATCGAGAATATTTGGAAGGAAACTGAGCTGGCGATTGTGTCACATCATGATCAGAAGGATGTCTTCATACTGGCTGGCACTGAGGAACTACAAGCAGTACTCGATGACTCCAGTGTGAGCATCAACACAATTGCAGCATCCAAATATGTGGCACCCATTCGAAATAAGATCGATGAATGGATCGAAGCGATGGAACAGTTTGGCGATACTTTAGGTACAACCGATCCATATTTTCACTAAAAGATGTATTAAAACTTTAATTATGTTTAACTTTTCAGAGGTATGGATGAACTGTCAAACGTCCTGGATTTATTTGGAAGCCATTTTCTCCTCACCAGATATACAAAGGCAATTACCTCAGGAAGCTAAAATGTTCCTTGTTGTCGATAAGAATTTCAAAGAAATCGTCAGAAATGCCAAGAAAGTGTCTCTTGCTCTTCCCGTGATGACGAATGTAGAGACCTACAAGACGCTTAAGGAAAATAATAGACTACTCGATTTGATATCTCGTGGCTTGGAAGCTTATCTGGAGGTTAAGCGTGTTGTGTTTCCACGGTAAGTTCAACGCAAGATTATTCAGATCGAGTCACAATTGACGCAATGTGCTATTTCCGTATTTTTTCCTTCAGTTTCTATTTCTTATCCAACGATGAGCTTTTGGAAATATTGGCTCAGACACGCGTACCGCAAGCCGTACAACCGCATTTGCGCAAATGTTTTGATGCTATTTATAGATTGGAATTCGGTCAGAAGGATGATGGTGGCAAAATGGTTCCCACAAACGATATATTGGCTATGCTTTCACCAGAGGGGGAGAAGCTATTGCTTGGGAAGGGACTAAAGGCGCGTGGCGCAGTCGAAGAATGGTTAAGCAAGGTAGAGGAAGCCATGTTTCTGTCCACAAAACGTTACATGCGATTCGGCTACCAGTGCTATCCGGCCAAGGAGCGTGACGAATGGTTTCAAGGTAAACTAAGTTATTTTAATTGACAGGTTAAAATTGAAACCGATCATTTTAACTCAGTTTAAGAGTAGAGATTTCCTGTTTCAGTTTTTTAATTGTGTGCAGATCTTAAAACTGAAACACTCTTCCAGATCATCCAAATCAGATTGTTCTAACAGTCTCGCAACAACAATGGGCCGCCGAAATTCATTACATCTTCGAGCGTCCATTAAAAGACAACGAAACAGTTGTTGGCAGAATGCAGAACTTTGAGAAGATATGTTTCAAAAATCTGGCCGCACTGGCTGCTCTCACTCGCAAAGACATAACGTCGCTTCTACGTAAGGTTCTCTGTGCCCTGATCACCATTGATGTGCACGCCAAGGACTCGGTCAACCTACTGATAGATAAACGTGTTTCGAAAGCGTAAGTGTTGCGTACTCTTTGCAATTTATTAGTTTCTCAACACTTCTGGCGTTTTACCCTTAGCACCGATTTTAACTGGCTGAAAATGTTACGGTTTTATTGGTCGGCTGAGACCGATACCATATACTCTCGCATGGCTTCCGCAAATATACCATATTATTATGAGTACCTCGGTGCTGGTGGCGTTCTTGTGCTCACTCCCTTGACGGATCGCTGCTATCTGTGTCTGATGGGCGCTCTGCAAATGGATTTGGGCGGCGCGCCAGCTGGTCCCGCTGGTACGGGAAAAACAGAGACCACCAAGGATTTGGCCAAATCTGTGGCGAAGCAATGCGTCGTCTTCAATTGCTCGGACGGTTTGGACTACAAGATGATGGGGCGATTCTTCTCTGGTTTGGCGCAGTGCGGTGCTTGGTGCTGCTTTGATGAATTCAACAGAATCGACATCGAGGTATTGTCTGTTATTGCACAGCAGTTGATTACCATCCGTAACGCTAAAGTGCTCAGACAGAAGAGGTATGCGACGCACCGTCAAGAAGTTGCCAACCCCAACTTATACCAGATTTAACTGTGTTTTCTAGATTTAACTTTGAGGGACGCGAAATCAAGCTTATCAGATCGTGTGCCGTCTTTATCACCATGAATCCCGGCTACGCTGGACGTACCGAGCTACCCGATAATCTAAAAGCTCTTTTCCGTCCAATCTCGATGATGGTACCCGACTACGCTCTTATTTCCGAGGTCATTCTTTATTCGGAAGGCTTTGAATACCCCAAAATATTGGCCCACAAAATGGTGCAAATGTACAAATTGTGCAGTGAACAGCTAAGCCAGCAGAACCACTACGACTTCGGTATGCGAGCCGTGAAGAGTGTCCTCGTCATGGCTGGATCCCTAAAGCGCTCTGCTCCTGACCAACGCGAGGAGATCACCTTAATTGCCGCTCTACGAGACTCTAACATACCGAAGTTTTTGGTCGATGACGCTTTGCTTTTCCGTGGCATTCTTAGTGACTTGTTCCCCGGTGTAGAGTTGCCGGAGTCATCGCATCCTGACCTGCAAGCAGGCATGATACTTGGTCTGACGCAAAAGAACTTGCAACCGACATCTTCGACTCTGCGCAAATGCATCCAACTGTACGAGACCATGTGTGTGCGCTGGGGTGTCATGTTGGTGGGGCCCACAGGCGGAGGCAAATCGGTGGTGTTGCATGCACTGGAGTTCGCACTGATCCATTTGCATGAGAATGGAGTGCCGGGACCGAATTTCCGAAATGTATGCATTCAGATAATGAATCCCAAAGCAGTGTCAATGAACGAACTCTATGGCTACGTGGACTCCAAAACGCTAGAGTGGCAGGATGGCTTGTTGGGATCGGCAGTACGTGTAGCGGTCAATGTAGAAGGTATATGGTTGAATTGATCCATGTTGACGGTAGGTTTTAGCGTGTAATGCTTCCCAATTCCACAGAGGATATCCATCAGTGGATCGTTTGTGATGGTCCAGTCGATGCTGTATGGATTGAAAATTTGAACACCGTACTCGATGATAATAAAATGCTGTGCCTGGCTAACTCCGAGCGTATTAAACTGACTCCTTGGGTACATATGGTATTCGAAGTACAAGATTTGGCCGTGGCATCTCCAGCCACGGTCTCCCGATGCGGAATGGTTTATGTGGATCCCGATGATTTAGGCTGGACACCGCTTGTGGACACCTGGAAGACCGGTCCTATCGAAAAAAAACTGTCACCAAGCCAGATGCAATTCTTGTACGAACTCTTTCAGACTTATTTCGATAAAATTCTGCAATACGCCACAAAATATGGCTCATATGTGATACATCAGGTCATTAGTGCCAAGGTGATGCTGTGCTGTGAGCTGTTGTCAGCACTACTCGAGCAGGCACGCTGGCACGGCATCAGCAACGAAGTCGATTACAAACGCCTCTTGACTAAAACCTTCACGTGGACAGTGTTGTGGTCGATAGCGTGTAATTTCAAGGACGCCGAGAAAGCTACATTCGAAACATTTCTACACGAGTTGCTTGCAGCCGAGCAGTTCATGAAGTAAGTTGAAGCCACATTGTGTTCGATTAGATTGTGAAATATACGTCGCCATTGCAGTTTCCCCACCGAAGGAACACTTTGGGACTATCGCATAAATATGGACATCAAAGACTGGGACAACTGGTCCAAGATTGTCGATGTGTTCGAGTTTAACCCGCTAGACAAGTACTTCGACATGCAAGTTCCAACAGTAGACACCACCAAATATGGGTAAGAATAACTTTCATGCATGTCAGAACAGAAAAAGATGATAGAGAAAGCCAATTCGCGTAAATTAATAAATACCTTATATTGTACTCGTATATATAATTGCAGATATATAGCGGACCTGCTGTTCAAGCGAAATCATCCCGTTATGTTTACCGGGGATACTGGAGTCGGAAAATCAGTTCTCGCCATATCCACTCTGAAAAAACTCGCTCGCGGTAATGTTTTGCCGGTGCTGCTTAATTTTTCGGCTCAGACCAGCAGCATTCGCACCCAAGAGATGATCGAAGCGCAGTTGGAAAAACGAAAACGCACCCAATTGGGTGCACCCTTGGGTAAGACGGTGATCATTTTTATAGATGATGTCAATATGCCAAAATTGGAAACGTATGGTGCTCAGGCTCCCATTGAGTTGCTGAGGTATGGAACAATATTTGCACACCGAATTTAAAATAGAGTTATTAATTGCGACCATCTTTAGACAATTTCTCGATTTCAAGGGATTTTACGACCGTGAGAAACTGTTTTGGAAAGAAATCTTGGATGTTGTTCTCGGCTGTGCATGTGCACCGCCCGGCGGAGGCCGAAATCCACTGACACCGCGGTAAGTGCATCCACTTATAAATAAACATACACTATAAAGCTACACTATAAAAAATAAAGGCTGTTTGGTACAAAATATCACAATTTACAGATTTGTACGCCATTTTGCACTTCTGGCGCTACCGAAGCCCAGCGATGATACATTAACCACAATTTTTGATGGCATACTTACCGGGTAAGAGACACTGGTATCGGTATTTAGCAGAAGTCATTAAATTGATTCGTCTTGTTATCCTCGTAGTTTTCTTGACTCTTTCTCCGCGGCCATTCGGCCACTTTCAACGCCAATCGTCCACGCTTGCGTGGATGTCTACGTGCGCATCGCTAAAGAAATGCTTCCCACGCCCGATAAATCCCACTACGTCTTCAATTTGCGCGATCTCTCAAAGTGTATTCAGGGCATTCTGCAGGCCAGCAACATGCACTACAATATGGAAATACAGATAATGCGTCTCTTCTATCATGAAACAACCCGAGTGTTCCACGATCGCTTGATTAACAACGAAGACAAGACTAGTTTTAAGCAGCTCATGACTGAGGTGTGTGTAAAGCACTTCGGCAAAGAGGTCATAAAGCCAAACGAGCCACCGTTGCTGTTCGGAGACTTTATGGTATTTGGAAAAGCGAGAGCCGATCGCGTGTATGACGAAATAAGAGACCATGTCAAACTGGAGAGCATTCTGATGGATTATGTGGAGGATTTTAATTCCTTAACAGGGAAAAATATGAAGTTGATACTTTTCCAGGATGCGCTCGAGCACACGGTTCGACTGGCACGCCTGTTGCGCAGCGATCGCGGCAACGGTTTGCTGGTTGGTGTGGCCGGTATGGGCAAACAATCACTCACACGCCTAGCCGCCCATGTCAACGAATATAAATGCCTGCAGATTGAACTGAAGCGAAATTACGATATCAATGGCTTCCACGAAGATTTACGCATCATTTACCGCATTGCAGGGGTAAAAGTTTAATTATTTCTATATGAGTTATTTGGAATACGTTCTCGATTTTTGAGCGAGTAACTTCTTTGATAATTTGCTTTAAAATATTGAAGAATTTTAGTAAGAAATCGAAAATGACCCCTCTTCTCCATTCTCCTAACAGATCGACAATGATCCTCTTGTCTTTCTGATGATCGATACACAGATTGTGGAAGAAGAGTTCCTGGAGGACATCAACAACATTCTCAATTCCGGCGAAGTGCCAAATCTTTTTGAGGGAGATGAGTATGAGAAAATTATTCTTGATGCTCGAGAAGCATGCAATGCATCGAAAAAAGACGTACGTATGCCCAAATATCTGTCCAAAACACTGTCGCCCTTCACGCTCTTCACAGGGCTGCACACGTGATGACATCTATAAATTCTTCATCAATCGAGTGCGAAATAATTTACATGTGGTCATCTCGATGAGTCCCGTCGGCGATGCGTTCCGTCGCCGCTGTCGCATGTTTCCGTCGCTCGTCAATTGCTGCACCATCGACTGGTTCTCCAACTGGCCCACAGAAGCTCTTTACTCTGTAGCACTTGGGCTGTTACAGGAGCTTTCTAAGAAACCCGAGGATCGTATAGCTTTAGCAACGACGACCGTCTTCATGCACAAAGTGACAATCCTTTCTTTTCACCTTCTCGAACAGCAATACATGCACTTTTTCCTTACTATATTGCAGACAGTTGAAGATGCTTCCGAAAGATTTTATAAGGAAATGAAACGACATTATTACACAACGCCGAGTAGTTACTTAGAACTGCTGAAACTCTATCAGAATTTGTTGAAGGTTAAAAACGATGATTTGATTGCCAAGCGCAAGCGTATATCCAACGGCCTGAACAAACTGCTACAAACCAATGAAATTGTAAGTTCCTTGCATCTCTGCACGAGCTCTTTTAATTCAACATCCACTTCTGTAGATTTCTGTCATGCAAAAAGAGCTGGAGGTCATGGTGCCACAACTCGATCAACAGTCAGCCAAAATGAAAGAACTGCTGGACCGTTTGGCAGTCGAAACTAAAATGGTCGATCAGGTTAAGGAAGGAGTACTGCGGGACGAGGCCGTCGCCAAAGACAAAGCAGCCGCATCACAAGCCATTTCGGATGAAGCCAGTGCGGATCTAGAAATCGCAATGCCAGCGCTGCGTGAAGCCGAAGAAGCTCTCAACAGCATCAGCAAAGCAGATATAAATGAGTTGAAGGCTTTCACCACTCCACCTGCATTGGTGCAGTTCGTCATGGAAGCTGTCTGCCTCTTACTAGGCGCCAAGTAAGTGCCTCTAGAAGATGAACTAACATTTTTGTGCAACTAATTACGAAATCGAAATTGTGATAGACCCACATGGGCTGCAGCGAAGGTGTTAATGGCTGATGTTAATTTTCTGAAACGCCTTTTCGAATACGACAAGGAACACATTAAGGAGGACACGTTGAAGAAAGTCAAAAAGTATATCGAGCATAAAGATTTCGTGCCCGCGGTAAATTACACAAAACAGATCTATAACTTTATTTAGGTACATTCGAGTCTCTACAACAATTGTACGATTATTCTATTCCGTTGTAGAAAATCGAAAAAGTGTCAAAAGTAGCCAAATCCGTAAGCCTCTGGGTGCTCGCCATGGACAAATTTTCCAAAGTATACAAAGTTGTGGAGCCCAAAATAAAACGCCAAGAAGCTGCTCAAGCTGAACTAAAGGTAATCATGAACGTGCTATTAACCAAGCAAAAAGAGTTGGCTGCCGTTGAAGCGAAAATACAGGTGCTTCGAGACAACCTCGACCAGAAGAATATGGAGTTCAAAGTCGTTCAAGATAGTGTCGATCTTACATACGGACGCATAAATCGGGCGGGCCGTTTAACGTCGGCGTTGTCGGACGAAGAAGTGCGTTGGAAGGAAACAGTTAAGGTTGGTTTATCTCGCAGTGCCTTTTCATGAACTTTGGATCCTAATCAAGATTTTGCCATGTTTTAGACACTTACACAAGAGCTTGCTGCCGTTCCTGGTGACGTGCTTGTCTCCGCAGCATGCGTTGCTTATCTCGGCGCCTTTTCGACGGAATATCGTAATAATTTATGCCAACAGTGGGTTTTAAAGTGCCGTGAACAAAACATACCATCGAGCAGCGAATTCCATCTGCTCAAAGTCTTGGGCGACCCATACGAGATGCGTTCGTGGACTATGGATGGCTTGCCAAAGGATAATATTTCCATTGAAAACGGTTTATATGCCACCAGAGCCTTACGGTGGCCTCTCATGATAGATCCACAGGAACAAGTAAACTGCGAATACATAGTATAAGAATCTACGAATGTAATATTTTCGAACTTTTATTCTAAACTTCAGGCCAATCGCTGGATACGGAACATGGAGAAAGCTAACAAGCTACAAATTCTCAAAATGACCGATTCAGCTCTCATTCGCACGATGGAGAATTCGGTGCGTCAAGGCTATCCTGTGCTCCTCGAAGACATCGATGAGACTATCGATCCTTCACTTCGTCCTGTTCTGCAACGGGAAACATACGTTTCAGAAGGACGCGTCTACTTGAAACTTGGTGACACGGTAATCGACTACGATCAGAATTTTAAGTTGTACATGACCACCAAACTAGCGAATCCTCATTATTTGCCAGAGATTTGTATAAATGTAACGCTTGTGAATTTTTTGGTTACTGAAAGCGGCTTAGAAGATCAGCTCCTGGCGTAAGTATAAGAATATGAATTTTTCTTCTGGTACAAAGGATACGCTACAATTGATATCTAATTCCCATTTGGTATTTGTCCTCCAATATTTCTACTTTAGCGATATTGTGGCTATTGAGTTACCTGCTATGGAAATTCAACGAAACGATCTCATAGTGAGGATCAATACGGACAAGCAGCAATTACTAGGGCTAGAAGACAAGGTTCTCAAGCTGCTCTACAACTCTCAGGGGAACATACTGGACGATGAAGAACTTGTAGAAACCCTGAACGATTCGAAGGTACTTTAAGGCGCAAATCTCTCATAAATACAACTGAAGGATCTTCATTCCCCTCGCTTTTCGCAGGAAACTTCACTCATAATTGCCACACGTCTCATTGACACCGAGGAGACTGAGAAAGTGATTACAGCAACCCGTGAGCGTTACCGTTCGCTGGCTTCCCGTGGAGCTATACTCTACTTCGTTGTGGCCGGGTTGGCGGAAATCGATCCTATGTACCAATACAGTTTGAAATACTTTTCACAAGTCTTTTGCAACGTCATCCGTTTGGAGCATCCCAAAATGGATACAGTGGAGCGCATCGCTCAACTGAAGTTAGACGAGTTGAAGGCAATTTACGATAATGTATCGCGTGGTCTCTTCGGCAACCACAAGCTCATTTTCAGCTTCTTGCTTTCAATGTCCATCGAAAAACAGGTTCGAATCTGGCTTTTAATCCAAATCTTAAGGACTCTGTTAAAACTACTGTTTGCGTCTGTAGGAAGGTCGAGTCCTAACTCCCGAATTTATGTTCCTACTGCGTGGTATGGTTGGCTCCGTTAAAAGTAAACGCAGGCCACCTGAGGTGCACATGAACGATTCCGAGTGGGATACTTGTCTATTCCTAGAAGAGAATTTTTCAGCTTTTAGTGGCTTTACGGACGACCTCACTACTCCGTTTGTCTTACAAATCGATGACACAAAAGAGGTCAGTAGCTGGTGTTCCAATATCACGGACATTACTGATTACTGATTTTTTTTTTTAGATTTTCGATTACGCGCAATCGCAAGCTACGCCAACAACAAAATGGGATAAAAGACTCAATAACTTCTTCAAGCTTATGTTCATACGCATCTTCCGCACGGAGAAATTCCTGCTCAGTGTTGTTGTATATTTACGCACTACCATAGGCAGATATTTCACAGAAGCCTCATCTACCGGCAGTCAGTTGAAAGTAGTGTAAGTTAAACACCAACTCAAAACTCTGTGCGTTTGCTTGTTATTAATATCTACTGCTATCATTTAGTTATCAAGATACTTCAAATGTTACACCACTCGTTTTTGTGCTCTCGAGCGGCTCGGATCCCATGGCGAATTTCCTTAAATTCGCTGAAGAAATGAAATACCTCGACAAGTTCTACTCCATCTCACTCGGTCAAGGGCAGGGACCCATTGCCGAGAACTTAATTGATAAAAGCTTACGTCTCGGTCATTGGGTTTTCCTACAGAACTGTCATCTGGCCACGTCGTGGATGCGTCAGATGGAGACCATTGTGCGTAACATTACGCTCGGAATCACCAAGGCTCACGACGATTTTCGTCTGTACTTCTCGTCGATGCCAACGAAAAATTTCCCCATCAGCGTCCTACAAAACTCGGTCAAGGTAACCAACGAACCTCCGAAAGGAATCAAAGCAAATGTTATGGGCGCATTGGCCGACTTGGGCTCAGATTTCTTTGAGAAACATGTACTTAATGGCAGCTGGCGAGCTATTGTTTTTGGTCTCTGTATGTTTCATGCCGTCATACTGGAACGTCGCAAATTCGGCCCGCTAGGCTGGAATATACTCTACGAATTTAACGAAAGTGATCGTGAGTGTGGTTTGAAGACGTTAGAAGTCTTCATAGATCGCGAGGTCTTGGATGATATACCGTGGGATGCTATCTTCTACATTAACAGTGAGATAACATGGGGTGGACGTGTCACCGACTACTGGGATCTGCGTTGTTTGCGTACGGTGCTTAAGATCTTCTCGTCAGCTCGAATACTCGACCCCAGTTATAAATACAGCCGAGGTGATCCCTATTATTGCGATCCAAAAAAGCGCACCGTTAAGGAGTATCAGGAATATGTCTTTAATTTTCCGACGTTGGAAGATCCGGAGATCTTCGGAATGAATCAGAATGCCAACATTGTATTCCAGACCAAAGAGACGAACTTCTTCGTTAACACTCTACTTTTAGGACAACCGCGATCATCGGCAGATGAAGGGCAGGCTCAGGAGAACGACATGTGTTTAGGCATCATAGCCAGAATACAGGAACTGCTGCAACGTAAGATCATCAAAGATGGTATGCATGCGTCACTCATACAGGTAAGTTTCGCACGGTTTTCTCTCCACTTCAACACTAATAACACTAATAATTTCTTCGATTATTTCAGTACGACGCCAAGGGACAAATGCCATCGCTAACCACGGTCTTAGTACAGGAAATCGATCGCTTCAACATATCGCTAAACATAGTACATGATAGCTTAGTAAACCTTAGTAAAGCCATTAAAGGTTTGGTCGTCATGTCCGATACGCTGGAAGAAGTGTTCCAGTCACTGCTCAACAACCTCGTTCCTCAATTGTGGGCCAAGAAGAGTTTCCTTTCCATTAAACCGCTACCGAACTATATAGCCGATTTCCAGCGGCGCATTGATTTCATACAGGACTGGCAACGTCATGGCAACCCCCGCTCTTACTGGATAAGCGGTTTCTACTTTCCGCAGTCATTTTTAACAGGCGTTCTGCAGACGTACGCTCGTAAACGCACTCTTCCCATCGATTCACTAAAGATCGACTTCGAAATAATCAATCATGTATTGTTGCAGCAGAGTTTCTTCGAACGCCGACAGAATAATCAAGACGTAAGTAGAAAGTTATACCAAAAAGCATTATGGTCCTTAACGCCTTCTTAATCCTCTCTCCTAGATTAAAGATCTCTACGGCAACATGCCCGAATCGAACGAGGCTAGCGTTAATGTGCACGGAATTTTCATTGAGGCAGCTCGTTGGGACTCTCGTAACGGAGGTCTATGTGATGCTCTCTTCGGTGAACTCTACACCCGCTTGCCGGCGGCCCGTTTTATACCGTGCTTGGAAGTGCAGCCGAGGAATCGTTACGAAGCACCAGTCTATAAGACGCAGGCTCGCTCCGGTACGCTCTCCACAACCGGCCATTCAACAAACTTCATTCTATCCATGCTGTTGGAGAGTAATCAAATTCCAGACTTTTGGATACTACGCGGTACAGCGCTAGTCTCGGGTGTAACAGAAAATCTTTCCTAAGTATTGATTAAGAATCTACAACTTCGAAGCATATTGCCTTTGTTATTTTTTATTGTTGGGAGAACGTTAATAAATACATTTAATAGTTAAAATCGTCAAAGCTTTCTTTTTCGAACGTTATCCTGTTTATTCAATTGACTATCAGATGTGTTTGGTCTATTCTGCACTCCATCTATTTCATCCATCATGCGTTGAAGCGTAATCTGGTCCTTTGGCTCGATGGGAACGACTGATATGTCGCGTACCGCACGAAAAGCACCTGCATTGTAAAGGTGTTCGTTCTCCAAACGAAAATAGTTCCAGATATAGCGTCTATATATGTATGTTGGGAGGTAGGATACTGAGTTTAATATTGAAATGAAATCTTTTTTTATAAATAATACAATACAACACTAACTTACCGAATAACCTCCAAAGTGCCTGTAATGCAGTTCATGTTGTATGGATCAATCATTTTTCTTTCGTTTAAATAAAACGCTGGCACCCATGAAAGGCGTAGCGCCAGATCTTCAATAATGGCAAAATAGTAAAAAATCTGTAAGATTTGGTATCGAAAGAATTCTCAAAGAAATAAAATTGCACATTTTTTTCACACTAACCGGTGAGTAAACGATTTGTTCTCTCAGAAATATATTCTCTCCCGAAAATTTAGCAAAGACACCAAAGTCCTTCAGCATGTCCCAAGCATAGCAATAAACGGTTGAGATTGTATAGCAGACCAAATAACCCCAAACATAAGGACTGTCAAATGTGTTCACGTAGCTATCTAAATAGGATGAAATAAGAGAGCATGTTAAAACACGACTCTTTGTCTAAGGAATCGGAATTCTTAGTGTAAAGAAATGGAAAAGAATGTTAAGCTGAGACCCATTCTACTGTGGATGGAGAATCAAGATATGATGAACTGAATGATAACCACGAATGAATGAATACCGCCATTAAATTATACAATTAATACTATCGCGAAAACTCCTCACCTCGTTCATTCATTACGTTAGAATTCGAGTGATTCATTTTCTACAAGATGCGAAGAGATTCATCAAGGATTATTTTTACTTTCAGAATGAGGATACTTAATTTTTTGAGAAATACTGTGAAGATTATATCCCCTAAAACTATAGCAATTTAGTCTTATTTCTCGGATTTAAATTCTATATCTAATTACATCTCTAAATATAATAGTCACGAGGTGATATTTTGTATAGCTACCATTATCAATACGTTTATGCTTACCACGATGAGCCTTCATTAAAGTGGCGAATATGACGACTGTAAAAGTGGTGGCATATTTTCCGGCATTAACCAAAAATGGATATGATTTTCTTGTGTCTCGATAACGACGTAAACATTGCGCAAAGCGAAACCAAGCTGGCAAGCAAGACACCAGCGGAGACACAAAATAATCCTTCTCCATACAGTATTCGACATGAGCGGCGTTTGTCCAATTTCGGATGTTTATATAGAAGCACAAAGAGTACCAGTAGTCAACAATACAAATAACCAAGGAGTTCAGCTGATCACCAAGCCAAAAATCTGCGAAGCCAACATGATGAAATGGTGCAGACACAACACGACCCTGCGTACGAGATTCCAAAGATTACAAGATTTAAAAATAAAAACACAGGTAGACGTAGACGATGCTTACCGTCAGCTTAATTAACCACATCCGCGAACTGTAATGACAAATCCGCAGTGGATTCAGCACAAACAGCAACATAATCAACGTCAAACAGAGTGGAAATATATAAGGCGACACTCCAAGGCTGGCGTGGTAAAGAAAGCCAAGAATACTCAGTGCCCACAGAAAGCCAAAGCAGCTGGCCATCTCCATTACATGAAGGCTGCTTAAATAATTTCGCGGATCGATCTCAAAAATCAACACATGGTTTACACCCGCAATCCGCCAGCCGTATATATTGACTCCGATGAGAAAAACGAAGAGAATCAACAGAAAGGGACCTCGAAACAGGCGCACACAAATATGTCTATTCTTCTCTGATACATTCATAAACGAAACTGGAAATACAGAATTACGGGAGGGAGTTGAAAGGGTACAACTGGTTATTGGGCGGACAAACTAACATGAAAAATAAGCGACTGTACACAGGACTATCATGGCGCCTAAATATAATCCTGTGAAAAACGTTGACCAGGGATGAACCACAAGTCCCAGCGGTGGAACTCGTAGACGTTTCATAGCACGCGTTCGATCACCACCCTCCAAATATTGGATAAACGTCTCCTCGGTTTCGTGTATAATGTTCAGAATATCCTTGTTAGTATAGAAGATCGCGTTGTCCACGTGCTCGTTAAACCACGCAGCACCAGAATCTGTACGCAGCAACTAGGAAGAACGAAGTCATCAAACTAGCTATCAGGAAAATAATCGAAGTACTGCTAACCTTGTCATGTTTCTTCAGAATTTTGCGAAAGCCAGTGTGATTAAGATTCTGATAGTTCTGCAGCAGCACAAGACTCAAGTAGAACTCACTGAAGGCCAATTTTTGCTGCTGCTGTCGCCACTTTGGTAGTTTTATGATTTGGGTTGGAATAAAAATGCTGGATTTTCTGATATCATGACCGGCAAGGCTTTTAAAAAGATCCGATTTAAGGTTCGCAAACTTCCGTTTTGCCTCAGCCAACTTCTCTGCGAAAAAATTTTCGACCTTAGATAGTTCCTTAAAGCATTCATTCAGAAATTCCTCATCCACACTCGCATAGTAGGTTCGCAGAGCACGTTTGTTCACGTCGTCCTCAACGGGTACCTTATCCGCTGCTGTGATAAGCATTTCTTTAAGATCCTACGACGAGAAGTGATAAATAGGTTAACCAACAATATATTACAAATGATCCAACAAATAAATAACCTCATAATTTATGTATTGCTTGCGCCACTCTGGCGTTAAGTGTGTAGCCAAAGTTTGAGTGAATTTCATAATCTATAGAAATACATGGATTGTGAATTACATTTGCAATCCAAACAGTATAAATGACTTACGACAGTATTTTCAAAGCATTTCGGTAACAAAAAGCGAAATCCAAGTCCACAGTCATTGCTTCACTAGACAATTAGCATATCGGCGGTATTTAAATAAAGAGGAAGGTTAACTTAGGATGAACAAGGTTTGTATTTACTTATAAAAATTTAAACTAACATAAAAAACCAGTGAAAATATTTTTCGAACGTATGTAACTTGTGTCAGAGCAATTAACAAAATATTTCAAAAGGTGCAATAAACATTTTATTATCTTAACTTTGAACTTAATATAATTCTTTATAAAGAAACGAGACCAATCTACAACTTTCACTATACAACAACCCAATCAGCTACATACTACATTTAAGTCATACTCATACCTTTAAATCTTAAAAGTAAACACTTGAAAACTTACAGAGCTCATCTAAACAGGAAATCTCTTCCTTCAGGAATGATTTGAAGAAATGTACGCATTTAACTTACATACTTAATAAAGTTATCTTTACACATTTTTCTCGAAAATTAGATGATGTTGATAATGTGCACATTTTTAGTCTGATTCAACACGATAATATCACGTATCTTAATATGAATACACACATACGATAACTTCGCTTAGGCACATAAAAATGTTTGAATATGTTTCTTAAACTACATAAATATATAATAATACGGTAGTTTTTAAGTAATACTGCCTTCTATTTACAACGACCTAAACAGCTGAAGGGTCTTTTAATGCAGGGACATGGTAAGAATCGAAAACAAAAATCAGTTAACAATCAGTGGTTTTTGTTAGTAAAATTAGAATCGTAGCAATATTATTTAAGTACCGAAAAATTGTGTTAAAATTGCTGCTAAACGTAATCTCAGCTAATCTGGAACCCTTTGAAATAATTTAGCCTAATTCTAAGATAATTGTTCCTCATTTGAACTTAACTTATATATGTGTATATATAAAATATATGTGGAAGCATTAATTTTCGTTTCAATTCTTTTTGCTTTTATAATAATGGGTTTAGCTCCAGGAATTTCTCGCCAGCTCTGCGGAGTCTATAATTTTTTGCTGCCGTCGATATCAATACTTAAGTCATGGAAGGATCCTCGGGAATGCAGCAGACTTCGTTTCTCGGGATCTTTAATTTTCTTAGGCTTGGGACGATTAGTTTTCGTGTAGCGGTTTATAACGCCATCCGCTTCATCCATCATACGCAGTATAAGCATTTGATCGGATGAGTCTATGGGAGCGATTGAAATATCGCGTACAGCACGAAATTTTCCGCAATTGTTGAGATGTTCGTTCTCGAGCCGAAAGAAATTCCAAACAAAGCGTCTGATGAGGCGAAAAGCATAGAATTAGGCAAATTAATAAATTCACATTACTTAGTAACTCATACCGAAAGACTTCCAATACTCCGGTAATGGACGTCATTATATCGTTGCTGACGAACCTCATTTCAGTCAAGTAGAAGGACAGCGCCCAAATAAAACGCAGCAAGAGATCCTCAATAATTGCAAAATAGTAAAAACCCTACATTAAATACAATACATAAAATATTAGTACTGATGCTTTGATGTGTAAACCAGAACAACTATTGATAGGAACATCGCAATTCTGAATACCAGCCAAAGCGATGTTAATTCGTATTTCTATATGTGACTCACCGTAGAAGAGTAAACAATTTCCTCACGCAAAAAAGTATTCTCGCCTGCATTCCTATCGAACAAACCCCAATCCATTTTTATGTCCCATGTATAGGAATAACACGACGACACTATCGAGCTAATTATCCACATCCAAGTGTATGGATTATCAAAGGTGTTCGAATAATAACCTGAACAGATAATAGAAAGTGACAAACTATTATTAAGAAATCTAATATTCGCACCTCGTTCACTTACGACTATTAAAACTCTTCAGCGTGGCAAATATAACCACTAGAAAAGTGGATGAATACTTTCCAGCATTCACCAGATGCGGAAAGGCTTCCCGTGTATCGCGATAACGACGCAAACATTGGGCAAAACGATACCAAGCAGGCAGACAACAAAACAACGGACGGATTATAAAGTCTTTCTCCATGCAAACTGAGGCATCTCTAGCCTCTGACCAATCACCGTTGGTAAAGAAGAAACACACCAAGTACTCAAAATCCAGCAAAGCCGTGACCAGGGAATTCAACTGATCGCCCAGCCAGAAATCCGCGAATCCCACGTGAAAGAAGGGGGCAGCAATCATTCGACCCTGTTGTGAAGAAATAATGAAACAATGAAAAAAGTGTCCTCAATTTCATAAAGACGCTTACTGATATGCGTAACAACCAAAAGCGTGCATCATGATGCAGCACATGGAAGGGATTCACCAAAAAAGCCACCATAATAATGGTCAACGTCAGTGGATTGATAAACGCTGGTATGCTTAAGCTGGCGCTGTACAAGAAACTCAACACGCTTAGCGTCCAAACAACTCCAAAGATACTGGCCAACTCCATGAGATGCTGTTCCGACAGATGATTGCGCGGATCGAGCTCGAAGATGAGAACATGATTCACACCCGAGGAGCGCCAACCGTATATATTAACGCCGATAAGAAAAATAAATTCAATTATCAGCAATGGTCCGCGATACAGACGAAAGGTGACTTTCAGATTTTCACCAGCAAAGTCACGGAAAATGGCTAGAAGAGAAAATATTATCTAAAACTGCGATTGCGAAGCAAATGACAGACTTTACCAGAGAGTACGACTACAATAGCGAGCACAATGAAGCTGCCAGAGAAGAGACCAACTTTAAATGTAGTCCAAGGGCTTTGCTGCTCGCCCAGCGGAGGTACACGCAAACGCTTCATGGCGCGCTGACGATCACCACCTTCCAACTCTCCAGTCACTGTACTTTCCGTCTCATTGATGATATTATCGATGTCTTTGTTGGTGAAGAAATGTGAAGCCTCCACATGATCCTGGCGCCACTTAACACCAGTGTCAACACGTAGAAGCTAAAATTAAGTGAAAATTTATTGCAGTATTAAATCAAGATACAGTTTTCAAGGTTTGTAACTTGTACCTTGTCGTGTTTCTTTAGGATTTTCCTAAACCCAGTATGATTTAAATTCTGATAGTTTTGCAGCAGAATCAAGCTCAAGTAGAACTCGCTAAATGCCAGCTTCATTTCCTGGGCCTTTCGGCTGGCCAAACCTGGCTTCTTCAACACCTTGGACTTTTTAGCCGAGCGCTCAGATTCTTCGATGCAGGTTTTCAGCTCCGCGTTGAGTGTAGCAAATTTTCGTGTTGCCTCCGCCAGCTTCTCCGAGTAAAATGTGTTAATTTTCTTCAGCTCCTTGTCGCAATAGTGAAAGAAGTTCTCGTCGAAATTGGCAAAATGTCTTTTAAGCACCTCATCCTCTACACTGTCAACTGAGGGCGCCTCCTCCACCGCCATGTATAACATGGCTTTCATTTCCTGTGGAAAATGAGAGGATAAGTTCCAATCTAATGACTTAATTCTACGTATAACAATAATATTAATAATTGAACCTCATAATTGATGTATTGCTTGCGCCATTCGGGGGTTATATGTGCCGAAAGATGTTCGGCGAACTTCATGCTGCAAGAGTTTTAGGAGAAACCTGGAATTTAAAACATATAAAATTAAAAAGATTACTAAATTCACTTTAATTTTTTGTCAATTTCAATCTTAATACAGTCTTAACAACGTAATAGATAGTTATTTTATCTATGGCATGTCATATATTTGAAGCTTCGAAAAACACGGTTTCGAATAACACGGAGCCAATTAACGGTGATTCGAGACTTCGTGCAATTCAACGAACGCTTGGATTTACTTAATGAGTTCATAATTTAGATGAATCGAAAAGCAATACAGAGTAATCAATTACAATCTTACGTTAATACATTTTAGATCGTAGTTTTTCAAATTCGATCGATTTTTGTCATATGTATATATTTAGCAAATTAAAGAAATAGAGATTGACTATTTATTTACTTATTAACACTTTCAAGTGGCTTCTTAATAAAATAAAACTTCTGTCTACTATACCCTTTTTTGTTTATTATCATTTTCTTCGAAATGTGTGTGTTATTTTGTACGGTATCATTAGCTTTGTTGTACTTAAATTTGATCTTTTTTTTATTTGCGCTTTTAATTCTCTTAAATTGAATTTTTAGAAATTAGTGATACTGAGCTTTGATAAGATAAGAACAAAATTGTGACTACATCTTAACTAAAACTAAAAATACCACGTTGAAAATACTTGTAAACTTTCAGTAATTAGGTCGATTAGTTAAATTTATTTCCGCTCTGATACTTATAACAATATACAGTACAATATAAATAACTAAATAGTTGGAGATTCTATCTCGACTTTATTCAGTACTTATTAAGAATTTCTACCTAAGTTTGTTGAATAGTAAAGCCACCCAAACAGAACACGTTTTTTTAACAAATTTAGCAACAAGAGATTGTACATCATAAACAAATCAGACACAGCACTCACTTTGTAGTTTATATTGACATAAAAATGCGTAGACAAGATCGTGGCAACAGCAGTATAGCTCTCATTACAATAACTCGTAATTTTATGTCCATGGAATAATTTAATATGCAATAATATAAATGTTCTTAAAATGGAATAATATAAATGTGCTTTAATATGGAGTAGTATAAATCTGCTTTAATATGGAATAATATAAATCTGCTTTAATATGGAATAATATAAATATTAATGCGTAGTGAAGAGAATTCTATAAATGCGTATATGCTATAGAAATGTATACTAAAATTATGCTCAAATGATTGATAACAATAAAAATCAATATTTACTCAAATTATTTTGCACCTAACGAGTGAGAAATAATTTTTGAACTTATTTTTCTTGTATTTTCAAATGATTGCTCACGATTTTAGGTGTATTTCACAATTGTTTGCATTTTTCAATTTACATAATACTTAAATTGAGAAATCTGAGTTATTAAATGCCAGCCAATGAAGTATTCATTCAAATAAATGTCAAGGTTCGCAATTCAACTTAATTAGAATTCACTTAATTATCGTTAGCCAAAACTAACGTAAAAATAGACCAATTCAATAAAATACCTCGTGCTTTGATATGAGTAATTAAAAAAATATTTCTTCATACATGGTATTCAAAATTAACTAAGAATTCGTTAAAAAATTTAAAAAAGAATAAAAATATAAATATATATTAAAATAAAAAAATAAACTTTAAAATATAGTTAAACGGAAAAAGATAAACATCCATAAGCACTCAATAAATTAAATTTCAAAACAATGTGAAGGAAGATGAAAAATATTTAAAATTTTGTTTCATTGCTTTACTGTTTTTTAAATAACTGCCAAATACATTAACTATACATTTGGGTGTATATAATGTAAGATAGTAACAATTAATGATTTCATTTGACCTCCAAATATTTAACAGATGAAAACCCGGCCTTGTTTGTAACTTTTTTATTTTATTGTTTCATTTAGCCAATCAAGAGAAAACAGACGATAAGATAAAGAGCTAAAACAAAAAACATGATAAAAGGAAAAGAATACAAAAATCAAGAGATAACAATATACCTGTCTGTTAATAAATAACTGAAAGATAAAGGCACACGCTTAATGTGCTTAAATACAAGTCAAGTAGTCAAATTTTAATTCTCTGGAAGAAAATGCTACCACCGATTAATTGATATCGATGGAGATTGTATGACCAGAATCGGCTGCTCAAAATGTGTCAATATTTGCTTATGACAGCGCACGTGATCCAAACGAATTTCTTTACTCAAACTACTCATTAAAAGGCTCGTCAGATTGATTGATATTACGTCCACTTGATTTATTATACTGCGGCAAACACGTAACATTGATATTGATGTGCCGTATTGTGGGACTTCAACTTGATATAATTAAGTTTCTAAAATTTCTTATAACTGCACGACGAGTTCCCCAGAATAGTTATCAATAACAATGCGTCGTATATAGAATACGAATTAAATACAACAATAAAACCCAAACACAAAATGATTCTCAAATAAAGAGGCAAAGAAAATCAAAAGAATCGATGCACCGTTTTTCAGTTTTAATTAACTCTGAAGAATTTTGAAAATAATATTTTTAGAAACTATACTTTTCCAAAATTTAATTAAGTTGCTGGTGTCGAATTCGAATATGACAACAATAGCGTAACAAGAAAAGAGTACAGCGTGTTCCGGAGACCTCCCTTGACCATGACCATTTCGACCAATGCATAGCCTCTGCAAACTGAATCCAAACGGGCAGGGTCTGAATTGAAATCTGCAAACGAACTTTAAAATAACGCCAGTGACCGCAAAACTTGATAATAATTATAGATTGACTGAAGAAATATCAAATGTTTGATTTGCGATCAAAAACGAAGAGAATGGAGTGACAATAATTTGCTATATTTATATATTTTCTTCATTTTTTACCTAATAAAAGCATGTTAAAACTAAAATTGTGCAATATATTCATTTAAAAAACTTCTTACCTCTGCTGTCTGGCGCTGTTTGTCCGTCCACACGGCTGTTTGAGTTTTTTTCTTTTTCTTATTCGCTTCCGTATATCGCCTGCGTTTTTTGTTGCTGCTTTTCTGTGGTTGATTTATCTCATAATTGATTGTTTGTCGCACTTTAAGTTGTACAAAATTGTTTGCTAATCTCGATGAATCCTACAGCTTATTCTAGATGACGCCAAAGACGCATAATGCGATAAAAGATATCCAGATTTGGGAACAAGCTCACGATACAGTTTTGTTGTAATTTAATAAAGTTAATTTATGTCTACTTCTAAATACTATCACTGTGTAAAATTGTATCACAAATATTAGCGGAATTATTAATGATTAAGTACGAAAAACGGTGCGGTAAAGTAAAGTTTACATAAAAACAAGGAATTTACATTTTATTTTAACTAAACTAGTTTTCTCGCGACACACGCCAGCGACTGTCGACTAAAAAATGCCACAATAATTTTTAACCCAAATGAGAAACAATTCATCACTCTCAACGAACGCTCTGAATTCACAGCAACAACTAAATAAAAATAAGAACAGCTGTTATTCGTGCGAACTTTTTTTTTGGTAGCTGTCAAACCATGGACAGGGTATTCCAGAATTTGAATTCTATGCAAAACAGAGATAAATTCAAAGAATGGGTTTATCGGGTGTCGATTTAATCGACAAGATTGGCCAAAAAGTTCCACGAACTTGTAGACACAACCGAAAATCAACAAATAAACGAGAAACGGTCATAAAATAAAACTATATAAACAAGGTGTGTAAATAGGACTTTTAATCAAATTGCACTTTCTAGGACATGGACAGACTTTAGCCGCGGATTCAAGTTGAACAATATTTGTCCCATCAACAATTCACCGTGTTCGCCTTATATGGATCAATGCATCTTTTACTTGTACTTACGGCAAATTCCATTTGGTGAGAAAAGGAAAAAGGTATGTCAACGTACAGTGCATCCAAAAGGCGTCGACCGACATCCTAAAACATGTCCCCCTACAGGCGAGCTAAAAAACTCCTTCGAAATGCTTCTCTATTGCCCAAATCGCTTAATTCTAATGAAGACTATTTTTAATAAAACAAACTCCATTTTGCAGAAAGAAAAATTTGTTGACAGTTTTTTAAAAATCCTCTTTACTCTTAGACACTCCCACATGATAGCGTTCAGTTATTATAAATGAAATGTTATTTTTTATTAATGTTCGTATAAAATATATACATAATTATATTTCTGTTATTCGTCATTATATGCGCTTTTACTTCAAGCATTAACTTTTTAAGGTAATTTAAAATTGAAATCACATTTCGATTTCTCAATTTACAATTTAGAAACTGCATACAAAACTTGTAATAAGCTAAACTTTTTAATGCATACAATGTATATACATATTTACAGTTTTGTGTGATCCAGCGAGAGTAATTAAAATTGTATTATGATAGTAATACTGAACCAAATTTAAAGTAACCAAATGATTGGAAAAAACTCTTCTCTGCTTTAAGAAAGAAAATATAAACAATTAAGGAAGCTTTGAAGCTTTGACCTTAAAATGTATACATTTAAAATCTACAAAAGGAGAAAATAACGACTTCGGCTATATTATTAGCTTATAGATTATTAATAAAGAAGTTTGTTAAATTTAACCGAATTAAAGTACTATTCAATTCTATTTATTTAAAGTTCATCCAAATAGTAATGTCAAACTTACATACGTATGTAAAAATAACAAATTCATTACTTTAGTCATCAAATTTTCTTAAACATTATCTGAAATGACAATTCATATAAACATTTTGGAATTATCACCTGTTTAATAATTTATTTGAGTTCCACCAAAAAAGTCACTAGTTCTTGTAAAATTAGTTAACAATACTACACTTCGCTTTTAAGGATGTACATGCAATTTTTACATTAAATTTTCTATATAATTTAATACCAATACATGTATTTATAGTTTGTATTCAGTGAGCGAAACTTATTTCTAAACCTACATTAAATGTGATTTAGAGAGATCATGGAAATGATGGAAAACTAAACGCATTCAATGCAGTTAAGTATTTTCGATTTGATTTTCATATGAAATTTTAGTCAATTTCGATAAAATCAACCTATAAGAATTGTTTTCTGCAAAATTTGTGGAGGGCTTTGTTTCAACTGTTACCGCTCTCGATGCCTGGACACACGCATAGACATTTAATTTTGTGATGGTGAGATTTGTGATGATGAGTAACTAACTTATGATAAAAAACTAGACATTTTGAAAGAAAGTACAAATTCTCCGCTTCAGTTCTTTACAAGAAAATGTGAAAATTGGTCATTGGTATTTCTTTGATTTCACTGCAGACACGGACGAAGCGTGTTTAGATACTAGATCTGATTTCGTCGAGACTAGAATATTGTTGCATATGGCTTTGTTGCGCAAATTGACATCTTCGGTGAGGAGCACCACGTTTTCAACCTGTTGCTTTACCTGCAGGCAACAATTTAGTATGCTATCGTCAGGGGACGTGATGTCGATAAGATGTTGGCGTTCATCGCTTGCCGATTGAGCTGTTCGGTTGAGAAAAGTAATATGTGAAAAACAGAAGGTTCTCGGAGACTAATTCTATAATATATACCATAAATGTGTTTATTACGTTCCTCGAATTTGCTATTTAAATATCTTATGGCGCGCACGGTTAAGACTTTTGCGCTCTCGCTACTGGAACGTATCTTTAGTTTGTCCAATTCCTGCAGAACGATGTAAGGTATAAAAATAATGGTTCCACTGGTATCTGAAATAAAGTTTCTTATTTGACATTAGCGTTTTTGAGTTTGAAGTTATGTCACTCACCACATAATTTCATTTCAGCCAAATCTTCAACAAATGTAATCTGATGAAGCAATATGTTTGTATCAATGACAAAGTAGTAATGATCTCCTAACCATTTCTGCGTTCCGTTTCGTATAGTTTTCTGTTGCTCAGCCGAAAATCGCAGTAAATTTTCATTGACAATATCGCAGTATTCGTTCGAGGACGACGACGAGGACGAGGACGAGGCAAATTCGTGATTTTTGTAATTAAATGTAATGCTACTTCTGGTGCAGATGCTTGAATTGATATTGTTGATCTAGAGTTTCAAATAAGTAAACAAATGCTAGAAAATAAAACAGAGCTATCACAATATCTGCAAACCTCAACTGGCATTTCGGACTCATCTTCAATTGACTGCCAGTCCATGGGCTCATAATCTTGACGAAAATAATATACATCAAATAAACAAACAATTATATATTCAGTAGATGAGCTACTAGACTTACCCTCACTTAACGAATTATTATTGCAAGCACCTGATGTGGATATAGTTGTAGTTGTAGATATAGAAATGGTATCCTCTATGCAACTACGGATAGAGGGTTGCGTTATGATCGATTTTCGCAGGCGCTCCAAACGTAAGTTAGCTGGAAATTTATTTTAAAAAGTGTCAATATGTGCAAAAAGACAACAAAATTGGGAACGTAATATAATAAACTTACCGCTTCCAGGCTCATAACTTGGAATGACAAGGTTCTTGGGTGTATTATGCATTGGTGGAGATGTGGTAATTCCTATTGGTTTTGGTACAGGATTTCGCATCTTAGGCGAGGACGAAGCACATTGGCTTTCTGCCTTTCGTTTATTTGTGGCCTTTCTTGCAATTTTCAAAATTGGTTTTGGCACGGGTTTTGCAGCTACAGGAGGCTGTTTCGAATTTATACTAAACGTACTTCTACAGAATGATTTAATTTTATCAATGATGCCTAAACCAGGACTATTTGAATCCTCCGGTTCATTAATAACAACTGCGGATGACCCCTTCGATGTAGAAGCTCCTCTTGCGGTTTTCGCTAGTTTACCACCGGGAATCGTTTGATTTATATCCTGTTCCAAAAAGTTCCTTTTTGTTGCTTTTTCACGTGCAGACCGCGAGTTATTTCGGACAGTAGAATATTTCTGTGGGCTTTCCTTTTTTGCACTTGGCCTGGCAGTCTCTACTTTTAGTTTTTTATTCTGCTTTGGAATTTCTGCCTTCTTCTGAAGATCTTGCTTAATCTGAGCCTCTTTTTTCACTGCTGCGTTAAATGACGGCATTTGTTCCTTCACTGAGGCACGTTTTTGATCGACAGCTCTGTTCTTAACTGCTTCTTCTTTTGTTGGCTCTGTTTTGTTCTTTATATTAATTTTGTTAATATTTTTACTATTAGTACGTTGCTTTTGTGCAATTTTCGGCTTCTTGGGGAAATTGTTTTGTAATCTCTTTAGTCGATCCTGAGCAGGAGTTTTGAGTCCTTTAGAAATTATTTTGGATTTTGGATTGGAAAGGATTGTTTAATTTTATATAAAACTTTAAGCTACACGCTCTTACTTTTTACTTTAGGCGGCGAGTCCGGTTTATTGGTTTCCTTACTGCAATCTTCTTCACATGGCGCAGATCCTAGCTCCTTGTCGTTGGAAACCCATTTACTCTCCCCGGTTGACTTGTTGAATAAGTAGAACCGTCCTTGGTGATTTTTTGATTTGCAACGTATCCACTCCTCCTCAGTGGAACAATTCGCCTTCTTGTGAGATTTGTTCATTATTCGTTTATCAATGACCAAAAAGCACCAAAAAAAAAATGCTACAAATATGAAAATATAATTTCAAATTATAAATCTTTATGCCAGGTTCCTATGATGATTCTATTTGAATTCGAGGAGTATTTTTTATATTCATATCAATCAGGTGTTCATTGCATAGCCACCAGGGTTGCATGGCTCGTAAGCGTTGGTCACAGGGTGTTAGTAACACCAAATTTAATTTGCTCGTTTGGTTTATACGAGTATAATGTTTAAAAGGAAAATTTCTGAAAAAGTTATTTATTATTTTAACTTCTACTTTCATTAAGCATGTGGCTCCAATTTAATTGTTGTTATTGTAGTTTTTGGTGCTGACATCGAAAACAAGAAAAACTGGGGCCGGAGTTATAGCCCTTTGAAATTTTTAATTTAACCGCCGATACTCTGGAACTATAACAGACATCCGGATAATGTGAATACGGTTATAAAGGCATTCCAAAGTGTGTTTCACTTTATTTTCAGCACAATTTTGTCGAAAATTGTTATCTTTTGGAGATAATCACATTGTGAAATTTATAGTACTATGTTTTCCATTAATTAATTTTTTTAAGTAAAATGTTTTAATCCACATAATTATCAAAATACTAAGAAAGCAAAGTTCGTTAGCTTCTTGAACATAATTCTTTCATTTTAAATTTGGATCGAAAATAATTAGAATGAGAGAACACGTGGCGTGGTACCACGTCTCCTGTAAACTCTTGAAAAGTGATGTTTCGTTATTTGCATTTTAGGTGACGATATAAATATTCTAAACATGTCAGAGATAAAAAAAGATGCACACATATTATATGTACATATAAATAATGGTTGTTGCTTCTTATTTGTATTTATATTAATTTTATATATTTTATGTACCGGGACCTGATACAGCAACATGTCGTTATAACCAATTGCCCCTGTATTTTAATTACTTTTACCTTTCTTTAAATTTACAAATACGGTTGAGTTCATTGAATTGAAAATATATTTTTTGTGTTCTTTTAGATTAGAGCTTTAACTAAATTTAGAGTTAAGTCTATTTAGAGTTATCTATGAATATTATAATTTCTGAATCACCAAACTCTATAAAACTATTTTCATAGATATACGACTATGTACAGCAATTCACAAATATCGATTATTTTTCTTTCGTGTTCAATAATTATCAAACACACCTAAAATCTAATTCAATTAATTGTAGTATATACAATATATCATGCAACCGAATTATCTTTCATTTATACAAACACTTGATGTAAAAATTGGGAATTAAAGAGTTAAGTAGACAGTGATGGAGAAATTTCGAAGCCACGAGAAGGCATTGTTTTGGAAAAACTTATTTACACTCTCATTGCGATCAGAGCTACACTTAGTTGTTCATGGAGTAGCTCGGGTGACGGCGAAGAGTGGCCAGCATCTCCAGCAAATCGTCCGGGCGTAGATGCGCATCTTTGGCGAAAATTACACTTATCAGAGCGTGATTATTTCTTGCCGTATAAATGCATTTCTGCAGTTTTAATGGATCTGGTTGCCTCTCTGGTTTCCTTCAATTAAATTAATTATAATATTATATGGCCATGGCTAACTTTAAATTATTTATTTTAATATGATATCTTCGTATTAACATGAAATAGGAGAATTACAAAAGTTTTGAGGAAAAATTTGATGCAAAATTATACAAATCCCAAAATATTTCAAACGTATAAATATTTTAAAAATGTAAACTAATTTTAAAGGAAATTTTTAGTTAATATTTATTACATTAAAGTAAATAACTAAATCTTAAAGTTTTATAACAATTTATTTACACACATTTAATAAAATATTTAATAAGAACTGCAAAATAAAGAAAATTAAGAACAAATCAAACTGAAATTAAATTAGCCATGATTAATGGTAATGTGCCATTTATTTTAAACCAGTTGCATTTTCTAACGTACACTTTTGTGCAGTCAGCGCGAAGAGAAAAGTGTATTAATTAATAATAAAAATGCACATTTTGCACTTAGCACACTTTATAGTAAATAGTTTGCGTGAGGGAAAATATTGTTTGAAGATTAAATCGTATTCATTTAAATAAGATGAATCATAACTCGTGTCATCATTGAGCTCACGTAAAATATACAATACAACGACCATGACCTTCAATTCTGAAACCAACATGAACTCGGCCAACAAGACGAACGCAATGAAATTGAATAAAAGAAATCGAGCACTAAAGAATATCAAATTTTTAACAGCCCTTACTTCTAAAGGACCATTTGACACCCTAACTTATGTTGACACTGAGTGTTATTCGAACAACAAAACACGTTGGGTGGAAATACTATACACAGTTTTGAAAATTACGAAAAAGGAAAAGTAAAGGAAAATAAATTAACACGGAAATAAAAATACAGGCGCTAAGGGTTAAACAGCGAAACCATCTGTAATCAATATAGTCGCCATTGAGTGCGGATGTTAGGTACGATGGGTGACTCAATTTTCTGCACTCGGGAGAAGGATAACATGTGTTGCACTTTCATTGCCTTTTAGACTCAATCGATAATTCGATTCTCCAATCATTATTTAAAATAGAATTATATATTCCTTATATACATTCTAGTTAACATCTCTAAATTTGGAGAATTAATTAAACTTATGACTCGTTTAATGAAAATACTCAACACATGAAGGCGTTATCATATTATATGCGATAGTGTTCTATATAAAAATATTATATCAATATTATAACAACATAGTTTAATATTTTTATTTAATTATTTTAAACTTATTTATGGTCGCTTTTTGATGTCGGATTTCTTATAAATTGAACAATGGAATTAAAGAATTTAGTTAAATCGAATAATTTAATTCGAATATGAACTGAATTTTAAAGTAATTATTATTTATTTATAGTTTTTCTTTATTAATTTTATATTATTAAAATTAAATATACTTCAAAAAACTGCAAGCAATGCTAAGAGAGAGAGAGAGAAATAGAGAGACAGCTTACATTTGTGCATATAAATCTGGCAACACCTCACCAAATCAACAGCAACAACAATTTTATGAGTTTATCTTCCATTAGAGATATCAACTTGCTGTAATGTTTGTATATTACACAGCGCTGTATTAAGGAAAGTGATTTAAAATCGAATATTGTAAAAATATGATTTAACTAAGAAAATGTCAAATTGAAATTAAAAGTGAAAATTATTGTTTAATTATATAACAATATTAGGATATCCAATACCGGTGCTGAAAATAGTGCAAGCAAATATATCTACAAAGTACTTTCACTACAAAGAACACGATTTTTCTGAAATATGACTCCAATTCATAATAAACATTTAAATATACTACCAAATTCAAATTGTTTACAAATTAGTACTAATTCCATGCTAAAGTGATAAACATATAATTTTAATTTCATTTATTTTCTCAATACAAATAATTTTCTCAATAAATTTTCTCAATTCAATATTTGAAATTTGCCTAAAATTGTTACAATTTTCTTATTTTAATGTACATATACTGTAAGAAAACTGAAAATAATAAAATTGAAGTCATATACTGAAATCAGAAAGTTGGCAGCTCGGAACATATTAGGAGCAACAACAAAACCAACTCTGTTCATAAACCGCTAATTTAGAGAGAGCGTGCAACAAAGATGTACAACAAAAAAGAAATCATAAAATCCCAATTTTCTTGCTTTCTTGCAAAAGCGAGCTCAAACCGAGATCATTCAAGTCTAGTTAACAGTCGAGAGCAGCCGTGGTGTAAACGCAGTGCGGACGTAAATTAATTTGGTTTTTGTTGTCCTTTTACCCCGATATTCTGGGTTGTTTTGAAGGGTTTTCGCAGCAAGTGCGTGATAAAAAGGAGTAGACAAACACGAAAATCAGTGGACAGGAACGAGACAAAAACTTGAAGCAGGATAAAAGTGGAATTTTGCACAACAAAGAGGGTGTAACTGAAGAAGATCAAGAGTGAAAGATAAGAGAAAGCGATGAAAATAGAATATCTGCCGGTGATAAAGTAATTATTTTAAGTAAAAAAGAAGTTGGGATATTTTATAGAATAAAACAAAACAATTTATTTATCAATAATAAAAGTAAAGTGTTCGAGTGAGCCACACTGCATTGAGAGGTGAGTGCATTTATTTAGTACCTTTTTATTTTTCGATGTTTTCTTTCACAAAAGCAGAACTTTCAAACTTTGAAAAATTATTGTTCCTAATAATACGAAATGGATAATTGAACAAACTATTTCAAGCTTCACAACGGTATTCGGTGGAGCGCACATAGCGTGTTACCTCTGGTATGGGGCAGCAAGTAACCGGCTCTGTTGGATGTTATTTTCGCAACCGGCTTTTGTAGAAACTTCAGGAAGCAGGCTGCATCGCTAGCATTGGCTTTGTATGTTGCCAGAGTATAGAATCTGCAGCCCAGCTCTCCGCTGACGGTGCTGCAGCTCTTAATAAACTATGTACCACTTCATGTCTCTTATTTTCGTTAATCTGCAGCCATCTAAAGGCAACGGTCTCCAACGTGGTTTGTGCCGGCTTTGTTATTGCTTGTTTTTTAATATCGCTTTTTTCCTCGCTTCGATTGTTCAACATTGGCCGTGAAATTCCTCGGAAAGTATGCCCGATGCGTGTAGATACCCCCCTTGTAGATAGTTTTGTGTTTCATGGTCAGCTGTCTCGGTGCTGTATGTCAGTCCCTGACCATTGTTTTTATGTTATGCTGCTGCTCTCAAATCAATGAAATTGATTTATGCTGTAAACACATAGAATGTAGCTCAACTACACCAGTCTCGGCAAATTGTCAAAAATCTGCGTTGCTGAGACGCCGCAGAGAACATCTGGTTTAATTTTTACAAAATGAAATCTGCAAAATCCATTCTAAAATAAAAACTAATACATAAATAAAGCTTAATTTAATATTATTATCATCTAAAAACTCACACAGTACGATTTTGACTCAAATATTAACTCAAATGTTAAATACCATGTAAACAATCATAAAGAGAAGGAGAACAAGAGCAGCGACAGCGACAAAATTGGAAAATTTTCCAAAATTGTCGCCGTCATTGGCAGAGGCAGCGGCTACCTTTTATTTTTTTCTCGTTTTCCATAAGAGCCTGTGTAATTTTGACAAGATGCAGCTACATTGTCGCGGAGCTACATTCTATGTATTTACAGCATTAGTATCCTTCACTTAGTTGGTTAGTTTTGTCAGTAACCCGGTCGTTTTCCGTTTGTCTGTCATCTACACTATTTTTCCAATTGTCTGACTTCGTTCGTTGATTCTTCTTTTTCCTCTTTACTATATATTTTCAAATCATAAGTACTCATTTATTGAAATATTGTGTGTATCTGTTGTTTGCGCGAAACCGAAGAGGAATTGAATCCCTGCCAACAAGGACTACAAATTGGGGCGTGTGCTGCGTGCGTTATGAAGGGCTTCCTTTATTTCTTCTTCCGCCGGTGATTGTCATGGGGAAGCGTTTGTTACATCCGTATTTCTGCTGCGTAGTTTTGTGGACTATCTGCAATTGCTGTAAGTGGATGATTTTGTAGTTTATTTTTGGAAAATCGTTTCCTTGCTTAAGCGAACAACACGAATAAAAATGACGGGTAAAAGAATGTAAATGCCAACTAATTTTTCATTAAAGTCGTTAAGCATCAGTTCATTCAGCCAGCTTTTTATGATGAGACTTTAATGTAGCGTCAACTTATGGTTATTTCCCATCTCATAAGTGAATGCTGCCTGTCTTTTTCATCGGTTGCCTTGCATTGTTTAAAGTGCGGGTGTGAGCACCGTCCGTTCCTATGTTAGTTATACGAGTACATACGAGTATAGAGTCGATGGTGATGTGGAACGAAGCACCACACAAACGAAAGCCACAAAGAAAATAGTACTTATGTACGTGAAAATTTATAGATTTCAAGCGCTTTGTTTTATTTCTTAGTTGTTGCACCTCTTCAGAGTCCTTGTGTTCTTTGTTTGTGACTCAGACGATGTAAACACTTCGGCGACTACAAATCGTGTCTTTGAGCTGGAGGCACGCTTCTCGTTAACGTGACGGCTTCCGTTGAACGAACACCGGAAGTCAGTGAATTTAAAAAAAAAAAAATGACTTTCGAGGGTTCAGGTTTTTTTCTTTAAATAAAGGTTTATTGAACCCTGCATTGGTACAAATTTGACTTGAGTAAGTATAAGAATTTGAACTAATATATTTTCGCTGTTCCCCAATTAAATTCTTCAATGCAGGAAGTTAAATCACTTACTGCAGCCCTCTCCTGCTCCGTGCTCTCTGTGTCCCCAAATCTGTGTGCGTTTTCTGATACGAATAAACAACAACATTACTTGCTACGCTCGACCCGGTCTTCTAGCTGTCGGTCCTGTCTGACAGCGCAGCAGGAGCACGTTATTGCAACTGCGAGTTGGAGGAGGGAAGGAGACACGAGATGTTCTCTGTTGGCGTCGCCCGGTGTTTTTCGTTTAATTTAATTTTCCCCTCTGTCTGTGTACATGTCTGCTCCGTATGATTCCTTGTTTGTCCACCCTTCTCCGTCCCTGTGCGCTGTTTGCACTCGTCCACTGGTTACCGTTTCAGTTCTTCAAAGCATTCGCCAATATTTTTCACGTCTCTGTTATTTTTGCTCCAGAAACTCACGCTTTCGTCGCATTATTAGTCATCTAGGGGTTTAAACTCACAAGTACTTTTCGCCTTTACACCCCCTTGAAACTCAGTTGGATTCAGTTCTTGTATACCGACATAATTGCGAACACTACATACTGTGTGGACATCTTAAACACACCCAATTCTCTTCTGATGTGCGTTTATAAATCAATATATTTATCTTTCTGTAATACGATTTAATTTGAGAGTCTTTCTATGAGTTAAAATATAATAATTATTTCCAAACTTAATTGTGAAAGTTTTTCACAGTTGGTTTTTCTTAATTATCAGATTAATTAGGAAAATTCTTCCTACTTATTTAGATAGAATAGAATAACTCCTGAGAATCTTGGGAGAATATTTATGAAAACTAAAGGCTGTTAATGATATTAATAAAATAACAATAACATGAACATTTTTCTTTCCATCTAAAAATACAATACAAATAATTGATCAACGTACAGAATAAGCGATGCCCTTAAAAAGAAACTCCTTAAATGAATCTTCGGAATTATTGCTTTAGCGAAGATTGCGATAGGTGAATAGATGTAATGAAAAAAGGAGTGAACAGCGCTTTGATGGATGTTTAAATATAAACAATGAAATGATTCCCAGTTTTTTGACCTTTTGTCTGTCACAATAATAATCTTTTAATATTCGTATTGTGACGATAATAAAAGAGAAAAAAATATGAATGCAAGTCGATCCTTTATGCTGAAAACATATCTGGATTTTTCTTCCTTTCATTCTAATTGTGTTCTTACTTAAAGCTTTTGAATACTTTCCATAAAATATCTGGCTTTTGCAGTAAAAATGTAAACTGAAATTATATACACTATACTTAAACTTGTATAAATACATTTCCTGTCACATTAAATCCTGTTCGACATAAATATTTCTTCAAAGGAACTTCATTTATTTATCGGTATATTCCAAGAAGCTTATCAATACTCCGACTAGTTTTAAACAAAAAAGATGAAAGTGTTGCTTTTCACTTCACACTTAATTAAACTCAAATATTATTCTCGAGTACCAACTTCAACTGCAACATCTTCTGTGGAATAGCAACGCATTTCAATCAGTTTTCAGGCCATAATTCTTCTTCGAGTAAATCTGGAAACATGAAAAACTTGATAATTGTGAATGATATGTGAAGCCTCGGCGACAATCAGCATCGAAGGAAGAGAAGGAAAAATAAACACTCATTCAACAACAAGAATATATCGTAAATAGCTTGAATGTTGTTGCCAGTTCAGGAAGTAGCAGATGAATCACGCATGTAAAACACACTGCAGACTGAACAAAGATTGCATATGCTGGGGATAGTTATGGAAATACATACTGTATATATACTGTATATAACTCAGTGTCGTACAACGTCTGCCATTAAAATAACGCATTCAAGCAAAAATGCCATAAGATTGCATACAACAAAAGTTGCAATCATCGTACGCACAACGTAGAGAAAACAACTGCAGACGTTTGTGCTTATCGAGTTGTGACTGTTAAATGCAGACAGTATCAAAAGAAAGACTTCTGCATAGAAACCTTTGAAGTTAAAAGTAGTTTTCTACTGCTTCCTTCTCCGATACTAGTAAGTAACTCATGGGAAGTACGAACCGCAGTTTATTCAGTAATCAATAAACATAACAACAGCAATAACAACAATGTTACAAGATAAATTTTGGCGCGATCTCAGTCAGAGTAGAATACGCTGGGTTCGGAAGTGATCCCGGGCAACACATGTCTGGGTGCAGTCTGTATGCGGAGGAATATTCGGAAGCGATAGTTAGAGGCTGTGATAACAAATGGTACAACTATTATACATTACAGGAGCTGTAATGAGTACACTTAACATATGAGTATATTCACCAAATTTTGATTGAATTAAATGTAGTTCACACCTTGTTTACTTTTTTCCAGTCTTTCGATGTTAATGCAGATTATTATATCGTCTCGTCGATTATATAAAAAATATTTTGCTTATTAGTTCAATACATCAATTAATTGCATAAAATTGCAGTTTGACGCACGATGATCACGTTAAAATCTGAGATGGATGCTTTGCATAAGCGCCATACAAATCTGCAGACGAAAGAATGCTTTGCAATCTTATAAAGTCTTGTTTTCATCATACAGCATCATACATAGATCACACTTATGTACATATATACATCATATATCATACATTTCGTATACTCGTTAGTAGAAAGACGTAAACATCAACAACTTGCCAAAGCATGCCAATGAAAAGATTTTTCTCTCGGCACAAATTCCAAAGCATCAGTTGCAGCGGCACTCATCATCCACTCGTCATCGCCATCATCATCGTCATTGCCATTATCATCATCATCTTCGTTGGCGTCACTAAGTGCAAAGTTGTCACATGAGTATTTCTCTGCAAAAAGTCGTTGCGTATCTCATGCAATCAAACTCAAATGATCCAGTTAAGATTGCGCTTGACTCTTCGGATAACGTTGTAGCCTGAAAGTTGTATTACACGATTTGCAACAAACTGCATTCTCAAGATAACACATCTACCATTGAACATCTTAGCGAATTTTCTTAACTCGGAAGAAATAATGTTCATTGATTGTTGCTTCTTGCGTATTTCATGTTTGAAAGAACTGTTAGCTGTTGTTAGCTGCCGATTAAATACTGTTGAGAATTAAATTTCAATTAAACGTACATGTTTGAATGTCTGCAGTTTGTCAACACTTTTTAACAAACTTTGGTTATTTGCGGTACTTTCAAGAAAATTACCAGTTTATTTATATAAAGCAACCTTTAGACTTAAAATCTTAAATTAATTAAATCTTAATAATATAATATCTTCTTCAGAGCCTTTTCAAGAACAGCTGCAAAGTAAAAATTTATTAAATAAACCTTCAGATAAGATCTAAATTAAAAGATAATTAAATACCATTACCATTAGAAATGGAAATAAAAGATAAAAACAATACTCTTCTTTTTGAGTTCTGTGATTCTACTTCAAATTGTTTACGTTTGAAATAGAAAATATTTTTATGAGATATGCAAATCATATTCTAAATTAAAAAAAGGAATTTACCAACCTACTTCATTAACCGATCATTAAAGATTTCTTACAAAATACGAATCTGTTTATGAATTTACCGTTTCTTGAAAATATTAAATATTATAAAGCAGTTCATTTAGTTAGTTTGTTTTTTCTAATCAAATCTACATGCAGACATTTAAATGAGAGATAATCAGAGAAATGAAACAAAGAATCGCCATGAGGCATAAAAGAAATCATAAATACAATAACTATAAAAAACTGACAATTTACTGAAAAGAAAGCCAGCCATTTAATCGGCAATCCAATCAACATGTTTCGTGGATGTTCATCGTCGTACTCGATCATATACAATCTGATTCGCGAAGTTTTTATGATTTACCGTTACCCAAAGCTGCCTCAAGTTTTATCAAATTTTTGCCTCAAGTTTTTGTTTGGAATTAAGTTTTCTATCCAAATAATTACGAGACCGAAGCGAATTCAGTTTAGTTCATCGTTGCGTTTTATTGATTATCAGTCCTCAGGTTGTCGACTTTCTTTTCCCAAATAAAATATTATATCTATGAATTGGCATCTTCTACTTCATTTGAATAGAGAAAAATTACCACAACATTTAGTATAGTGCAAATTTTTATTTGTTTCGAATTGATTTGGACCATTAAATCGATCGATTTGGAACTTCTTCCTTCCTATAACTTTATCTGGGCGGTTTTTCTCATATACAATATTTAATTTGCGAACAATTTTGAGATGTGATATGAGTACTTTTTAGTATTAAGTTTTTATGATTTGCATCATAAATACGTGATGGGTTACTTTTTCAACTTCACCTCACGTCAGAAGTAAAAGCTCTTGAAGAAAGAGAAAAAACAGAAATAAACGCTGAAGGTCAACTCGGGTTAAAATTTGGTTTTTGCATTGACTCGTTTTACATGCTGGCCGATGTTGAATGAAAATGATTTCAAAGTAAAATAAAATGAAGACTTCGACCGTGACCGAAGCTTTTCAAATACAAAGTATTGACGTGCACAAAATTATGGTATAAAACAACTACAACTACAACAGTACAACGGGCAGCAGTATAACAACCTCAGACAACCACCAACTCAGCCATCTCCAGCCAACAAACAATAACAAACTAAGCAACATGCATTTCTTTACGGTTCAATGGCAGCCAGCAGTTTATAACGAAATGTCAGTTATAAAGAAGTTTATGATCCATTGAACCATTACTAAGACAGCGCATTTTTCGAAAGCATATTTCTTTCCCTCAACTTCGCCTGTGGCAAAGAAAATTATTGCCCCAATATTGCTTTAATGTATTTACGAAAGGAGGTTCAAGTAGTAAAATATAGGTGCACATCTGACCTGCCACACCCACAATACAACTATCTAATAAAAATCTGTTAATATGATTGTCTTTATCTTTAAATTAAATTTCTTAATTTAGTATTTATTTTGTAATTAAATGAATTACTGAACTGTAATACGTCAATGGATTAACCTAAATTAAATTTTGTTTTCTTTTTTATGTAACTTTATGTTCCTTAGCGGATGGGTTGTGTACACGTAGTCAATCAAAGAATACCATTTTGGTAGTTTTTAATTAATTATTTATTTATTAAGATATAAACTTAGAAATTGCTTTATAGTTTAATAAGAACATTTAAGAAAAAGATAGGATTAAGATTCCCTACCCGAAATTCCTATGAACGGGTCAATCTTCGTTTTTATTTAATTGATTAAATTTATTCGTTGGGCAGCTAAGCGCCCCGATAATTATTTACTCGTTGTTAGCTTTCTGTAGAATTTTGTATTAAAAATTAAAAAACATTATTAATATTATTATTAATTTGTTTATTTTATTTTATTTTTTTTATCAATTTATTTAATTTTTGTAAGGGTAAAAATTAAGAAATATTTATATGAAGAAAAATATTAGGATATGAACCTGAATATGAATATGAATCAACATGCATATGAAAAACTATTTTAAGTCCTTTTTATAACGATGTAATAACTTTCTATATCTTTCTTTATTTCTTCTTTCTTTAAAGTTGATTTATTTGTGTATCTTTTCTCTCGTTTATTAATACTTTAATCTTACAAGTATAACAATAATTGCATTTCCACAATCCCAGTTATCAAATGTATGTACGAGTACATGAAAATAACACGAGTGACTGATGATATATTAAAAACTTACTACGCTATTTATTAACGTCTATTGGGAGAAATTTCAAAGCCATCCCGAACAATCACAAAAATACTAATAAAAAAGTAAAAAATAAACGAGCTAACAACTTAATACAAATCGAATTGTTAACTAATATTAATACAGACATCTTTAGCTACAGCTTGCTTATTAATACGGAGCAGTCATTCATTGTGACAGTTTTGTTATTAATAGAGTTGTTAAGGCGTTTTCTACAAAATAGTTATACGTTTTTCTACGTCACAAAAACCATCACTGAAGCATGCTTTTTCATTGTAGAAAATTATTAAAGCCTCACGGCTTCTGGAAGCGCTTTACTGCTCAGAGGTTCGTACCGAAGCGGTCGACTTCTTCAAAACGGTCAGAGCTGAGTTGAGTTGAGTTGAGAGGTTTTATTGAACCCATATAAATGGGACCCATTTAATGGTTGGTTGGTGCCGTAATGAGCTATCGCTAGCGGTTGCTTGGAGAAACTTCTTGCGGAAATTCAACTCAAAGTGCAATCAGTAGAGCAACCAACATGAAGCAGTGCAAGCAACTCAAGCATTCGTCGTCGTCGTGGTCGCCGTCGTTCTAACTGGTTCCGTGCATTTCCTCAACTGCAGTTTGCACACAACTGCATCATCATTGATCTTGTTCAGCCAACACTCAACAGCATTCAGAATTTAGCATGGGATCCGAGTACCGATTTTTAAACTTTTTCTTCCTCGTGGCTTTATTCAACATTTTAATTCTCCATCTTTTAATTTGTTTGGTCTTCTGCTCAGGGTGCGCTTCTTTATCTTCTTTCTAATATGTACAGAGATGGAGTGGAAAACGTTAGATTTTGTGCGCCTTTCTTTTTCTTTATCACGGCCGCTGGAGCTGAAGCCTCGTTCAGACATGAAGACATGGTCTGGGGCAGCCTGCCATCAGTTTTCATACTCTACCGCAATTTATTCGAACCTAGTGGTTTATGCCAGAGTCGTGCTTCTATTATTTCACATTCCGGTTATTTTTAGAACATTCGGTTTTTCATTCGCTATTCTTTGCTGCTGCTCCAGCATCGTGTGGCGTTGGCTTCTTCATTAATGCGATACCTAGTTTTCTCTTCTCGTAACGCTGCAATTTGGCACGGTTTTGTTTTTTGTTTCTTTTCTCCATCAACGTATTCGAGAAACAGAAACGCCGCTCTGTTATGCGTTGGTTTTAACAGCTATTCATTAAATGAAATATTTGTAAACATTGCTGTTATTATAGATCAAAACCGTTTTGAGAAGGCCATTAATAATGTAGCGTATTACACAAAATATCACCTTTAACATAAATGCTCACTAAAGGCTAAGAGCTGACATTTAGCAATTTTAATACAACTAGAAGTTGAAGTGTATATTTAATTTATCGTAAACTATACTAAAAGTAACCTATTGATAGCTGTATCGAGTGCGATTTTAGGTGTCTGTAGTTTTGGCAACCATTATCTATGCAATGATATATCAAGTGATGATACATCAATGATAGATTCATATAGGAAAGGAATACGAGGATAGGCCTCCAGAAGTGTACCTCGTATCACCCTATAAAGCTTAAGGTTGAAGATGATACGGAGACGACGTTTTTTAGCATGGTAGCTTTCTACCCACCCTCGTAGAGGCTCAATTCTTGAACTAATATGGAACATTTAGTTTGATATTAAAATGAGGAATACTTTAAAATAGTATTGTTGTTTTTTATTAATAAATTCCTTTCGGGTGCACATCTCATGGTCCTCCTCCTTTTCATCTACTTCTTAACTAACCATTTTAAGTATAAACTTAGTTGGTCACTGGTACATGTTCGAGTTGTAGCTTTAATGTTGTTAGAAAATCATTAATCACTCTCGAGTCCATGCGGAACGCTTTAATCTTGTAAACAAGTTTAATGTGGTCCATAAATGAAAAAATAGATAATCTACAATAATATCTTTACGAAAGATTCTAACGCTTTAAAATAATCACAGACGTTAAAATAACTATATTTTCAGGAAACTAAACTAATTAATTTTAAGTATTCTTTCTCAAGCAAGTGTTTTTAATGACTGATATTTTAAAACAATTTTGCTATTTTAAATTGATTTTAATTGTAGTCTGAATTAAAACTCTTTGGTTAATAATCATCAGACTTTCCACCACGTATGGTCAGTTGATTGCAGCAGCTGCTTACGTTTAGAAGCGTAAAATGAAGCACTAAAAGTAGTTAAGTAAGTAGTTGATTCACCTTTCATGCAATGCTCTAAAACTCCAAAGCTCTCTCTCTCTCTCTCTCTCTGGCGTGCAAGTTTTTCAACTAGGTAAATATTACATGGTAATTGAACTAGTTTTCCGCTCAATTCCGATTCTTTTATATTGCCACTAAGTGGATCCGCCTCCAAGTTATTTTTTTTTTGAAAATTGTTTGCACTTTATTTAATTGTTTTCAGTTTTATGTTTACAAATTTTATCAGGTTGTCTTTAACAAGGTCAGGTTTGAACTAAATGACATTAAAAGTAGTACATTGTTATTAATTACAATATTGAAGTGTTTATAAAATTCACAATTAAAAAGTTTCAGTTTCAAAATATTTCAGTTGAACTTGTTGTCACCGATACAGACTTCGGGGTCCGTTGATAAGATAACTTATTTGATAAATTGGAACTTATACAAATTTGTTGATCAATATAAATACGGACTCGTCTACTTTGCTATTTGATTACGCCGAATTCTTACTGGAATATGTTTAAAGTGTACCTATATAGTGTACAATAATATAAGAATATTGGTCCTAAATATGTAAAGTAAAACAAGAATAATCTACTATATATTGTATTATAAGCTCTTTTTATCTTATACGATCTTAAATGCATACTGAAATTAAATCCCTGCGGCTGCAGATTAATTTTTCTTTATTGTCAGCAATAATAAATGTTTAACTTTTTTTATTTTTTCTTTAATTCTCTAACGGTGTTAGCTGCATTCCGGTTCTCTGCTTTTCCACCATTCGAACAGATATTTTTTAATCTTCTACCAACGCTTTTCACTTTCTGCATTTCCGTGGTTCGAGTTTATGTTATTCCTTAAGTGCAACAATAAAATAAATTAAAACAAGAGAAGGAAGGAATCGTTGGCATTACTGGAGAGTAACGGGCTTCTATAATTAATAAACATACTCTTCTTCATGCGCCGTATAACTTTCAACCGTTTGTACTCGTACCTCTCGATATTTAATTCACAGCCGACAATTTAGAAAGTAACTGTAAAGTATAGTAATTCGAAAGGATTGTTTAATATTATAATGCGCTGATTCTGAACTTCCAACGCTGATAATTTATATTTTTTTACTGTTCCAACTCAAGGTCTATCGATTATAATGGCATCTTGGCATTATTATGACTGATTGATTATTATATAGACTGATTTGCAGAATAGTATTATATATATGTATTTAACCATGTCATTTATAGAATATACCCAGTATCCATTCCAACTTTTGCTTTCATTGTATGGGAACGCCCTTTCCTAACCTATCCATACACCTATTAGTTTCCTCCATGCTATTTTTAACAGTCTGCAACTACTTCGCTCTGCTTAATTAATATGCAAATCCACACCTAAACAGTGTTTTTTTTTCTTGGGTCCATTTAAGCCTTTCAAAAAGTAGTTAAACAGGCAGGTAGCATTAATAATATTGTATAACTTCTGATTTCTATGGTTATTTTTCTTTTTACCATAAAAAAGTTGCTGTACCCTATTGTATTAGTCATCTATGTATAGTTGCTGCCACTTTTGTTACTGGTTGTCTCGTTAATATTTGGTTTAAGAATCCATTGTAACATTGAGAAATACGAGCAAGTAAAGAAAACGCTTTGGTTGCTGCTGCTTAAGTGATTTTGAGACTTATATTTATACTGTGCATATTCGTGACATTCGTTTTCTGTGCATTAAAAGGACTTTTAACAAATTTGCTTTAGTTATGTACTTTCGGACTCTATACTGAGGTACTGAGGGACCCTACCCTCAGCTGGTTACTTTTATTAGATGGGTTTTCATTTAAATGGGTTCTTAGTTATGAGTCAGAAAACTTCTTGTTCAGTGAGAACTTTAATTGAAATCACGACCAAAATCACCAGAAAATTAAACAACATTTTTAGGAATTAACTGAATTTATCAGAAGCCCAACCTCAACGTAATTAGATAACTAAATCATGGTTCTCTGATTAGACCGCAATAAAGTGAACTACATTTGACATGATTTTATATGTATACCATCCTACCTTTTTGGTTCAAGGTGTGGCGGAAACACACTCTGGTGTCTTTTAGCTAAAGTAAGCTAAATAATTTCATTTTCATAACTTTTCTTTTGCTTATTTGTTGTACAATATAAACTTGATTAACTTATATTTCCGAAATGAATACCCTTGCGCCACAGCAATTTCGCTTCGTAGTCAAAGTTAATCTTTGCGCTTGTTTTGCTCTTTCCACGAACATGCTTCGTCAAGCGTACGGTGTCGCCTTTAAGCATCAGCGTCAGCGGCAGCCAGATCCCCTGACAGTCTGGCCAACAGATCAACATACTCGTACTCATACATACAGTGCAGTCGGCCAGCCGGCGACTGAAAGCGTCGACATTGAAATCAACGTCAACGTCAACTTGTTGCAATACGAAGAAGAAGAAGAACTTTTGCACAGAACGCTGCACTTTTGTAGATAGCTGCTACTACTCCTTATTCATTCGTTCGCTTCCTCCAACGTGTCTAAATTTAGAAAACACTTTTGTATGCGCGCATTCGTTGGTATGCAACGTAGTTGCTGTGGTTGCTCATGGAGCAAAAGGGACAGAAGCTTCTTTTCAACTGTTTGCTTTACACTTACTTTTATCTGTTCCATTTGTGTCGTCCTCGGAGGCCCTTTTCTATTAGAGAGTTGCTCATTTTCTTTTATTTCATGCTTACTTTTAGGTTAATTTTAATTATTCTTACCTTTACGTGAAGTTTGCTTGTAAAATTTTAACTTCGAAGTTTAGAAGATGAAAAGACAAGTTAAAAGCAAATAAAATATACGATATGGAAATATGAAAGTTATTGGGAACAACGAAATTGACAACAACTAATTGAATTATGAAAACATATTCTATATAATATAATATATGATGATATAATTTAATAGATGCTAAATCTTTTTAGTTGTCTGAAAAACGCATCTTTATTTATAAAAAATGTTCTTATTTCAAATCTGTGTTAGTCTAGTAAAATCTAAATTAGCTTTGAACTAATATTTATAACTGTTTAACATCTTTCTTTTATCTCATTGTAGATAACGAGAGCAAGATTATAAAACAAATCATTTTCCGCCAACAGAAGCGGCAGTTCAAAGCGGAAGTTTTATTCAGAAACGTTTCCGATTCATACTGATTATTTTGCAACAACTATCAATTTCATACTTAAACTTACGCGTACATACTACACTCTGAATTGAAATTGAAAGTACAGATACACAGCATACGAAATGAACGGGCAAAGCTACGATCTGAATCATACAAATGGTGACATCATCTCACAGAACCAACAGAAGGGTTGGTGGACCATTGGCCTTATCAACGGTCAACACAAGTACATGACCGCTGAGACATTTGGCTTCAAGCTTAATGCTAACGGTGCCAGTTTGAAGAAGAAACAACTATGGACCCTGGAACCTTCGAACACCGGTGAAAGTAAGTTGAAAGCATGAATTTCTTTATATGCTTTAAATGCTTATACATTCAAGTCAAAGAAGCTTCTAGGAACAGGATACGTACCTAAAACGGCCCATAAATCCTTCAAAGTATTCTTTACTTCTTAAAAGAAAGTCTTAGATAGTATTTCAACAGTGTGTTTAGTGCACAAATCCTTCGTTAGTTAGAGTATAATGTGTAGATTGTGTGATTTTTTCACACCTGGTGTGAATCTTGTCTGTGTTATACTTTGAATAAAATCTGTGCGCATTTTGAAAGCAACTGATACTGCGCTTTCATTTCTCCACCACATGACAGTCGGTTTTACATGTTTTACTGCATTTTATGTGGCGCGAATTGTACCATTCAATTGTCACCTGGCGAACATCTTTTATTTCACATTTAAATAAAGTGGCTTTTACTGATGGTTAGATTTATTACACCGAATGAAATTACTGCCATTGAGCGTGCTCCTTACTCTCAATGAACGTATTTATTCGTAATTCTTCTTGAATTTTAACAAGAAGTCTTGTCTTGGATTACATTAAAAATTTATCTATTTATCTCCCTCCCGATCTTGCTTTCACATTGTTCCTTGGTTGTCGAAATGTTCGGTCAACATAACAACCTGGTATATCTGGTATCTGTTAAAAACATTTATAGAAAAAGGCAACGTATATTTTTTTATTCGTATTCTTTTGATTCACTTCATGTTAAAGTTGTGGAGATCTGTCACCTGGCTCATCTACAGCTTAGCTTAGTGACTAGCCACTTCCGTGCTAATGTATCACAGTAAACGTCATGCAGCAGCGGACCGTAAAATGCACCTGTTTATACCCACCAGATGCTAGCTATACTTGCTTTAAGACCGAGACTTGTGTGTAGACCGAACTGCAGGCCGAACCCTGTCCGTCAATTAATAGTCATCCGACATTTATTTCGAAAGATTTATTCGTTAATCCATATCTCCATAATTACAACCGATCGAAATCTAGTTGCAATGTTTAATATTGCTGGAGATAAAATTCATGTTTTCTATTTAAAGTACCGTCAAACTTGTTTGATCATTTAATAGGATTTTTCGAGATATTTGAAGAGATGTGAAAAATTACAACAAATGCCAAAGAAAACCTTTCACCTTTTAAGGTAATTTAATTATCTTTGGGCTGGTGAATTGTTTCTAATTCAAATTAGTGCAACACGTTTTTAAATACAATGTCGAAATGCAATTGTTTCTATTCTTGAGAAGTTTCTACCTATACATGTCTATACACCTTTGAAATATGATTTACTATTCTGATACAAAAAGGTTCTGTGAGTTGCTCAATGAATCTTATATCCCTCTTTATTAAGTTTCCTGATCCTAGATTTTAACACTGTGATCCAGTGTCGAAAATAAAGCACCTTCTTGACATTCAGAGCCTTATAGTGCCTAAAATTCCAACTCATCCGTCCAGAGAACTTTGTTCCAATCACTTAAGGTCAGTTTTTAATGTTTCGTTTAATTCATTTTTAACCATTTTTAAAGTAATCAACTAACAGCCATAAATAAAAGGTTCCTTGGCGCTGCTTGAGGTCATTTGCCTCACCGTAGATCTTTGTAGCTGTTCATGTTTATTTATTTTTTCTCTTTTCCTCTCTTTCTATCGCTATCAACATTTTCTCACATGAACATTATTTAAATGAAAAAGTTTCAACCAGCACAGCACAAAAAAAAAGAAAAGAAAACAATAACAAAGAAAATTATTTCAGAGAACAACAGCCCAGGGAAACAAATATTTTGGCAGACAAATTGTTGAAAAAAGATGGAAATAAACAAAGCCTAAGAGCTGTCATAATTTCAAAAGTTAGCTTTTACTGTGATGATTTATTTTCTTTTGTTTGTGTTGTATTTGTATATACGAGTAACTCTGTTGGCAAATAGTTTTTTGCGAATCATCCTACATTGAAAATGTCTGAGTCTTTAAACTTATGTAATAGTATATCATTAATATTAATAGTGCTGTCGATCATTACGTGTTATTGTAATATAGTTATTGTATTTCTCTCGAAAATTACTCTTTACCCACAAAATAGCTCGTGGGTGGTTTAAAAACAGGCTACCACAGAGCTGACTTTAAATACGGTCAGGCAAGTTATGAGTTGAGGAACACAACTGATATTAGTTGTTATTACGTTGTCTGGAGACTTTTTTGATCCCCGGCCCCATATTAACTGAGTAGCATGACCCATAGAACTGTAGAAGTGTTGAGTGTCAAAAAGTACTTGCTTGAAAATCTTCAGGCTTAGCGTGTACCTCGCGCAAAGTACGAGTGATTCCATATTGACGCGGAATTCAAATTACAATACCAAAAAGTGGTTTATGTACTTTAAGTTTATGTACTTTAAGTTTATGTACTTCTTTAGAAAACGAAACGAGATACAGAATGGTGTAGTTTTATTCATCGTATATTTTCTGACAGAAAAACTGACTGCTGAACTTTAAGCACTATAAGGCTATATGACGTCAAAAAATTATCCTCAGTTTTTCTCTTTATTTCATATACAAAGTCAAAAGTTTTATATTTCATGCTAATATTTCATAACACTATTAAATTATATATACAGATAAATAAATAAGATCAGAAGTTGCTTTTATATAGAGTCATGGAATTTGTATTTAATGCTATTCACACAGTAAGGAGTAGAAAGAAATAAAACAAATTCTACTAGAACATTATCAAAGCAAACTGATTTGTATGCAGTTTACGCATGTTCACGTGAGTTTTCCGCTCCCTTTGATTTACATAACGTTATCTTAGTTTAGATGGCTCCCGGATCCGATGTGTGTAATTTGAGTCAATTAAAGTTGTTTTGGAAGCGATGAATAAATAAACACTGCTAAAAACACTGCAAAGAAGAACAAATTAAATACATATTTTTTATTTTAGAAGAGTTGGCATTTATTCGAGACATTTATTCAACTTGACACTAAAAGTCTTACTTTTGAAATGAAAAACATTTCATTTGTAAAAAATATGCCCTTCACCATTGAATATACTTAAGCTCAAAATTTACTAAGACAAAAACATACATATAAAAAAGATCATATGTAGGTTAATTATTATTATTATTAAGGAGCTTCAGTCTTGATCTTGATCTCTGCATCCAAGAATGATAAATATAGTGAATCTTATTGTGCCTATAAACAATTCTTTTATTTTCTTATTTTGTCACCTCGCAACCTTAAATTAACTCATATGATCTCAATTTTAGAAATAAAGAATAACTAAATGAAGTTCTCGAACGAGTATGAAAAAGACAGCAAAATTAGTTTTAAAAAAATACACCTCACCTAATTTCGTTGGTAACTTCTTTCCACTGACACTAATGTTCAATCTATAGAATAAGAAGTATTTTAAACCTGATTAAAACTCGTGTTTATTATGTAATAAACTTATAAATAGTAGTAGATGAATATTTACTATAGAACTATCTATGGCTAGTAATTAAAATCCTCACGTATTCCGCTCGAAGATGACCACCTTTTTACTTGCCGATATTAAACTTATAAAATACTAATTCTTTCAGTGGCTGGTTGCAGCATATTTTATCACTTTTTTATTTTGCACTCAGATGGTTTATTTTACTCCTATCTACCATTCGTTGCTTTCTAAGAATTGCATTTGGCAACAGCACTTCGCAGTTACTACCTCCCCTTCACGTGCTCCACTTCTGACTATCGACTGACTGCTTAAGATGCATTTAATTTGCACAACGGTTCTTTTTTCAGTTTTATTGCTAAACTGCTGATTTCAATTGGGGCTTAAGTCGGCACTCATACAGCAACAGCTGCCTTTTAAGGCCCACTTTCATAAGTGGGCATATGAAATCTTCATTTGTTTATTGTATTTATTGTGTACCATCTGGGATTATCTCCATAACCGGATTTCTGCTAAAGTGGCAACTAGAATTTTATCTCCTGATTTTATTACAAGATCTCAACGGTTAATTGATATGCCGTTAAAACAGAGTTCAAAATTAATAGACAGCAGCTGCAATCCATGGGAAACCTCGAATAGAAAATCAATTTAATTTCCCCAAATTGTAAGCTCTTGTAATTGTCTATGATGAGGCAACCTTGAACATCACTTTTCAGTTTTAATAAAGGCAGTCTTAAATTAATCGAGTTACAAAACCCATCCATAGTTTTTGTTTCCCATGCACAATATTTATTTTGTCATTATTTATTCTCTTCTTCTTTGACAGGTATTATTTATTTCCGATCTCATCTCAACAAATATCTGTCGGTCGACACATTCGGAAATGTGCTCTGCGAGAGCGATGAACGTGATGCCGGCAGTCGGTTTCAGATCAGCATCAGCGAGGACGGCACCGGTCGCTGGGCGCTACGGAACGAATCACGCGGTTACTTCCTCGGCGGCACACCAGACAAGCTGGTCTGCACCGCAAAAACACCCAGTTCCAGCGAGTTCTGGACGGTTCACTTGGCGGCGCGGCCCCAAGTTAATTTGCGCTCGATTGGACGCAAACGTTTCGCGCATTTGTCAGAGGCACAGGACGAGATTCACGTCGACTCAAACATCCCATGGGGCGAAGATACGCTCTTCACATTGGAATTCCGCTCCGAAGAGGGTGGGCGCTATGCGCTGCATACATGCAACAACAAGTAAATAACACAGTTAAATGATCAGTTTTAATTAATCACTAACTATTTTTTATTATTCTTTTTGTAGGTATTTGAATGCCAACGGGAAGCTGCAAGTGATCTGCAATGAGGATTGCCTCTTCAGTGCCGAATACCATGGCGGCCACTTGGCCTTGCGTGACAAGTGAGTGATGTCGAATCATTTGCGTGATGAAAAAAGGACTACCTTTTAATTATATGTTTTTTATTTATGCTCGTGTAGACAAGGTCAATATCTCTCGCCTATTGGCTCTAAGGCTGTGCTTAAGTCGCGCTCATCGACTGTTACGCGCGATGAGCTCTTCTCACTAGAGGACTCGTTGCCGCAAGCCTCTTTTATAGCCGAATTGAATACGCGTTACGTGAGCGTCAAGCAAGGTGTCGATGTCACTGCCAATCAAGACGAGGTGGGCGAAAATGAGACGTTCCAGTTGGAGTTCGATTGGTCGGCACACCGTTGGGCTCTACGCACAACACAGGACCGCTACTGGTGCTTGTCCACAGGTGGCGGTATTCAAGCCACCGGCAACCGTCGCTGCGCTGATGCTTTGTTTGAGCTGATCTGGCATGGCGACGGCTCACTCTCGTTCCGCGCCAATAATGGTAGGTTCTTGGCCACCAAACGGTCCGGCCACTTGTTTGCCACCGCTGAATCTATTGAGGATATAACTAAGTTCTACTTTTATCTGATTAATAGGTATGTATAGTGATTAGATTCCTATAGAAATGTAATTGTCATAAATGCTGTTTTTTACAGACCAATTTTGGTACTGAAATGCGAGCAGGGATTCGTTGGATATCGTACACCAGGAAATTTAAAGCTGGAGTGCAACAAGGCCACGTATGAAACTATTTTGGTGGAGCGTGCTCAAAAGGGCCTGGTGCACTTGAAGGGCCACAGCGGCAAGTACTGGCGCATCGACGGCGAAAGTATTGCCGTGGATGCAGATCTACCAACAGATGGTTTCTATTTGGAGTTGCGGGAACCGACTAGGATTTGCATCAGGTTAGCAATAAATGTAGCCATCATTTTAGCTATCAATAACTTCGTTTATCGACTTCCGACAGATCACAAAACGGCAAATATCTGGGCGCTACTAAAAATGGCGCCTTCAAACTACTAGACGATGGAACCGACACGGCAACACAGTGGGAATTCTAAGTAGAGTCTCTCATTTATATTCACACAAGCAAAAAAACGCAATTCATAATTTTTATAGCGTATATAATAGCGTATGCAATAACTGCATATTAATCGTAGATGCAACATAAAAATTGAGAAAAGCTAAGTTTATTACAAGACCATTTGGACAGTGAAGCCTCTGCTAAATTTTCTTTTATAAGTTGCATATAATTAATACATTGTCATTAGCGATCTTTCGATAAACAACCAATATTAATTTAAAGGCTAAAGCAGAAATTATAAGTTGTGCATGTAAGTGAACAACTTGAAATCACCACTTAACTGAATGCAAGTATTTTTTATGCTAAAATATATTTTTATATTTTTGTACAAGAACTACAGAAGTATTTGCAATGGCAATTCGCACAATTTTCCATAAAGTTTATAATATGAAATTAGAAACAATAGAATTGTACTTCTAACATTTGTAAACAAACCATAAAAAAGAATAGTAACATAAAATTAATGAAATATACAATACATCAATAACTATATTCTTGTAGTTGCATAACCTCTTCCAGCAAAAGCAGTTTATAAAGAAATTTAGACGGATAATTAGTTGTAAACAACTGACTAACTTTGTTTATCATAATTATTAGTTCCAAGTGTTCACTTCGTTTTTATGAACGTATCGTGAAATAATTTTAATGTTTTCTTCTCTTCGTCCATTTTTTCTTTCTACTTTCGATCAATGATTATTTTCAATTTTTGGTACTGGAATCTTTCACTTATTCGTAGCCTTCGCTCAACAGTTCTCAGTTCAGTGCATTCTACTTTCAAAGCAAACAAGTTGTTTACAATCAATCCGGCGCTCTAAAAGCAAACTTTATAGAAAAAAAGCAAAACAAAAATAATAATAATAATAATAAATATGAAAAATGCAAAAAATTTAACAAATTAAAATTACAAATGCGAGTCCTTCCTTTTGCTTTTCGAAAAGTGAGTGAAAATCTAATCTTATGTATTTTAAAAGAAGAAAAACAAAATGATTTTATGAAATGCATAAAAGCATGTAAATTTGTGCATGCAATTTTTTAATAACTGCTTATTAGCAATTTTTTTAAAATGTATCTGCATAAATATTCCTATAACATTTATATTTTAAATTTATATACGATTATATATATATATATATGTAATAAATTTTAAGCTTATTATAGAACGAGCGTCGTGTGAAAATTATGCAAAATTTCAGATTTATTTAATTTAATTTCGTACACAAAGCAACAAACACAACCCAATCAAACAAAATACGCAAAAGAAATACATAGTTTTGTGCAAATACTGTGACTTCATAATTGTATTATAATTTTCATCTGCATCAAATCTCTTCACTTAATTTCCATCTCCATCAAATCTTTTCATCTAACTCTCACTCAGCTTTAAGTCTGATAGCTTAAACGCAGTCATAGCAGCAGGATGCAGATTCGAGAGCTGTCAAGCTCTGGCGATTAAACTAAATGATAGCAGTTTTGTCGAAACTGTCGAGAGAATGCTCCACAAACGCCAGGTCGAAGGGGTATAAATTAGAATTAAATCGATAGCAAGAGCAGCGGAGGGGAAATTCAATAGTCATTTTGACCATTAAATTTGCATCTTGCTGCTATGACTGTGTTTAAGCATTATTCATTTTGCTTTATGTTCTCTCTGCCTCACATTAAAATATGGAAACCATTCGAGTTTAATTTATGCCGAAGCATTATAAACATTTTTTAGTGTTATTGTTTTAATATACATTTATTTAATATTTTGTGGCGTTTACTACTCGTTGAACACAAAAGTGGCTGCCGGCAATTTTTCAATAACTATATATACACATATATAAAAAAAACAATCATAAATCATGTCTCTTTAAAATTTTTACAGCAAAGTAATAAATAAAAAACAAAACAAAAATGCATACGTGAAATTAAGCGAGATATCATTATCAATAAAGAATCATTATTATGTATACATTACCCAAAACTCAGTCTTTTTAATGGGTTTTTTTTATCGATTTGATTCGCTTTGGAGAGACTGTGCTTCTGCAGAGCCCATGTAATTATAAACTCATAATACTGCGCTTTTGGTAGCCTTGTTTCGCGACCCTGTGTTATGTATGAATATTGGGCTATACTGTGATCTCAGGAAAATAATTAGGAAATCAATTGGTCTGAATGAACTGAGGAGCTATGGTTTTTATGATCCGGTTGAATGTCTACTGCCTGTACGATGAAATTCGTCACCGAAAACCCTCTGTAAAGTGTCCGGTACCGAATAGAGTCCAAACAACATGCATGTAAATACTGAAGGCGCCCAAAATGATCTGTTATCGGTTCGAACGGTTCGTCTATGAAAGAGTGCATCGCAGGGATTCTTCCATTAGCAAAAAATTCGACCCCATGAACTACTTAGGAATCGATTTAAAAAGTTATAATCATGTATTTTAAAGTTATAAATGTTATATATAATATAATTATGGTATATATTTTAACACCATATTAATCAAATATTACAGTATTTACTACAAAAAATAAACACTCAAATAAGTTAAAGGTCGCCACCTCACTGCACTGGACTCAACGCATGAGTGTAGATATTTTTTTCTTCGCCCAGGCCGCGTTTGATAACATGGGGAAACATTTTCGGAATCATGCTGAAATAAACCAAATCACTGTGTGTAACTTCTCACTGTTACTTGGCTGTGTTAGTCAAGTTCCACTTACGTAATGCAGTCAATGATGGGACAAACCGAGACGCACAAAGTGCAGCCAGTGCAATCGTCGGTGACGTGTGGTATATGAGTGGCGGCATCGAATTCGATGGCCTGATACCCGGAATCGGCGCAGGTCATGTAACATTTGCCGCAATTGATGCATAAGTCCTGAGTAGATAGAGTCATATACCAGATAGTACATATCTACGTTTAATAGAAAATCTCAACACTTACATCATCGATGAGAGCTACTTTCTGCTGCTTGTTGTCCAGGCTTTTATAGCTACCAATGAAGGGCAGCGCTCTGCCGATGACATCAGAAATTCTGGGAGCCGGCGCTGGTACGTCACCGTTAAAGCCATTATTGTACCCATTTGAGGGGCTCTTTCTTTGCTCCATGGCGTACCACATTGGACCTCGTTCCATACGGATTTCTTCCATTTTCTTATCGCGCTCTTGCTGATATGGACCGAAGAAACCCAGTGCCTTATTTCCTCCTTTGGTTAGATGCAGCACTGGTTTGCCCTTCTGATGCATAGGCGTTGGAGGCGATTGGCCCTCCCAGAGTTGTGGATTCTGCGGTGGCGGATTCGCCATCAAATAAAGCAGAGCCTTCAAGCTGGTGCAGTAGTCGTCAATCAGTGTGAAGTCTTGGTTTTGCACCGAGGAGCCGACTTGCAGCACTGTTGCGCCTGCCTGCAAGAACTGCAAAGCAACCTCACCGGAATCGATGCCTCCGATACCGAGTATAGGAAAGCCAGGCAAATTTTTAGCAACCAAGGAGATCGCGCGCAGAGCCATTGGACGCGTAGCGTTGCCGGACACACCCCCAAAGGTGGTCTTTTTATCAACGCCTACTGATGGCCAGGGTGTAGCATCAGCCTTTATACCCATCAGACCCTGCACCGTATTAATGGCGGATACACCATCAGCGTTGCCACGTTTGGCTGCAGTTGCAATGGCTACAATGTCTGTGATGTTTGGAGTCAGCTTGACGAAGAACGGTATTTTTACCGCTTTTCGCACCCACCTGGAGATGTTTTCAACCAAAACGGGGTCTTGACCACAGGCCAAACCCATCCCGGACTCGCCCATGCCGTGCGGACATGACAAGTTCAACTCTAACGCATCAGACCCACATGCCTGAGCTTTCTGGGCCAACTCGATCCAGTCAGCTTCATTGTAGGAGCACATAATGCTGGCGATCAAGATCTTCTCAGGAAAGTCCTTTTTCAGCTCGGCAATAGAGCGGCACCAGTATTCGGCGTACTTCTCAGAAATCAATTCGATGTTGAGGAATGAACCCTGCTGAGGGCCGTAGTTGTATCCAGAAGTGGTGCCGCGCACAATTCGTGGTGACACATTGGTCACCTGATCCTTGTCCAAACTGAACGTCTTGGTGACCGCGAAGCCCCAGCCCTGCTCGAAACCACGACGTATCATGGCAGCACTCGTTGTGGGCGGTGCTGAAGCCAAACCGAACGGATTCTCGAACTTAAGGCCACACATCTCTACTGAGATGTCCACGTTATCAATATCGGTGCAGAATAGGGGCAGCTCTGCGGGGGTGTCTAAGGGTAAACCTTGGAGGTAGCAGTGCATGCTCCAGGCTGCAATCTTTCCATCGTTAACCGACTCGACAGTGGTCTCAGCCACGCCAGCCAAATCGCCACCGCAGAATACTTGCGGAACCGTGCTCTGCAATGTTTTCTCATTGGTTTTGGGCAGATTCCATTGGTCGAGCTCTAGTGGCTCCATAGCTTTTATTATATCGCTGTCAAAGATACCCGAGCCGAATGCAGAGATTACAAAGTTGGCCTTAAGCAGTGTGGCCTGTTCCTCGTCCGCAATCCACTGGTCGTTCTCGTCCTGTTCTGTGCGGCAGAACTCCATGGCGGTTATCTAAAGCGAATTAGTGCGGGGTGACTTTTCAGAATAATGTTTCATAAAACTTTACCTTGCCATCCTTGACGATTACTTTGCGCGGCGATAAGTAGGGCAAAAACTCGCATTTCTCCTCACGTGCCAATTCCACCTCTTCGGGAACAGCCCGTATACCAGAGCTACCCTTGCGGAAGACCACGAAAACACGCTTGGCACCACAGCGTAGAGCAGAGGTGGCGCAGTCGAACGCAGTATCGCCAGCACCCAGTACAATGACGTTGCCACGAAGCTCGGGCAGAGACTGACTGGCTTTGCAAGCGCACAGGCCCGGCTTAGAGCCATCAGCCACTTTGGGCAGAAAGCTCTTTGAAGTGTAGAAGCCCATGGATTCATCCAGACCTTTGAAAATCGGATCGAGTTTTGGTTCAGGCAAACCGATACCCAAGAAGACAGAGTCAAAGCCGGACGAAAGAAGGCCCTATAAATTTAGCTGAAGTAGTACTAAATAACTACAAAAAAATCCAACTAACCTTCACAGTCAAATCCTTTGCTGAAAACGAACGATTCATCTCGAACTTCACGCCCAAATCCTTGACCAACTGAATCTCAAAGTTGACCACATCTACTGGAAGGCGGTACTGCGGAATCTCAGAAGAACTTAAGCCCCCCAAATAAGCACGCTTCTCGTAAATCGTGATGTCTTTGTAGCCAAGACGCCCCAAGAAGGTGGCACAAGAGAGAGAAGCCGGACCACCCCCCAGCAATGCAATCCTCTTGTTCGGCTGCACAAGCGGCTTAACATTCGGTGGCACAATCTGACGCACACCCATTTGCTTGAAAACCTCTGTGGCGAAATGTTGCAGACCTCCTATATTAATGGGGCCCTCCTCGGAGGCCTGCAGATTGCAGCCGCCCACGCAGAGGTCGCTCGTCGGACACACCATGCCGCAAGTCAAGCCCAATGGGTTGTCCGAGAATATGGCCTTGGCTGCACCGTAGTAGTTCTTGTTTGCGATGCTGGTGATGAAGCTCTTTACGTCCAACTGCGTCGGGCAGGACTTCTGGCAAGGAGCATCAGCGCATTTCAGGCATCGGGCGGATTCCTTGAGAGCACCACGTTCCGAGAGAGTCGTGTGCTTGATATCCTCGAAGTGATTCTTTAGCTTAGGGCCGGCCTGCAGAAGTTACAGAAGTTGCTGATTTAAGAAGGAACTTTTAGCATAGGTCTCAATACATACGGTTATTACAACATATTGTACACATATTAAATCAACGCAAAGAGGGCTCAATCGTAGCAGATCGTACCAGATTGTGCCATGTCACGTTAATTTAAAGGACAGATTTAATACATCCTTTCATCCTCGAGTGTTTAAAAGTAACAACATAAAGGATTTTAGTACTCACAGTACATGCTCGATCGAGATTACGTTTCCAGTGCTTCTTATTAATTTTGGTATCGGCGGATGGCACCGCAGAGCACTTGGTTCTGACGCGCGGATTCAGGCTCAGGAGATTCTAGAAAATGTTCATTTAGTAAAGTTCTTAATGTCATGGAAGACCACATACCTCAATATCCGGTAAATCCTTGCTGAATAAGATTGGTGGACTCATAATGACAGTTTACAGCCTGGAGCTAAGTTTAAACCCTTAGATTGATTAGACTATATTGAACCTTTGAAGAGATTTGAAGTTAAATATAAGCTCATAACTAGTGTGAATGAATATTATTACTAATTAATTAATTTTGTCATCAATTAATTAATAAATTTCTCATTTCAACATGTTACAAGCGCAACAGCATCTAATTTCTCTCGGAACTCATTCTATCTCTCGAATTTTAAGTATTCTGACAGTTTTAATTGAACATTTCAACACGCTGTAATTTCTACTCACTCTCCACCAACTTTCTTTGGTACCTAAATAATCTCTATCAAGGAAATGAATTAACTTAGCTTATCAGCATAAAGTCGGTCAAGGTTAATGTTATTACGATTATATTGTAGCAATAGTATTGTAATAACATTCATTTATAATAGGAAGCAAAAAGAAAGAAGCCTAAATCAATATAAACACTTTAATTTTTAGAGTTTCGACCTTTTCCAGGAATGTGTTTCGTGCAGAATGTGTTGATATTATCAACTTGATAATACACACAGCAACAAAAAAGTACACATAAAAACAGATAATCAAAACAAATTATTATAATAAATTTAAGATCATTTTAACATCTTAAAATCCATAAACTTGTTTTCTAATTCTGAGCACAAAAAGATAGATTTTATTGGTGCAACCTGAAAGTTAAAATAATATCTTTGTTATTGGATTTGAAATGTCAGAGCAAATGCAGTAACATGATAATGATATAAAATTATAACAACTGTTTGTTAGTTACAAAACATGATCGTTCATAAAAGTTTAATAAAAGCAAATTAAAATCAATCAATGAAATATAAAATAATGCAATCGCTTGAAAAAATATTATTCTCTATAAAAGAGCAAACCTCTGCAAAAAGGTTCAATTGGATTTCGAATGATAATCAAGTTAAATAACAAAATATTAGAAATAATTTGTAATAAAAGTGTTTGTACAGAACCGAGTGAATTCATAACCAATTGAATTTCGACTCTAGTTCTAAAACCGTTCAATTGATCTTTTAGCGTAACAAGAGTCAGCTGCTGCTATTCTAAGTTTTATGTTTCTGTTTACACAATAGAGTTTACAATAGAGTAACTGAAATTCAAATTCACGAGAACACAAATCGAGAGAAAATAAACACTGAAATCAGAACCGACCGTATGAACTTCTGTTTAATTTAACTTAAGTAACGAAGGAGTGGTTACTTTAGTAATTTAGGAATAAATTGCGTTATTTCTATTTTTACTTCGTTATCGAACACTTGTCAGAATTCCGGCCTACTCACTGGAAGCGCCGAACTCAACTGAATTCGAAATATTCTGCAACGTATGAAATTAAATCTAACAAACAATGATGATGCATTATATACAAATGTATATAATGTAAAAAAATTAACTTCTATCTCAACGTGAGAGCGAGGAGAGAACTCAACTTGCATTCTTTTGAAATGCGATAAATGATCGTGTGGCTCTGCATCTGAAAATCAACAATTCGTATCAACAACACCGTACAACAAACATTTCCAGCACAAGTGTTTCATGAACAACAAATCTGTTCTGATTAGAGTGAAACATTCCACCAGCTTTCATCGCAGTTCGAAGGTCGAGATTAAAAGAAGGAAAACGGTAGAAAAAAAAGGAAGGAAGAGTAGAGAAGAGGAGTGAGCAACGATTATAAACACCTGGCTGATGTAAAGATTAAGTGACAACTAAAGTCATTATTATTTTCATTTTTATTTCTTATCAGATATTTAATCTTCTTATCATTTTATTTTATCTTATCAAAAATTTATATTTGGAATTTATTTACAAAAATGCACGGAAATACATCTTTCATTCATGAAAATAAAACAAACTGCTTTCTGTTGCTTTCAAAGTTTATTTATCATAGCCACAAACCGAAACTCAAGTTGTTATTTTTTAAGTACAAAAAAATAACGATTGTCACCGGAAACTTGTTGTTTGCGTATAGTAAGAACCAAAACCTTGTGAAGAACTAAATATGGGTTTTAAAAAATGGTTAGGTGAACACATTCGTTTCCGAAAGTTTCCGAAAATGTCAAAAAAAGACGTGGACGGAATTTGATAGAGACCTTCACTAAAAACCTCGCTCTTTTGCGAATCGCCGAGAAGTCGCGAAAAATCGAATCATTAGAAGAAACTTCCTGATGGCCCACTTTTTTTATGTTAATTTATTTTACTAATTATTAGCAAAACAACAGAACCATTAAAATTAACTAAACTAAACTAAATAACTCAAAAATGGAATCTTTAAAAGAAACTTTCTGATGGCCCACCTTTTTTTTATGTTAACATTATTATAACACTTATTATAAAACTTGTATTTTGAGATTTTCTCGAGAGTAAACAAAAACAAGGGACTACTATAGATATTGTGTTATATCTCAATAGATGACCAATAAATGATCATTTTCAGATATTAAACTCTGGATTAATTTAATCTCGTTTGTAATTTTCGCTTCATTTTGTAATGGAAATTGTCCTAAAAATTAAACATTGACGTGCGAACGATCTCATATTCGGTGGAATATTGAAGCCCTCCATGTTAGGGAATTAAATTGGTCCTCATAGACTACTTGCGGGCCTTGATACACGTTTTAAAAAAAGGTTCCTTCAGTTTTAATATGAAAATGGGTGTGTATGTCGACCGATCTTTTGATTTCAACCAAATACAAACCAAAGAACGTAGAATCACAAATACGTATATCCATAGAAAAGCGGACTTATCTATCTAAACCTAAACCTAAACATTCAAAACAAACTAAAAGTGTTCAAAATTCAATACAATTTAAAACGTCTTATCGGCGTTTTTTTTTTTTTCTTTTTGCTTAACGATGCTTTTATTTCCGGAACGCTTTGCTATTCTGTTCTTTTATAATCGACTATTTTGCTTAATAAATGAAACTGTAAACCTTTTGTGTCTTTCAAAGGCAGCCCCTTCTCTAAACTGGATCTAAACTCGATCTAAAATCGATCCAAATTCGATCTGAACTCGCTCTAAAATCGATCGAAAATTATTTATTATTTCTTGGATTACCTTCAGTCGACTGCTGTTCGTCACACAGTGCAACCAGACCGAATCAATGGACCACTCCGAATGGTAAACGAGTGTGTGTTTCTTGCTTTTGCATATAAATCGTTAATTAATACAAACGATGATGGTTGGAAGTGGATTTGTAAGAAGCCAAAAATACACTCGGTTATGAAACAGAACCGAGCTGATCTGAAGTGTAGCGAAATACTCGGCCAGCAGCAAACGAGTACCGCAAGAAATCATAGAAACCGAGATCCGAAAAGCGCTTTTAAGCAATACAGCGGCGGCGGCAGCGGCAGCGGCAGCGACTTAATTCCGTTGTCGTCATTTTAATTCAATCGGTCGGCGATTCTGGCTGCTGACAGGCAACCAGTTTCCAAGGGGAACCACTTCATTGGCATCCAATCAATTATGCAAGCGCTCAAAGGAATTTCGAAAAGCACTCAGCACTTGTAATTAAAATAAACCTAAAATTATTAATATTGAGCTTAATTTCACTTTGTGTTTATTGTCGCTTCTTAATTCACTTTCCTACTTCTGCTCTTCGTGTATGTACAATGCACATATTTATAGAGAATGCAGATACATATGTACAATACAATTTATATAAACATAAAATAATTTTACTTTAGAGCGCAAAATGAGAGACGTTTTCAGATCGTTTGCTGGCACGATCGCTTGAACTTAGTCACTAGAGGGGTCGATGAAAGTCGAGCGGGGACGCGGACGGACGGACGTCTAGTGGCCCGAAATCAAAGAAGGGTCAAGAGGGCTGGCAGCTGATTGCGAACGTGAGTGCGCAGGGGGGCGCCAGGTGAGAGGGGGGGTGGTGGGGACATTTGAGTGTTGACAATTGGGCGAAAACATCAACAGCGCCATTTAAATGCGTTTCCTCAAAGCCAAGCGTGGGGTTTGTGGACGCTTCAGCTTAGACTCCTCCTTCTGCTGCTGCTCGGACTCCTCGGCGGCAGCGTCGTCGGCAACCACCGGCTTGAGCGGCTTGCGGCGGTTCACTGAAAACATTCAATGGTTCAAAACATTCAATTGCGGCAAACTTGAATCGCGAGCGTTACTTACAAGCACTGCTGCCCGCCTTGAAACCCTTGGAGGGGGCCACTGGTGCCGGCGCTGACTCCTCGGCCTGGTCGCCGTTCTCCGAGCCCCCCGCAGCGGGCCTGCTCTTCGGCGTTGGTTTTTCCGCTATGAAGCAAAGAAAAAAAAAACACAATTGATTAGTCTCTTGAGCAACAAAGCAATGCATGGTAAATGTCAGCAGTGCAAATGTCAGTTGTTGTTGTTGTTGTTCTTCTTCTTCTTTGATTGGTCGCCTGGCGACTTACTCTGGTGGTGTTTCTTGGCGTTCATCTGACGTCGCTTCAGTGAATTCAGAAAGTCGTCGTTGGAGCGGAAGGGGCGGATGACGGGGCCGATTTTCTTGGGCGGCTCCGTTGTCGTGGTCGTGGTGCTCGACGCCGCCGACTGCTCGCCCTCCTCGCCGTTCTCCCCCTCGGGGCTCTCCTCCGGATAATCGCCCTCATCGTCGTAGGCCGGCGGAGGTGGTGCGGTGGTGGTGGTTTTTGCCGCAGCTCCAACAATCGGGCGCCGCAGAGCGATGCGTTTGGGTCCAGGCGAGGCGACATCTTGTGCGAAAGTGTGGCCAATACTGCAGATCAGTGCGATGATGACAAAGAGCAGGGAGCTAATCGAGCGAAGAGAAGAGAAGAGAGGATAAATAATTATATTCAGGTGTTTATTTATGATGCTTTATGATTTTATGGCTATTAAATAGAAAAAAAATATATGGATCGGTGTCACTCTCCAATCAAAAAGCATCTGAAGCAAGCGAAAGGCGAAGAAGAGGGCAACAGAAGTGTTTATGCAATAAAATGTTGTTTATTTTTGTCCCAATAAACAACTCGTTCATTTTGGGATCTTCTTCTTCTTCTACAAACCGTGAGACAACACGATTGACTGCTCAATCAAAGCCCTCCCTCCGTCGTGTGCCTCAGAGACGCCAAAAACTCGGCTGCAATTTATAAACAACTCGAATTAATTTCACGGATTTCAATTAAAATCAGCTTAAATTTTGAGTTAATTAAAACCGTCCGTAAAAGCGTCCGCTCTTCAGACTTCATTTAAATAATTTTTTAGACGAATTCGTGGATGTTTTAAATTTGGCCTTCGTACAAAATTTGTCACAGTTTAAAAAAGAGTCCGGTGAATGTTAATTAAACTTTAATTCACAATAAAATATTAAATTCATTTAAATGCAAACTGCTTCTAAATTATTCACAATGAAGCAGCAGCAAAATATTTCAAATTCATTTCATTCGGTCCTGAAAATCTTCAAACATTTATCAGTTCTCCAGTTTTTTCGAACAGTGTTTCGAAGTGTGTTCCTGTCATTCTTCTTCCTGTCTTCTTTCCCCCCCACCTCCCCTCACTTCACTTTCCGCGCCTTTTATTTCGTCATTTTATATAATCTGCATCTTTCCCCCCTTTCGATTGAATGAACAACATGAATTCTTGCTTATTTATTAAAAAGAATAAACTAATAAATTAAACTTGTTAACATTTTTTCTCTTTCGTCTCAAAGCAACGAGTTGCTGCTTGATTAGCTACGTAGAACGAAGACTGAGGAAACGAACTCGATTGCATTGATTGTAATCGAATTCAATTCAGAACGTTTCTGGGAATAATTTCTGGCTTTTACCGGCTTCAATAAAATATGTAAATTCCGGCAACAGGCAATGTATAATCAAAACAACAACAACAGCAGCTGTGAAAGTGAAAGTTCAAGCACGATGTCGTTACGTTACGTTAGCTGAAGGACGATGTCAGTTTATACGTCAGTGTTTTGCAGATATTTTTATACAGTTAAGTTTGTGCTTGCTTTTGTGTTTGAATTGCGGAGGAGAAGAAGAAGAAGAAAATGCAAAGATGAAGCAAATACACAATATTAAGTATCCGTCATGTTATACTACAATTAAAAAAAAAATACTCAAGCAATTGCAAATGCAAACCGGTTGAGCTTATTTTCATTCCTGTCACTGTACGCGTCTCTGCTGAACGTTAGGCAGAATGAGCAGAGCAGCGCAGAAGATCAGAGCAGAGCAGAAGAACAGCGCAGAGTAGAGTAGATGACATTTCTTTCTTTTATTGATTTATTTATGGAAATTTTTAACATTAACATGAAGCATTAAGATTAGCATTGTGTTTGTGCAACTTTAAAAATTGTACTTGAATACAAATTGAATGGGATTTTTATACAATTTTTCCCGTTGTTGTTATGATTTCCTTTTGTTTCCAGTTGAACTGATTTTTTAACTCATATCGCTTCATTTTTGAAGTCACATCGCTTTACTTTCGAAGTCACATCGCATCATTTTTGAAGTCACATCATTTATGCAAGCAGCGCATCGCTTTTGTGCTCGTTACGAATTCCAAATTATCGAAAACTATTCGGAGTTTGCTTTTACTATGTTACGATTTCTTGAAATGTGATCTAAATAAATAATTTATTTTGTATTTCCACGGTGAAATTTTTAGACACACACAAACATACTAATGCATGTAAATACGTACGTAAATACTCGTAGTTTGGACAGATGTCTCCATTTTTAATTAAATCATCACCATCATCATCCTCTATATTCCACTCCACTCCACTCCATTCCACTCCCTTTCATTCCGTTATCACATCCACGATAATTAAGATTTCAAACCCATAATATTTGAATATAATATTGATAACTGTAATAATGACGGTTATTTTTGTATCTTGTTTTATTTCTTTATTGTTTCGTTTTGTTTTCTTTTAAATCTTCAGCTAAATCTTATTTTAAATCTATTCAATCTATTATTAAACATGTAGATGCACTTCAATCTAATCTTCAGAGGTTTTTTCATCATTTCAAGTGGATTGAACTGAACTCCGAATGACAGAAACTTCGAAATTAAGTGAAACTTCAAACTTTCACAGAAGATCGAAGCTTAAAGGTTTGAAAACTGAAGACTGTGAAAACTATCATGGATTTGATTATGGAGAACTTCGAAAATTAACCACTGTATTTTATTATTATTATTGAATTCATAATTATTGATAAAAGCCATGCAAATCGGTTTAAGTTTTGTTATTGTTATTTTGTTTTATTTTCTTGTTATTTTACATGCGTTTGTTGGCCATCATCATCATCATCACCGTCAACTTCATCGTCACGATTTTTATTTAATGCCAATCAATATCTCAAAACTCACACAAGTACATCGGGAATAATTTAAAAATACACACACACACACACAAACACACTCAATACGGTGCATTTGTTGTTGTTGTTGTTGTTGGAATTCATTTATTTTGGTTATTACTTAGTTACTTTTGACATTTTTTGACATTTAAACCGGTTGCGCCCTGATTTCTTCAGTAGAAGTGACGCTGCTGTCGCTTCATCACTTTTTTTCTCTAAATTGATTGCATTTGTGAACTTTATGGGTTTTTTTCGGTGTGAGAAGTCCCAAAGATCATCCGGGAGATGTTATGTAATCAACCAGAGCTAATTTATTGCTGGATTATCGTGACTTCTCTCAAGGATTTGAGGCGGAGGACTTTATATCGGGCGATACTCGTATTCTTTGTACATTTTACATTAAATTAGAGAAACCAGCCGATGGCCCACCCTATACTAAAATAAGTTTCCGGAAATTTAAATTTTTTTCAGTTTTCTTAACATTTTATTGTTATTTTCCGAATAAAATTGAATAAAAAGAAGATTTCTTGTATTGAAGATTTATTTTGAACCTTTGTATTTGTATTATTTAAGATTATTAGGAATATTTACAGATACAACATCTTATTAATCTATAAAACAACATGAAGTTGATCTATTTTTCCAGTTTTATCGCTCTGCGATTTGAAGCGAATGGATTGAAATGACTGAATCAAATGAATTTGTATTGCAACCCACTTTTTTAGGGCTTTTTTAGTAATCATATTTTATGGTGGAAATTTCATTCCTATCGAAATCATTCCGAAAGAATTGAATATCGTAAAATGCTGCATGCTTTGAAATCCACGCATTAAGAAACAAATCAGCGGAACTCAAATGATCGCAAAAATGGTTGAAACTCTGAAATTGAATGCCATAATTTGTTCAAATGCCAAAAGCCATCGTTGTTCAATACTACCACAGGCAAGCCACACGCCATGCATCATAAGCTGTGTAATAGACGGAGAATAATAAACAATAGAAATGAAATACACACTGCAAAGAAGTCTCTAACGCAGCCAGGGCCCAAAAGTAGTCAGTGAACGCGTCTGTTCCTGTCTGGCTGGCGGAGTGGCCGCAGATGCACCCGGCAACACCCATTAACAATAGTTTCGCATACGCTGCTATGACCAGAGATAGCATAAAAACAACAGCAACAACAACAGTCATTCGGTCAGAGTGACAACATGTCACGCTCTGTTGTACGTGACTGTATGAGCAGAGTATATGCTCGAATATGGTTGGCGTTTCTATGATCATTTAATTGACCAACTGATTCAGTCGACTGATTGATTTAATCGACTGACTGATTTAATTGAATGCGCAGAGAAGACAACAGCGCGTTTTTCCCACTAAGAAAGACCCAGAAACGAAGTACTAACAACCAACACACCGCCCCTCAGTCACGAAATTAGTTTTAATAACGGTAACTATTTAGAAATAAAAAAAAATATTCCATTCTTGACAACAGATATCACTATAAAATCATTCCGTTTCTATTGAATTTCTTTGCGTTGTTGTATTTCTGTGGTACTGTTATTGTTTCTGTGTCACCACGAAGCCTCTGCTACGGTGATTACTTTTAAATGCACGATACGAGTTGTTGTTTGTGTTTATGAACATATTTTTGCAGCTGATCAACGGCGAATCGTACGAAATCACTTGGATCTCTGCGTTGGATGCGCTGTCGTTCAGCGGTTTCAGTGTACGTATACAAGTACTGATATATACACTCTATTGCAAGTACAAGTGGTACCCTGGTAGTGGTATTTATTTTGGCATGGCAAAAGACAGCTTAAAGGCACACTCTTTCTTATTAGCACCGAGTTGGCCGCAAGTGTTCAGGCACCAACCAGTCAGCCAGCCATTTAAATGGCCAACTTTACTAGAATAGGTCACAGGAACAAGTTTTCAAATGAACCAAGCTGTTGGAATCACCGTTGTTGTTGTTGTTGTTGACGCACATGTTGTTCTTTATTCAGTACACAGTAATGTTTATTGTATTGCGTATTTATGTGTGTGTAAAGTATGTTTAATTCCATTAAATGTATGGCCGAAAAAATTTTGCAGAACCTGCTGATGTCTAGTGCTATAAAATAACTATTAATAAATAATTTTTTGGCAGTAAGCAGCTCACGATCACCACAGAGTTGCGTCTGCTTCGGCGAGTGTGCGAGTTTCAACAGCGCAAAGTTTGTTTCTTACGTCTTTCATTTTAGAGACAACACTTGGTTCGTTTTGAAGTAAAACTCGAGTAACGTCAACGACTGCGACTTAATATACACTATAATATAAACTGCAATTCCTCCCTTCCTTTTTCATGCCATTCCACTTAATTTGCAGCTGATTTTAACAGAGTTTAAAACCGTTTAAAAAAAGAAAGCCGATTATTATATCCACATCCAATCTATTGTAGAAAAAGTGCTCATGTATTTGTTCTCTTTTATATTTAATTGTTCTCTGTCATCATCTCTTTGATTAATTGTCCCATTCCTTTCCTTTGAAAGAAATTATTGCATATTTTTCATGACAAATCGCAAATGATTTTATATTTGTTATTATGTCATTTATAAATATTGTACTTTATCATTACTAATCCTCATGAGGTGCCTGTAAGTACGATTATTTTACTAGCATCAGGTATTAAATATAAAAATTACATCACGATCATGAGAGCCCTCCACAATCGAAAAACATACCGAAATGCTAGCAAAAAAGTGGACTTCATGCTGCTGCAGGCGAATGATTAATATACAGTAATTCATGCTGTTGTCCATGTCTAATGTGGCTGTCTATCTGATGGTGTGCATGTTAGTGTGCGTGTGTATGGGTGTCTGTATGTGTATGCTGTACAACACTCGAAATGAAACTGATAATTTATGCAAACATTAAACCAGTAATTAAACTCTCAATTTTTGTCATAAAAACAAGATTTGATAGAGCCATAAAACAGCTTTCGGATAGCAAATATATGTGCATAGGAGGGAGGGGGGAACAGCAACAACAACAACGATAAAGACAACAACCACAACAGCTATAATAATATAGAAATATCGTGGCGTAAATCTATGGTAGATCAACATCAGCATCAGCAACAACAACAACACCACCACCAGCAACAACAACAACACCAACAACAACAACAACAGCAACAACAACAACAACAACATCACCAACAGCAACAACAACATGAACAACCTCTACACAGCGCTAGACATTGATTGCTGATTGAATGGCGAAGTTGGCTGTAACACAGCAGACTCAAGTGTAGACAGCAGCATCGGACAACAACAGCAGCATCGGACAACAACAACAGCACCGAACAACAACAACATTATTTATGCCAGCATTATTTATGCGTTGCATAAAAACTCGGCTACGACCTTGAAAGATGATTTCTTTCTGTTTCTTCAAATTCTTCGCAGCGAATTCAGCTCAAGTAAATTTTTCAAATGCTTGAAATCCTTCTGCACTTTGAATGGTTTCTATACAGTGACTTTTCCACATTTTTGCAGCGAACGAAGCAACAACAATAGAAATTTTACACTTTAGAATGCACACCAAGTTTGCAGTGTAAAACTAACCGCATTTTAAAACGAACCCCCTTTCAAAAGGAACCCCCTTTCAAAAGCAAAGCACTTTAAAACGCACTCAACTAAATTCTGAACTGACTCTGCTTTGAAACCGATATAAAAATGACCAATCAAGTGACTCCGATGGCCAAAGAAAAAACATTCTCAGTTAGTGTCTGATGTGCACTCTACACGCGATCTGCATGCATGAGAAAAAGGAATAGAAAACCAAATGAATTTACAATCAGATAGGAGTCTAAACTGGCTTTGAGAGGTGTGTATTGTGGCTAGGATCCTAAATCATTGTTGTTGCTGTTGTTTTAGTTGTTGTTGTTTGTTTTTAATTTTTGTTTTTGTTTTTAGTTTTTTTTCTTGTTTTTATTGTTTGTTTCTTCGATGCTAATTCATTTTTTTACCTGACAGTTTTTTAGTTTTTGGTAAAAACAGATAAGAATTCGGTTTTTATGTGAAACCAAACCAAAACAAGTCTTTTCGTGAAGCATTTTAAGATAAATACTTAGAATTCGTGATCTTCAGATAGGTTTAGAGAATTTTAAACTTTGATGTATGCTCCTTTTAATAGAAATAAATAGATAATACAAATAGACAATACTAAGTAACAATATTGTAAAAAACATGAAACAAAAACAAAGTATTTAAAACATAAAATATTCAAAATAAAATTCAAAGTTAAAAAATAAAGATAAATAATAAGGGACATTTATAATAATAATACAGCCATATTTTTAATTTAATGGGGATCCTTTCTGAGTTTAATTGCAATAAAAAAAAAAGTAACAATATTTTTTTATCAATAAATTGCAGAATTTTAATTATATCAGCAACAACTAAAATACAAGCATCAATTAATCTGGATTTAATGAAATTCTTATTTATTAAGCACCGAAGATTTAAGCAACGAACCTGTGAATTATTATTTAAGCTACGAGTTGACTATTCAAAAGACTTAAGAAACGAACCATGTTTAAAAACGAATGCATAGCAAATTAAAATAAGATGTTAAAATATTAAGTAACAATTTGTTTATAGTAAAAACGAATAAAAATAGTAATATAGGAATAGAATAAAAATAATAAAAAGCATAAAATAATAATAATAGAAAAATAAATAACAATCGAATAAAATTAAGTAAGAAAATTTGTATAAAAAATATTCAAAATATCACTAAAGAAATATGCCAAAGAAGCATTAAATAAAAACTGAAATAAATAAGAATTAAGATAAATGATGATGTAGTTTTTAGTTATTGAAATTTTGTGCTGTTAAAGTTTTAAACTTTGTAGTTCTTAAAAATATCATATGAACAAAATAGCATCATCTCAAAGAAATCACATGCTATATATTATGCATTCCGTAGCTTTTCTAGAATCGAACAAAAACTCCTAAACATCGATTATTTCAGAACTTGAAATCCGTAAAAACTACCATAGAAATAGCTGACAAATAACAATGATTATTGTTGAAAGAAACACTCACATGTTGCAGAACTTCATCTTGTTCAGACTTGTTTGAGTTTTGGTCCGATTGATCTGTTGCTGTAATTAATTAGTTTAAAATTGGGCTTAATTCGGTTCTATCGCGCTCGCCTGCTGCAGCAAGTATTTTTAGGTTTTTCTCTTAGCTTAAAACTCTTTTCTTTTTCTTCGTAAACTCTGCTCTTGCAGCCAGCGAGGAGTTAAAGATTAAATGTGTGAGACCACGATCACTTCTTACTATCGACTGTTGGCTGCTCCAGTCGCCAGACCAAAGAAAACAACGTTGCGCTGGCGTCCACTGATACAAGCAAGCACATCGATCATGGCACACATACACGCGCATATGCTTCGCTACACACACACACTTCGCTCCACTCACACACTCGCATACTCAACGAGGTTCACACTGAATTGCAGCAGCTTCTTTCTTCGTTCTCTGCTCTGCTGCAGATTTCTTGGCTTCAGTTTCTTGGCGCTGGCGCAACATGTCGTCAATCTGTCGATGGTTGTGTGTCGCGTGACTAACAAGCGATTAGCACAGACGACACAACCACAAACTGCTTAAAGAAGTGGTCGAAAAAGCTCAGGAAGCAGTTTTAAGCTTCAATTGGAAAACTTTTAGTTGTTTAGTTGTTGTTTAGACTAAAAGCAAAGCGTTTGACTGGAAGTTTTTTTCAATTTGTAATAAAATCGGTTGTTGTTTGTGTCGTTATTGCAATTCTACACACACTCATAAACTAAAATAATAGCATTCATTTATTCATTCATTGATTCATTTCAGATTCACTTCAGATTCATTTCAGACTCACTTCAGTTTCAATTCAGATTCATTTCAGATTCACATCAGATTCATTTCAGTTTCACTTCATATTCACTTCAAATTCATTTCAGATTACCTTCAGATTCACTTCAGATTCATTTCAGTTTCATTTCAGTTTCTTTTAAATTTCAGAGCAGTTTTTATTTGTTTGCTTCTTAATTCAATAAAAATAGGTTTTTTAAAGCTCTGAACTTTCTCGTACTTGCATTTCTTGTTATTTTATTGTTTATTTATTGTTGTACATTATAGTAGATCATTATTAAATTAAAGAAGATTAACAAACAATCTGGAATCATTTCATTTAATTTCATTTCATTATATTGATTAGTGAAACAGTTAGATTTTATTTCTGCTGTTTAATCTTGTGTTCATTGTGATATTTAAATAATTTGCTTTTGTGTTCATCGGAATGGTGCTTTGTTGTTGTTCTGGTGTCCCTCGATGTACATACGAGTATATATTGTATATAAATATACGAGTATATTCCCTCTTTCAATTGCTTCTGTAGTTGCTGGTCTTGTTGTTGTTTCTGCGACGCGGGCGTCGGTTGATGAGCTGCCTCGACCTCTGAGCTGGTGTGCCTGAGAATGAACGCTTGATTAACTGAAATGACTTTCGGTAAAACCGCTGATGATTGTACTTGAATACCGGCAAAAAATATTGTATAACCTTTGGTCGGTTTTCTTTAGTGGTAAGATTAATCGAGAAACTCGAAGTCAAGAAAAGAATCGACTTCAAGAGCTGACTGACAATAAATCAGAAGAGAGATCAAATTCATTCACTATTCAATGTGAGATATTGGTAATACAAATATAATAATATCATGAAAAATATGTTTCATTTTCAGATCTATTTTTACTTTCTGGAATGAATAAAAGATATCGTAAACTTTTAAGCTGTCGTTAAATTTCAGAAAATCGTAAAACATTCCTTTAAAACGTATCTCAAAATTCGCAAAACTCACCACGCGTCATGATTTCATTTTATGGAGTTACTACAAAAGCTTTACGTGCTTCCGATGTGGATAATAAAAACCGTCTAAATTTAAATTATTTCGTAAAATTCAACTGTTAAAAAAGGCTGCACCTCTTTGCACACAAAGAATGATGTCTTTTATACATTTATTTGTGGTTTTATTATGTTTTATTAGTTTATTTGTGGGTTTACTCGTATTTATGTACTTTTGTGGGTTTATATTGTGCTCAGTTCAGTTCAGTTCAGTTCACTTCAGATCAGCTCAGCTCAGTTCAGTTAAAATGGACTTGGACCGAATCCAAGCTGATGGTGGATGCGTCAACAGAAGAATGTATTCAAAGAGGGTCCATTTTTGTTGTTTTAACTGGGAGACTGTTCGGCAAGCGGGGCTGCTCGCCTCTTCTTTAGACGAGAAGACGATTCAGAAGATTCCTTCAAATGCAGAACACGTTTGCTTTTAGAATTCATAATAAAACTGAAGTGTCATTTTTTTTAACATGAAAATTACTCTAATAAAAATTGGGGAGAAATGATTTTTGTGAATTTTTAAATTCTAAACTTGACACCAGAATGTATAATGTATTCATAAAGATGTGGTTCCACATCACACAGAGCCAATGATATATTATATACTTACTTGAATATACTATGATATAAGCACTTGAATAAAACAATCAATCGAATTTATTAAAAAATGGCGTTTATTATTCCTTTTTAGCGCTTATAATCTCACAATATTTATAATCAATTGAAGGCAGACTATCTATCTATATAATGTGTTTATGATAATAAGTATATTGTATAATATAATAAATATAATTGCACAACATAATATATAATTGTACAATATAGTTATTGTATTTTATTAAGTTATTTAATAGTGTAAACGTTTTTACAACTAATGATAGCATTAAAAATAGAACAACAATGATATGATGGAGTTTGGAGGAAGTATAATGTTCGATTTACAAAATTATGTATTGTAGTTAAACGTTTTTCGAAATTTAAATACATATTATAAAGTTTTAATGATATAGAAATTCGTGTATATATGTTTGTAGATATTTAGATAAGTGAAACTAATAACGAATAATGCATCTAAAAGTGTTTGTATAGTTTCCCAACAGAGAAATTATTATAATGGTCTTACATATTTTTAAAAAATATCAACGCTTAAAAACTTCTTAGATTTAATCTATTATAATATTTTTCATCAGTAATTAAACCACAATTATATTGCTTTTCTTCATTTCATTATATTTATTATTGGCTTTCGTTAAGTCTTCATTATCGATGTAGACAATATTTTCGTTCTATTCTTGTAAGTAATTTTAGTATAATTATTTCGATTTCTCTTCTTATAAGTATTGTTTTTATAATTATTTCGATTTCTGTTCCTATTTCGATTTCTATTTCTATTTCTGTGTTTTATAATATATCGTGTATAATTTAGATATTTTAATAAATGAATGATTTCTTAATTTAATTTTCGTTTTTCTTAGTGGTTAAGATATGCAGAGTTTTTTAGATTTACGATTTTCCGTGATATAATTCTCTTTTCATTTCCCAAACTAATATTAAAGTTAAAAAGAAGACGAACTCCAATATTGCTACAATATAATAAGTACCTGAGAAAGATTTAGAATAACGAAACCAAAATCGAATAACAACAAAAATCAACTGTGTTTCCCTCGTTTAGAACAAATTTTGGTGCAAATAACGTAAGCATTGTTTAGTGTTTTTAAATAGGAAAAGGACTTGATTTAATTTGATTTCTAAGTTATTCCTAAAGGCCGATGTCACACTTGCCACCCGATGCGTGCTTGAGTCATGCTAATTGCAATTAGCGTGAGTGATGCGCGCATCATAGTGATCCGTCTGACATCGGCCAAAGGCACTCATCGAATCCTATCGAAATTGCTTTCAAGTCCGAAACCCGAAATAAAGTGTGCTTTCTTAACTGACTGACTAAAATTTAAATTTAAAAATCATAATAAAGTCTTAAAATAAAGTAAACACTTCAACACTGAATGCGGCTAATTAAGTTCTGCTGCTCTTATAAAAATATTACATCTTACATAAAATAAATCTTTATTTATCTTTAGTCTACAACGAAATAACGAAACTTATTTTAGACGAGTTCTAGTTTATTAACATTTTACTAAACTTTAGGAATGTCTTAACTGAATAGAGTTAAATCTTATCTTATACATGATTGTATTAAGTACAAATAGTTTGATATTGAAACACGGTCTTGTTAACTTTTAATTGAAAGCAGCGTTTCTTTTCGCCGACTATTTTATTCCTCTCGCTGCGCGGATGCGTTTAATGAAACTGTTGAGCAACCGATTCGTTAGTCTTAATTGTTTACTGTGTAGAATTCAGTTGACGTTGTTTGCGCGACTGTTAAGAAATGAGAAGAAAAGGTTTATCGCAATTCGCTTTAACTAAATTACAACAGAAACTAATTCATTAAGTTTCGGATACATTCACATTTGGATTGTAGCGTATGGCGGTTATGTTCAATAACATCAATATGAAGGTCTATTAATGTATCTATTTTATGAATGTTCACATTATACTTTGCTCAGAGAAGGTTAAAAATAATAATAAACATTCATGAAAACATACAAAATTATTATTTGGAAATACTGATTAGAAAGCAAAATTCCAATACAAATCAGTAGTAAATAAATTTATGTGAAAATACGAAAAGCAAAAAATTAAATTTAATATTGCGTTGAATATTTTGGGGGAAAAGAAGGTTAAAATATTTCTAGCAACACGAAGTCAAGGAAACAATTTAAAAGCAACACATAATTTAAGAGCGTTTCTTTTAGTAATTGTAACATTTAATAATAATCAATAAATTCATCATTATATCAAATCATTCAATTCTGCAAAACCAATTAATTGATACTTAAAGTTAAATTCTTTTCCTTTCAATATCGTAAAGAATAGAGTTTCTTAATGCTCTTGTTTTAATTAAGAACGGGCCCACAAATTGTCATTGTCAAAAATAGTGAATGCATAAAATAATAACACAAGAAATAAGAGAAACTTAAAACCAGAAATCAACCGCACGCAAAACTCAGTGGTGGCTGGTAAAAATATCCAAAAAACTCTCATCGAAAATAATAAAACTAATAAATTATGTTTATTCTCTTTTTTATTATTAAAAAATTTAATATTGTTATTTAATTTTCATTTAAATTAAATTATATTCAAAAGCCTATGAAGAGGGGAAAAGTAGAACATTAAAATACAATACTATTGAATTAAATTAAACAAATGAAGATAAAATAAAATATTAAATTAAACAAAATGGCAAAGCAAATAAAACTTAAAATTTAACCGATGATAAATTAAATCAATACAGCAACAAAAAATTTGTTGTTCAAAAAAATACATATATTTCAATTTATTACATGAAAAGCATAATCAACTTCATTTAGAGCGTATTATTAATATTAAATAGTTAAATATTACAATCAAAGGCGTCCAAATTAAATACTAATTAAGCATTTATTGAAAAAATCGCTGAAAACTAATAAAAAACTATGCATAAAAACGCTAAATAATATACGCTAAAAATGCTAGCAGCTTTAACTTCTTTGATATCGCTTTAAATACGCATCCATTCAATTATAAGAGTGTATATTTAATATTTAAAATTCATGTGTTCGCTTGATTTTCATTAAGTGTGATTTAATTTTGAAGCGACGGACGGTTGATCGTGTGGAATTATTGTTGTGATTGTTGTTGCACACTTAAGAATTGATTCCTTCTGATTTGATCCCTTTTCAAGTAAAACACAACAAAAACACAGCACGAAGTGTGTGCTTACAATAAATTCTAATATCGACTAATTTCGCAATTTAAAAATGTTTAATATCGATAATTGCAGTTGTACGTGAAACGAGACGATAAGATTTAATAAATGATGTTTGAAAAGCAAACAATGAGAAGTTAATAAACACTCGATATTTAAATATTTGAGGCTCGAGCATTTGAATTGACTGAATTTATGTTTCATCAAATTCTGTTCAATTCTAATCTTGGAAAATGTGTGTTCGGAACCTCAATTGATGGAAATTAGATTAGAATAAAAATGTAATTTAACTGAAAACAGATGATTTTTTGCTAAGGAATGTATATTTAATTCACAAGTTGATTAAAACTTCATCAACGTTTTAAACAACATTATTAAGGCATTTATGTAAATCACATTCGATCTCCTCTTCCGAAAATATTTCAAAAAAATACTTATTTTCGTTTTGTATAAAAGTTATATTAATAATAATGCAATTAAAAATATAAGAACAAATGCATGTTTAATCATCTATTCGAGTTCATCTTATTGATGACCTTTAAAAGCAACGAATATGATTTAAGCATATTATTTAAATGCAACTTCCTATTGAAAATCCAATTAAATTTATATTATTTTTAATTTTAATTTTCAGTGAGGTTGTAAAAAGATTAACTGTACAAAAGCCACCAAAAAGTGTAGCGATTTCAACATTATTCCTTATTATTAAATCGGTAATAATTTGAAACTTTCTTTCTTTAAAAACACAAATAGCAATTTTCTTTAATAGTAAATAATTACTTTTCAATACAATTTTTATTTTAATTTAATTTTAGTTCAAAGGGAATGAGTTGTGATATTAGTTTTTACTTAAATGGCAAATTTTTCAGTTTTAAATTAAATTATTAAACAGCTGTGGTTAATTTAATCTATTGAATTCTCGTTATAAATATAGAGTGGGCCATCGGATGGTTTCTTTTTAAAATGTTTCATTTTGTAAAAGAAAAGCAATTTTAAAAGGAAACCAGCCGATGGCCCACTCTCTATATATGCTGCATCGGGAGGGCTTTCAAAAAATAATTATTGTGTTCCATCCAACATGTATTAAGCGTTACGTTACAACTGCAATTGTGGCTGGATCGCGAATGTATGTGAAAAACTAACTACAAAAATTGGTTAAATACAATTGGAAAACAGTTTATATTTTAATACATGTGTGAATATGTTTTTGACATTCGGTTCTTAAATTTACAAATTAACTTGTGACAAGTTTCTATTTTATATTTTTGATTTTCATTCAGTTCACTTAATTTGGCAATCAACCGGAAATATTCATTCAATCATTAGATTTCAACTTTTTATTGCTACAAATAGATTTAAATTAATTTAATTTAAAATAAAAATATATCATATAAAATACATTTTGATTAAATTAGTATTACTAAAGGTAAAGCGATAATTCTGTAAAACATTAATAAGTAATACTTAGATTGAATCAGATAATAATATAGTAATAATAATAATAGTAAAAATAATAATAATAATAGATGATACGGTTTAGTAAATATATTTAAAGTACAGAGCATACAGATAGGATCGTGTAAGTGGAGGTTACATTCTGGTAAATCACGGTTTTAATGACGAATTAGCTGGAAGTGTAGCTGATCTTTGTACATTAACTGCGAATGGCTTGTAATTGGAGCGGGTGGATTGACTGCGGAACATTAATAGCAGTAGTAGTAGTAGAAATAGTAGTAGTTACCAAAAATGTAGACGACACAGGAGCGTGAAAAGGCAGTGATGATGGTGATGTTGATGATGATTTCGTTAAAGATGTTGCAAAATTGTTGATGAAGTTTTCAGTGACAATCATCAGCGTTAAGTGTGTGGTTTTATTATCAAAAGACGACGGATGAATTTTAGGCGCAGCGTTGAAGTTTATTTTCATCCATTCCAGATCGTAGATGTTTAAAAATTTTGTATTTATAGTCGATGTCAGTTAAAAAAAATAAAATAAAAGGATGATAAAATACGAGTAAAGCATTGAAGCATTAAGTATATAAATATAGAAATGCCACACTTATTACAATGGTAGTATCTTTAGTTGTGTATGATTGAGTGAAAACATAAATAACCACAAACGTATGTAATTGCAACTAATTATTGAATTTAGTTAAAACTATAATATATTTATTTATGATACAATATTTATTAACAATGGTTTCTTCTTTACGCTTTAGTATTTGTGATAATTTCTTAATTATTATGAAAAATAATAAATCTTACTCGATTAACTTATAAACTTCTATTTATTTCTGCATTCACAGAAGTCTATGTTAAGTCCTCATTTTATAACTATTGAATAATCAGTTGCAATTGCATTTACTCTCTGCGAAGTCAATCATTGGATTGAACACTCACCTCGGCGATATCTTGCTACCTTCGCCGCCACCGCTATTGTTATTCGACGATGAATTCGCTTTGTATCCACATTTCTGGATACGTTTCGATAGGCGGCTAACCCACAAGTTCTGGTCGTCCGGCGTTGAGGCCAGTAGCAGCATTTCGCGTGCACTGTGCGGATCATGATGTAGCTTACAGGGCGCCAACGGATCGTTGTTGTCCACATGTTCCTTATGTATTTTATTGCGGCATCTGAAAGAGCCACAAGCGGTAGAAAATTCAATAGACGTTGCTTTGTTAGACGACCCAAGACACTTACCGCTTGCATTCATAGGCCGCCGGCGGCTTAAACATGTGCCAAAGTGGTTTTGGACACACCTCGCACGCGGTTGGCATGTGGTACGTTATATGCACAAATTCGTGTCCTAAGAAAGTAGTAAAATAACGCATTTAATGAGATCATTGGCAACGTCCGTTAGTACAATATATCTACTGTGACTAGCCTGTACCTTTGTGGATTATTGTGCCCGGCCTTCCATCGTCAGCAGCGCCGCCACGCAAAACGCTTATGTCCAGTTGGCTTTGCTCATCGGGTCTACGCGCCTCACCTTCGCCGGCGTATAGCAGCTGGAATATTCGAGGAATTTCTTTGGCATCAGCACGTATGACATCGCCTTGTGTCACGGACCGCACATGAAACACTTTGCTGCAATTGAGGAGCAAGCAGAAAGAATGATCAAATTAGAACTGTAGTCGAGAGAAAGAAGGCGGCGGGCAAACGAAGCAGCGCACCTTAAATCTAGGATAAGCACAGGATCGATAGTATTCTGTTTGTCTATTTCAGAATTATAGAATATGATTTTGCGCGACGACACTATAACGAACTGTCGTTTCCAGCCGTGACGGCGAATATTCTGCTTATTGGGCACGCTAAGCCAGCCCTCAAAGACGGAGTCCTGCGACAATGAGAGAAGAGATGAATTCTAGGAATTATTGCAATGAAATGAGTGTGTTTAGTAAGAGATGCAGGCTGATATAATGAGTGCGCATGCTGGTCGCAGGAGGCTTACTTGATTGTCTTCGGGGTCATTGTCGGCGGACGAAAGCGAGGCAGTTTCGTTCAGTTTCGATTGCAACTGTTCGATTTCGGTTGCCTTGCAGTCGATTTCCATTTGTAGCTTTTGTTTAAACTGCACAAGGGAGAAGGAAGCGCATTAGTAGAGCGTAGCTTTTTAGTTTTGCAACATAGTTTGCCGGATGGATCTTTACTTACGTGACAGTCTTCGATGACCTGGCTTTGTAGATCTTGGAATTTAAGTAGCAGCTGATTATACTTTTCGCGTTCCTGCTGAAGTTCTTGCTGTAGACGCCGCATTTCCTTCTCTTTCTTGCGAAGCTCCGCTGAAGAACGCTGTTTGCCTTTTTGTTCTGTTATAGAAAAGAGAACCAACAAAATTTAATATTGTAAACTTCTCTACTCTACCAAGAAATTCTTTCAAATTCTTTAGAATTTTCATAATAGTTCTAGACATCAGTTAACCTAGAAATTATCTGCTTTGACCTCGATTACTTATTTCTAACATGCATCTAAAACCTACTCCTGTTTCACACATACTTTGTTGCAGGTCCGAGTCTCGGCGATTCATCACTTCGGCCAACTTGTTCACAGCCACTTGCTTCAACAGCATCTCGTTCTTCCACTTCTCTTTAAGTTTGCCGATCTCCTCATCCCTGCTGTTTCGGATTTGTACCAAATCGTCCTGCTGTTTCTTGCTCTGTTGCAACAACTCTTCGTAGTCGGCACACTTTTGGTTGAGTTTCTGTAGGAATTCAGCCTCTGTTTCTTTGATGGCGGCTAGAGCGGATTCCTTGGCAGTGATTTCATTGCGATGCTTTGTCATGAAGTCCTTCAGCTCGAGCTCTTTGATTGTCCTCTCCTTTTCGAGGTCGGCCACTGTTTCCTCGGCAATTGAGCGCGCCAAAGCCTCAGAGTCGGCACGTGCGACGGCCACCTGAACTTGGTGCTTCAGGGAGACACGCTCCTCCTTAAGATCTTGTATTTCACGGCAGCGCTCTGCAATCTCCTCGCGATGTTCATTCGACTGAGTCTTGTAGAGGCGTGAGAAGTACTGTTCCGCTTCGAGCTGATCCTGGAGCTCACGCTTAAGAAGAATTTCCTTGTTGTGCGCATTCTTTATTTGCGCAATGTCTTCCTCGTATTTCCGCTTAGTCTCAGCCAATGCGGCGACCTCTTTCTGCAGCTGGCCCTCGCGCGCTCTAAGATGAGCTACTTCGGCACTTTGTAGACCGAGCTCCGAGAGTAGCGAGTTCTTCTTGCTGTGCTCCTGCTCGATCTGCGACTGCAAAGCAAGCACTTTTTCCGACTCCTGACGATACTCTCCCTCGAGCTTTTGCAGGCGTTGTTGTATCTGACGATAGTCCACTGAAAGCATGTTCAGCTGTCGTTCTTTTTCTTGCGAGTTTTGATCAGCCTTGATACGCGCCGACTTCTCCTCATTTAGCTTAGTTTGCAACGCCTTCACCTGAGAGAAGAGAGATAATTTAGTTAGTGTATTCTATTTAATGAGGAAATAATGGAAATGATTTCAGGCATGAATAATCCGCACATACTTCTTGCAGGTTGGCTTCTTCGCGACTAAGCATACGTGACTTTTCTGTCTCCTGGTGCGCTTTGACCTCCTGTTGGTAGCGCGTTTGGGCAGTTTTCAATTCAAAATCAAGTCCCGCATTCGCCTTCTCCAAATCCGATATCTTCTCGTTTAACATATGATTGTCTTCATGCGATTGCTGTTCGCGTGATATGGCTCGTTCCAGATCGTTACTCAAGGTTTGCATTTTGTTTTCCAGCTCCTTTTGCAGCTCGCGTAGCTGTGCCCGTGCATTCTTCTCCTGAACCAACTGTGTCTGCAGTTCCATTGCCTCCTGCTGCAGTGCATCCTTTTGCGTCTGCAAGGACATCAGCACGGCCTGCACTTGGCTAACCTTCTGTTCGAGCTCTTGTTTGGCCAGACCCAGTTCTGCGGCGTGCTTCTTCAGCTTTTGACTGTTTTCGTTTTCATTCTTAAAGTTCTCCTCCATTTCTTTCAGCTGTTTCTCGAGGGTCACTATTTTATCGTTGTGGTGCTGATTGTTGTTCATCTCGCGTGTGCGTATCTTCTGCTCATTGTCCAGATTGTGTTGCGTCTCCGCCAACAGCGCCTCGGTTTTCTTGCGCTGCTCCATTTCCTGTTCGACTTTCTGCATGGCCACTTTGTAGTTGTGCTGGCGCAGTGCCAAATCCTTCTCGTACTCCGATGCTATCGCCTGGAGTTCGGCTTCGCGTTTGGTAAACAGTTCCAGTTGCTGACGCAGCGCCTTGTCTTGCTTTTCCAATGTCTCTGCATGCTGCCGCTCACGTTCTAGCAGTGCTTCGAGACGCTTGATCTCACTGGAATTAGATGGACGATGGCGGTGATTGTGGACGGCTGCAGCAACCGACTCCTTGGTTTCGGCATCGACTGTGTCGTTATTAGAGAGCAGTTGATAGTCACCTAAATCATAGATCATAGGAGGGAAACCATAGGAATTTTCTTAGCAATAATATCAGTACGAGCAAACATTGTAGTAAACTTACCCGTGTAGGTGAATCCAATGAATGGCAAATGATTGCCATCGAAGGTTTTTGGCACAGGAAATACTTCTTCAGTCGTCTCTTCACGTTCGATATCTTCGAAATTGCGTGTGTCATCATCCGATGACAGCTCCGGAACCACTGGTGGCACGCTCTCACGTATGTTCTCGAACGTCCAAGTGTCGTTCTGAAAGAATGGATGCGACTGAATCTCATCGATGCCGTGCCGACCCAACCGCTGCGTGCGATCAGTGAGGAAGGCACGTATCAGTGACTTGGCGTGCTCGCTAATCTCCATTTCCGCGGGAAAACTTAGCGAATTCTTGTGATCCATAATCTTGCCGTACGTGCCCACCAAAGAGTCGGCGTAGAACGGTGTATCGCCCACAAGCATTTCGTACAGAAAAATCCCCACCGACCACCAATCGCACTCGCGCCCGTATTCATTATCGACACCTTGTGACTGCAACACTTCGGGGCTGATGTAGTCCGGTGTGCCCACAGCGTTGCTAGACACCACCAAGCCATTGGCACCCATGCGCATGCATGTTCCGAAGTCGGCCAACTTCAGGTGCCCATAGCGATCCAGGAGCATGTTGTCCGGTTTGACATCGCGATGAACAAAGCCCATGTTGTGAATGGTGTCGAGCGCCAGCACTACTTCCATGGTATAAAAGATGGCCCACTTCTCAGGTATGTCGTACATGGACATGAGCGCAACGATGTCGCCGCCCGGCATGTAGTCCATTACCATGTAGAGATATTTTGAGTCTTGAAAGGCGAAATGCAGCTGCACGATCCAATCGGAGTTGGCATGCGCCATGATGTGGCGCTCCTCCCAGAAGAATGCCGAATCGGGACGCTTCATCATCTCGAACTTGGACAGGCGCTTCATGGCGTAGACCTGACGTGAGGACTTGTGACGCACCAACTGCACCTCGCCAAATGCGCCTGCGCCAATGATTTTAATGAAATCGAAGTCATCCATATTCATGCGCATTTGACAGATTTGCTTCGCGAGTGGTTTGTCTGTAAAATATGTATGTATGTAATGGGTTAAAAAAGAGATTGGAAGATCGGAGAGGAATCGGATGAAGCGTTTGGCTTACATTTGGCCGCATACTGTTCGATATTTTTAAGACGCTTCAGTGACTCATGATCACAGTCGTTGACCAGAGCTGCGACCGTATCCAGCAGGCAGTCCACATTGCAAATGCTGAAGGGATCTCGCATTTCCTGTTCTAGCTTTTCAACCCTGGAAAAGTTAATTTAAAAAACATTACAATAATAATTTCAAAGTGAATGGAGATCAAAGAAGTTGAATATTGACTCTCTCTCTCTCTCTCTCTCTCTCTCTCTCTGCTTTTCGAGAAGTCTTCCTTCCTGAACTCTCCGTTATTTTCCGTATTTGTACTCTCTACAGATACTCTCAGGTACTCAGTATACTCTTTACAGATGCTATTCTATCTCATTCCCGCTGATTGATTGATTCGTGGCATGTGACATGGGCCAACCAATCTGAGCGAGTTGGCCTCTCGAAGCCTAGTCTAACATCGGCCATTGTGCATAACTCAATACTGATGCTAATACAAATCTAGGTTAATGTCATGTCAAATGTAAGTCATATATTCCGTAAAGATAGAGCAACTATGCTATTGATTTCGAAACTTTTCGGACCAACACAAATGCGAAAAAAAACCAATAATTTTGCTTATAAATAAACTGCATAAATAAAAATTCAACTGCAGCATAAACAACCTTAACCACCCCGTGTCATTCACTCATGCAATCTATTCGACTGTTCTACATATTTTTTGGGTAGTAAAAGCGTCATAATTCGGAACTTTTAAAAATGCAATAAAAAGATTACGAAAGAAAACAAGTCCGAAACAATGCGCAAACATGCTTGAAACAACGCATATGCAGAACTACTGACACTCGTTGGCAGGAATTCAAATATTTCTGGCAGAAAAATAGACAAACGAAGAAATATTAATAAAAATGACAGAACGAATGCTTCGATCGACGCACAGAACAACCTGATCAACCTTCTGACCAACAGTTTCGAGAATATATTCTACATAATTATTACATAATTATATAAATATTTCGAAAAAATACAGATCAAGAAAGAACTTTCAATTAATCGCTAAAATAGATTCTAAAAAATCGTCATGATATTTATACAATCTCTGGTGGCATCACCGATTCTCTTTACTGTGCTCAATAATTTGTTGCGGTGCGATATTTAACGTTATACTTATAATTTAATAAGAATCGAATATGATCTTTCTGCATTTTGAATCTTAATTAATTTCGCTTAATTTTTTGTTTTTCTTCATACATTCTAAGAATTTATATTTTTATTAAAGTTATTATTTTCATTTCAATTTTTAATTATGTACGAGTATAATAAAAATACTTTATTTAAGTTATCATTGAACTTTGTTGCATTCAGATAAAAACGGCTTTTAAAACGCAAACTAAAGTCAAGGTTTATAAAACACACGATTATCAGTATAGAAAAAAACTTTTATTAAATACAAAAATACAAATTAATAAAATAATAATAAACAATCGACAGTAATGAGTCATTCACGCTGATAGTGTTTACGGTACAAGCAGGGAATTACAATAATAGTAACTACAAACGTTAAAAGCACATGAATTCAAAATAAAAAGAGTGTTAAGCACGATTATAGGTGAGTAATATGTAGTTATGAATATTTATAAGAAATTAATACAAAATATGGTTTAATGCATTCGATTAGCAGACGGGGTGGTTATTGAATTAGTTAAATAAGTAGTTACTCATTACCAACAACCATTAGTTAGTTATTCCTTCCCTTCCTTTAATCACTACGTTTCGTAAATTCAGTTAATAAATTCAATGTCATGTTTGGACTTCTTATTAAAGTAGGACAATTAAATAGTCCATTGTCCGCAAATACAGCTACTGAAAAATGTTGTAATTCTAATTCTAACTGCATTATATTAAGAATTCAAAAATCTGAATCTCACTTAGTTCTTTTTTTTCTTTTCTAGTTCAAGCAAAATTAAATAAGAAATATATAACAGATTTTTATGGTTGAAAATCGAATAAAAGCATTTCCATGATTTACTCTTAAATTTGTCAGCATTTTGACCCTTGATTGAACTTTCTTCAATAAATTGAACTGCTAAGTAATTAAAAAAACGAGGCCAAGCTATAAAATTTTAAGCAAATTATATTTTATGTTGTACATATTTAACTGTTAAACGCAGTAAACTGAAAAACACACAGATTTCCAATTGAAAATTTTACCGGACTCGTGAAAACTATTTATTGAATTGGAAATCCACATTCAAAAACACATTGTATAAAAAAGTCTATGACGTCATTAATAATATATGTGTGTCTGAATATTAATATAATGCTTTGTTAGCAGGCTAAAAATAATAAAAATTACTAACAAAATACTAATAACATCCACAGGTTATGCTATTCAAAGAAACCAAATGAAGTGTATAGACAAAGTGCTAAAATACTCTTCTCTATCTTATCAACCTTCTGTTTTGAGATACAAAAAAAAACTTTCTTCCATCTGGCATCGACTCAAATATCGTACAAAACGTAAACGAATTTGTAATGTTTACCTTTCCTCAAAAAACATTCCAATCTCGTATAAAAGTACCTAAGTAAGTAAGCGTTTTTATTGTGGTTCAAAGTACGCATTACATTATAAATTCTTGGAGAAAACGAAATCTTTGGAGGGCATGCAAACAACATATGTACAAGTTCGTATAAAAACAACATTAAAATTAAATTATAGTATATTATATCACAAAAAGTAATCAAAATAAATCGAGTAACTAAAATAATTGTAATAAAATCCCGCAAACAATCAGTGCCGTTTATTGCACTGAATCTTAAACAGTATCCAATCTTAATGTTAACATGCAAATATTCCTGTAATCACCATTCGACTAGCCAAGTGAGCAACGAGGAGGAAAATTTAATGAAGTCTGATTTAATAACAATTTTTAGTTACAGTTCTTAAAATATTCTGCCCACAATTCCGTGAATTTTAAACAACTTAAAATCCTCTTTCACCACAGGAGTCCATCGTAGGATAAACATTCCACCAGAATGTGGAATAAAGACTTCATATTTTGATTATTAACTAAGTTATTTTTTCTTCATCCGTGTATTTTTATAATCCGTACATTTTTTGTTAATCATTAACACACGCAAGAGTTTTCAAAACTTTAAATGCTTACTGTAAATACATACAAATGTACCTGATAAAGATTATGTCCGATATAAAAAAGTTATGTTGATGTCAAAACTTATTTGCAGATTACTAAAAATAGTGCATTAATAAAAATTCTATTTTTATTCATGAGAAAAAAGCTGAAAATATCATGAGTAGAAAAGAAAACATCTTTAACATTTTCAACTGAGTGCTTATGCGATTTTTCTATCAAATCCCAATGGAAATAAAAAAAAAATATAACACAAGTTTTGTTTATTTAGATTTTTATTGTCTTTTTTTCAAATATGAATTTTTAAAAGAGAACTTCTAAATTTAAGAATGAAATTAGCGCGTTTTAAGGATATCGATACAAAGCAAAAGATGTTACAATTAAAATATATAATTTAATATTGCAGTTATGAAATTAAATAAGTTTTTAAAAATTTACATAAACGAATTTTACATCGTTTAAATAAAATCGATACACTACGTGACGTAAAATTCTAAATATTCAAGAGCAGAATTTGATACAATACGACCTCGCTACCCCGGATTATTCAGTAATCCGATCAGCTGTTCAAACAATCTATATTTTACTCAGAAGTCCGGACAGTCTTTTGTGGTTTGATTTCGTCCTTTAAGTTTTAACGGAACCTGAGCAGTTCAGGAAAAACTGAATGTTCTCTTTTTATTTCGATATTATTTTTGACAAATTAATTTCAAGCAGCGAATCGAAAATTAAATGATTATAGCTCTCGGTTATAATAATCTTGATGTAATGTTGATATCATAGTTAAAAACGCCTCGAATTGAAAGTAATCAATTGACTTTGAACAAAAGAAGTTAAGAAGAATTTCAAGTAAATCATTTATAATATGCTGCAAATTTATATTAACTGTTGCTCGGAATACAATAACACTTTATCTCCTACCCCCACCAACGCCACACCCGGCCTCATACAACCGATATTCCACATATTCCGCCACTACTCAAGTGCTCAAATGCTGTGCACCCTGCGCAATACTGACAGCAATCATCAGCAATCATCAAAAAGGTGTTTGGTTTGGTGTGATTTCGTCATCGCACTGTTTGGTTTTGTATATAATTTGTTGTTGGAAAAACAAATTTAAAATCGTTTCATTTTCAAAAATTCGAGATAAAATAAACCCGAACAACACCAAAAAAGAAGACAATAAAGTGAGTGAATGGTTGAATGTGTGAGTGAATAACTTAATGTTGACAGCAAACAAAGCAACAAAACAAAAACAAGAGTATTAAATAAACGTAACTAACTAATTGCACGAAAATCAAGGTGAACTAAACGCAGCGGTAATTAAATTTATAAATTGCACAGCCCAAAAAAAGGAGCGAAAAAAACAAAACACTTAAAATTCCAATAAATTAACATAAATTTCCTTTGGGAATTGTTTAAATTCTTGACTGCCATTTTCGGTGAATTCAAATTCTTTGCATATCTGTTGCACAAATGTTGCTAGCGCGGAGAAGTGAGCAGCGGAACTAAAGAAAGAAATTACCTAAACTGCAAATCAATATGCGAGTACATCGTCTTCGGTCGAAGATCCTAGCGTTTGAAGTGTTGCTAAAACGTCACCGTGTTTGATATAATTAACCAGAAACAGCTTTTATTTGCAGACACCATCATGTGGTTTGATTTGAATTCGATATCACAAGAATTTGATTTAAATGTGTTTCTGTTGCTGTTGCTGTTAGTGCACATTGCAGGTGCTCATTGACTGGGATTGGAATGCTTTATTTGTCCGAACCTAAGACACGACAAACGCGGTTGTAATAATAAAAATATTAACAACAATAACAATTACTACGGACGACAACGACGACAGTGTAACCGAAAGACTTAAGTCAATCTAATGAGTCACAAATCACGACTGAGACGCTGACAAAACACAGCTTTATTAACTGCGATCATGTTCTGTTCTAAAGAAGAAGAGAACGCAGGAGAGTATCAGAGCATTAGTAGCAGAGAAAACGGAATAAAAGGCAGAAATGGTAAAGACTTTATTTATAATTGTAATTCACTTTTAATTCAAATATTGTACTCGGGTCCATGCACCTAAAAGAGTTTAATTTTGTGAGATTCCACTGTTAAGGGATAAATAAATAAATAAGAACTAATATATATTGCTCTTTAAACACCCAGCTTAACTATAAAACAACTTTTTAATCAAAGAAACACTCGTCAGTCGTTCAGAGAAATAGACGATGGATGGCAGACAAGCGTATGAACAGACGACGTTCATTCATTTGGTTTATTGTCAAAAGGTGAAGTTATCGTACTTCATCAGTCGCTGTCTTGGTTCGCTGTCAGCACTTTTGGGCATTATTTTGTTTCTGTTTCAGTTGGTAGACGTTATTTTTTCTGATCGTCGTTAATGTAGTTGTTGCTGGTTATTTTGTTGCTGACTTTGATGATTATTTTTTGGAAAGTGTTCGTTATATCTCTAAATTTGTAATAAAATTACTTTTTGCTGATTCTGTGTGAGCTTTTTCGTGTATGTAATGTAATTAATCAATTTTCAGATTTTTAAAGTTTAATTGATGCCGAAAGCGTTAAAAAACGATGCTAAATATTATCTAGCAAATATGATTTGAAGCTATACATAGTATATTAGTAAAGCGTTAAATGATTATGATAAACACATCACAATAAGCTTATAAGATACCCTTTTTATTCTCTATTCTATTTATTTATGATAGAAGTAGGCGTCAAATATGCTCTTCATTATAAGAAACCTTATATTTAAATATCTTATTATCAGTTTTAATTGAAAGAGTTTAAGTAAAATAATAAAGTTCATTTATATGGTACTCACCGTCTCCTACGATCCTCATCAAGTATTCCCGACATAATTGAGCTGAGCTGCTATCACCGCAGTGTATATGTTTCACCAATGATTATTCTTCCAGAGATATTATTATGCAAACTAATGGTGAGCAGAAATCTGTGACAAATACGACTCCCCTCGATTGATCAGCGGCGTAATTGTTGGCGTCGTTTTCGATGGCAACATTAAAGATCGTCTGTATACTTTTAATGGTACGAGCGACTGTGGTAAGTGTTGGGTGGGATGAGAGAATAAGTACATACAACCAAGTCAAAGAAATTCGAATGAGATATTAAAATATCTAAGAAGATAGCAGCAGTGCGGATATAAATATGGGTTGAGCTTCAGAAAACAATCACGACGTTTGCGAATATAATGAACACAACATTTGAGTTTGTCAACCGGTTGGTTGTGTTTTGTTTTTTTTTTCACCAAGTGGCTATCGGCAAACAGCCAACAAGTGGAACGCGCAAAGCTTATCACAGGCCACAACAACGTACTGTTTCTTATGCCTGTGTCTCGTCCGGGAGTTCAGCAAGATTGCTGCAATTAACTAAATCCAATTGTCGAACTCCAGAGTTTAGCAAAATTACCGATTTTAGCACTAAACTGTGATCCCTCCTTCCTAAATGTGGTCTATTTTCAGCGGGAACGGTTAAAGTGGAGAATTCGGTTTTTTATTTTTCCTGAATTTGTAAAAAATTGTTTCTTTTTTTCTGTTGTCGCGACTAATATCGTAACTGATCTGTAGTTGCTTTCTTAGCCATACTTTCGCTACTTCTTTTGTTTTGTTATGGTTTTTGTTTAATTATTAATTTTTGCCCATATTTCTTTTAACAACGACAACGCCAACAAATAATCAGCCACTTATTGTTATAGTTCGTTGCATAGATAGCTTAAGTACGTTGGTTTTTTTATTAAATATGGAGACGATTTGCTTTAGGTTGTGTGGTCTGTTGATTCGTTGATCCAGGTGAACTCAACTAAGCTGCTATCACATCAGCGTGCGATTCGACACCTCCGTAAACCTGGCCGCTTTGATTAGTGCAGTCTTTTATCTGTTAATTAAATTAATATAAAATAAATAAAATAAAATATGGCAACATCAAATAATTTGCACATTATAATTGGACATTATTTGTTTGGTTTTTATGTACCATAGAACTTAGAACATTAGCTAGTTATGTATATGTATACTTGATATGTATGTATATAAATACTAGTATATAAGCCTGACTTCGCCAGGAAGTTATTATTTTTTATTTATTTCGTAAAACAATTGCGAAGTCTTTTGGACTTTATCACCTTACACTTTTTTGGTTTATTTATTTTGGAGCATCAAAAGTAAAAAATTAATCGCAATTAATATCGATTGTTTGAATTTGATTCAAATATTGCTTGAGAATATTTCTTTAAAAACAACATTATTTGTGATAACCGTCGTCTCCACCAGCGGTACTGGCAGTTTGAATTGGGAATGGTAAGTGTGACCTCCTTTTAAAAAGTTGGCCGCGATTCCCGTGAAGGCCAAAGGTGACGCCTTTCCTCGCACCACGCTCAAGAGGGTTTTGTATAGGTAGGTTTTTCCACTTCCCCCAGGTCTATCTAAGAAGAAGCATTTTGATGATCTGCTAGATGTGTATATTGCATCTATAACTATTAAAGCAACACCCTGTTCATCGTTTAAATTTTCGACATGCTGACTTCTACAGCCTCAGCCAGTGTGGCTTCCCAAAATGAATCGTCTTCTAAGATACCCAACTCCTTGCATGCCGTTTTGAATATGACCCCGTGCACAGTTCTTAGGTTCTCAAAACTGATTACTCCTGCCACATGTAATAGAAGTAGTCTTAGATGATATCGCTCACCTTCCCTTATAGTAATGTTCATTTTCTAAACAACTAAACACACACCACCTAAAATAGTAACAATCAAAACAAATTCAATGAAATTAAACTATTATGAAAAATTATTAAATTTTTAAATTATTAAATAATTAAATTTTTAAATTATTAAATTATTAATTTTTTAAATTTTTAAATTGTAAAATTTTTCATAATAAAATCTGACAAATTAATCAGCACAATCTAGGAAAAAAAATACAAATTTCCTCCCATTCCGATTTTTGCAAAAAAATGGCGAAGCCGTTTGGATTTTTGAAATTTGCGATTTTTCTCATCGACATTAGATGCCCAGGAACATCTGTGAAAAATTTCAGGTTTCTAAGTGATGTTGAAGTCCAAAAAAAAGTCCCGGACATATTTTGCTAACAGAAACGCATAGGGATTTTATATATATAGATTTTAAAGTAAAATATAAAAAAAGAACCTCAACTTACTGGAGCGTCTCTGCTCTATACGATCAGACTACTTTTACGGTACGTTCTGCAACTTAGCTAACTACATTACAATAAAATAATACATACTTTTAATTTTACCCATTAAAAAATAAACGTTATTTAAAGAAACTTACCTTAACTTAAATAAACAAAATGAAGACTAGTTACCCAGTCCTGTATTGGGCCATTGTTGCTTCAACGACGCGAAGTAAAACCACTTGAGGATTCAGTTCATCTACGACACGAACGGTATTTAATTATCCGAAAACAATTTAATTAATTCGAATTAAATGCGGTATCACAACAATGCTAATGTTTTTAGTTTTTTCAACTACTGACGGCAAGGTATTGTTTTCTTTTTGAACAAAATGCAAAATATATCGTTTTATTAGACAATTTTAAAACTCCCGAGCACGTTTAATAGATTTCTGCTGGTTACTTGCAATAAAAGTAAATAAACTAAAAACCCACAGCATTTGTAATTCTTCCAGTACTGATTGGTGGTTTTTCCTGCCTTTACTGCACTTATAAATTTTTTTTCTATTTAATTTTTCACATCTTCCGTGGTTGTTCTAAATAAATTTTAGGAGTGCGGAAAGCTTACATATTTATAAATCATTGTGTATTCCTTTACAAACTTATGCTGCTATGAATAACGCAAAATAATTAAAAACGCTTTAAGAACAGGAAAAAACCAACACTAAATTTTCGCGTAAATCCGTCAATCACCTTCAGAGTTCGATAGGGTTGCAACAGTCCGTAGTTTCGTGGTACTTTGGGATTGTTTTCAATGGAAAGGACTTTTTTGGTACGAGGGTACTTGTTTTGTTCAATCGTTGTAACGCGATAAGAAATTTCGTATCTTTGAACGTAATCATTTTTTGGAAAATATTTTTGCGAAATACTTCATTTAAGGTGCGTAATTTTTGATTTTCTTTTCCGGTTACGGTCCGTTTTCTACCCGAATTGTACTTTCTGCTGTCTAGTCATAGTACGTTTTGTTATAAATCTGTGCAACCACACGGTTCAAGAAAAATGGTGCCACGCTGCCAACCACACAAAGTAGAAATTTCGAACTTCAGTGGCTGTGTTCAATACACCATTTGTAATTATATCATTAATAATAAATGTTCCACAATAAAATTCGCTAACAAAATTTCGTAAGTAACAATGTCAAATATTTCCCTAATTGGATACGAACACGCAGTTGGCTGTTGTTCTAATTATATTTTCTTAGCGGCATCGCTGCATATCTGCTTCTTTTTGTCTATGCCAACCAAATTAGTACTCCAGTCCTACAACTACAATATCAATTTTTGACAGGCTATAACTCGATACTATACTAGACCAAAAAAAGGTGTTTGTAATCAGCTTAAAAAAACTAAAATTACAACAAAATTGAAGTGATTCCACAACGGAACTTTTCTATTATTCTTAATAACATTCTACGTGTCAACTTTTTTATTATGAATTCAAAAATTAACCTTTTTTGAAGATAAATGTTTAAGGTTAAATCTGCCATTCCTATTCTATCTTGCATATTTTTGTAGACATGTATATAATTCACAGTGAAATCATAAGCCTTTTGTTAAATTCCTAAAAACAACCTTTTCTTAAATTTGAAGGTGTTTATGAACACCCCCGCAATGACACTACATAGAGTAAATAAAAAGCTGTCAATAGTTTTGAACACATCCCGCGCTAATTTGACAAAATCCAATGACCAAGGTAAACACGGAACAGTCAAAAATTGAAAGCCAGTGTGGGTTATTGTGTTTTGCAGAATAGAAAATTGTTAAATTTGATCAGAAAATAGTTTTTGAGTCCATATGTGCAGAAAATAAATGTGAATAAGTAGGGAATTTAATTACTAAAAGAAATATCTTCACAAATAATTAAATATATTGCGAAAATCTCGAGACCTACATTCAAAAATTTTCCTCAAAGCAGTGGAAAAGTTTGCAATACGCATTTACTGCAAAAGCAAGGAAAAAGTGGAATAGCCGGAGCAGCGGCTAATCAAAGTAGCAACAGGTAAGTCGGCGAAAGCTTGCGGAATGATCTGCTGTATTCATGCAATAGGGTGAAAGGGTCAAATGAATCGGATTAATTGACCTCACTTTAAAATGCCGAACTATCAGAATGCAATTATGAACACAATCCCTCGCCTTTGAAACGTTCGAAAGAATGAATGGATTGTGGCTAATTCAAAATCAAGTGCATTTTAAATTTGATTTTTATGCGTATTCAATCAATTGGAAAAGCGTTCAATAACACTTATGTGGTTTTTCCAATTGATCAAGTTAGATTGAAGGCGTTGTCATTCTCACACACAAAAAGCACTTAACAGGTTTTGTTAGCAAGTGTCTGGAAAACTCGGTTTTGCATTTATTCGGCTAAACGACGGTTGAACGCTAAGCAGCCTCATCAAGGTTAACAAACAATACAGCTTTCGACATACTTAATGCGGCTTAGAATTGGCTTAAAAATTGATTATTCAATTTATACTTGTTTCTGATGGGATGATCACCTAATTCGGTTCGGTGATTCGGTTATTTCATCACGTTAAATTAACTAATAATAAAATCGCAGTAACTCGGAAGGAATTAAGTATACTATACTTTACTATTTTTATTTTTTAATTATACCTTAAATATATAAAGAAACACAGCCACCGATGGAATTATATATACTTACGTCTATGTGTAGTATGAATACAAATGTGCTTAGCTAGAATACCATAAAGTTTTAAAACTTGTTACCACGAAAGTTTGCCTTCACGCACCATGACAACTTTTTCATGTCGTTTAATTAGTCCTCCGTAAACTCCTTGAAACTCTCGGGTGACACTCCCACTTCATTGTCGTGTCACAAATCCTGGCACTCTGTTGCAGTAGGCAGGCGTTCATGCATGCAGTAGAACACCGCTATTGATTTTTTTTCGATGATTTAGTCATGTTAATGGAAAAAGCCAAAATGTGTGTAGAATCAGTAAAAACTTTTTACTAAAAAGTGACTTTACTTATTTTCTTATTACGTGGAGTTTCGTATTTTGTGGCCGTTCGTTTTCGCCGGTGTCATTTTTTGTCAATTTCATGCGGTTCTTTATAAGTTTTATAAAAAACATTCTCTTATCAGTTCACCTCTGTTTTTAGAATGTTATTTGCTTCCTTTTACTCATTATTTTTTTATGTTTTATCTTTTTATTTCGTTGCTTTATGTTAGTACAAAGTCGCTGTTGTTTTCTTATTGTTGTTGTACTGTTTGCTGAAACAATAGCAGAACAAGAACCAAACCGTCTTATTTTTAGCTAGCCTAACCTAATCTAATCTCAGGTTCTTCTCCAACACTTATTTGCACCCCAAATGCAAATTAAATGTCTATGTAAAGGACATTTGTGTCATGTATTTATTGTATTTTATTAAAATTTTGCTAAGAATGTGTTAAATGAAATATGATACAGAAAGATTGTCTGCTGAGAAGAAAAGACAATTTTAAATAAAACGATGTTAACAGTTGACAGTTGAACGATGACAATTTTAAAAAGCTTTATCTTTCCAAAATATTACCTTTATTCTCACATAATCAATTTACAATTTAGTTTTACTTATTTATTTATATTTATATTTAATCAATACAGTTTAGATAACCGTAACTAATTGCTTTTATCAACTGTTATTTTGTTTGCATAAATACAAAAGCTCAATATGACTGTTATTTTTTTACGTCATCAAAATAATGATTATTTCTTATTTTCATTATTGATTTAATACTTAGTTGGATTCTAAATACTTAAATTGTATTAATTTTTTATAAAAATCGAATTCCGAAATTTGTTTAATGTGAAAGAAAATGCGATAAATATTTGCACGATGGCAACCTTGTTGCTGACGTCCGTAATGATAATTAATCACCTTTTGAGTGTACTTCGCTGTCTCTTTTTTGTCTCTGGAATTAAATCGCGCTAATTTGCAACTTTTTCAATTATCTTCATAAATATTTCTTTCATCGACTCTGCGTTTATTCAAGTGTTTAAATTCTGAAAGATCTGCATTCAGATGCCTCGCACGTAGTTCAAATTTGCAATTTATCTGTTTATTTGTTTAGTTTATATTTATCTTTAATACGAGTTTTTTTTTATGTAAGTATGCACGTCATGAAATTGCAATCAAGCTTCTGAAATATAATTTGGATAATGAAGAATGCTGCTGAGGCTTTTAAGACGAGGCGTAGACCGATAAAACCGGAAGCAACCAGTTTTGAGGTTAATTAAATCCCTTAAACCTATAAATTGTTTCGAAAACTTTCCACTACAACGAAATTTTAAAAGTAATAATATGTAAGTAATAAAATAAAAGTAATAATAATATTTAAAATTATATATATATATATACTACTATAATCTATTATACTACTAGACAATCTCTGATTTCATTTAGCATTTTAAACCTTTGAGTTTCCCCAACATTTTACATGAAAAATAATTGCATTTGTGTTCAAGTGATTATAAACACGACGTTACAACGCATTTCGCGTGACTAAATTTCAGAATTCCACATTCAATTCACTAATACTCGTAACTAATTTGCTGCTAGATGCTGTTACCGTTGCATTAAATCTGTTTACATCACTTCCTTTTAAGTTGGCTAAATTATGGCTGATTTAAGTATACGATTGTTAAGTATCATAATTTAGAGATTTGCTCAATCTTACAAGTGAGGAGTATAGAATTAGGAAATGACGAATAAACACAGATTAGAAAAAAAATAAATTTGCAATCTTTTATAAGCAAGTGAAATGAATTTAATAAAATAAGCCTCTCAATATATACAAGATACAATACAAACTAGTTTCATATGCAAATAGATTTATATGCTTAACTGCAATACTTTCTCCCATTTCTCTCTTTGTATATCTCTATGCACTTCCAGTGTAACAGGTATTTGTCGAATTTCTGTCATTATGATAATAATTTGCATAATTTATTTGCTTTACTTTCTTCTTTCATCAAATCTCTGAGTATAACAGAGACTGCAATGATAACCTTTGAAATACAAAAAATACAGCGACTTGCTGATTATTGTATGAATGCAAACAGCAATTTAATACTCATCTGAATCAGTTAAAGAATACTTCTAAATACAATCATCTTTTATACCTGTTCCGAAAGTGTAACCTCAGGTGATTGTTAGTTGTTGTTGTGTTGTCAGTGAGAGCAATGAAAATTCTTTTTGTTTTTTATGCGCTGAAAATTAGTTCGTATGCAAAATAATGAATAACAATTTATTTAGCATTATCTGCTCTAAGCATTTTGTTTGAAGCTGGCAAGCAACCGCAATGAAAGCAAACAGCGCGCAGAAGTCACGATTGTGTCATGCGATCGACGCCGTTGGTGTTCAATTTTTTTCTGAATTTCGTAATTTGCATGTTATGCGTCTTTACTCCCTTTCGTCCGCTGATTCTAAAGATTTGTCTGGTCTCAAATGTGAGTATTAACACAGAATAAATAGTATATATATATACTATATACTATATATATACTATATAGTATATACTATTTATTCTGTGGTATTAATGAATGTATTGGCCTTAGTCACGCTTTTAATTGTGTTCTACAATCATATAGCATACATTCAAGTATACATCCATTTACCATCTTCACAAATTATACATAAAATCCAGAGAGATCTGGATTGCTACTTGTTGAACTTGGATTTAACACTTTGTATATATAATACTATATGTACATATGTATATGTGTGTAAGCGCGTGCGTCTTTGTATGTATGAACGTTAATTTATTATAAACTATAATTCATCGTTCGCAACTTTTAGGCTAGGTTAGGTTGCTGAAAACGCGTTCTAAAGGGTATTAAAAAGCATTCATATACAATCGAATTACATATGGGCTTGTATTGCACTATTCTGGTTGATGGTGTGGGGGCAGCACACTGGAACAGTTATGTATATAAAACCCAAATGAAGTTTATTAATCAGCTTGGCTACACGCAGTATCATTTGATACGGTATCACTCAGTTCGTTGGAGAGAGAGACGGGGAAGAAAGGGAAAATTCTACACACAAGTATCAAGTGTAGAGAATTTTTGATACCCAAATTTACCCTGCTTCTCTCGGTATCATTTACGCACACAAGTAAGCAGTTGTCAACAGCAACCAAACAGTCGGCCATAATAAATTCGAACGGTTGCAAATGGAGTTGAAAAAATTCCCTTTTTCGGAGAAATTTCGTTTATTTGTCCCATTTGCCTTATTTTAATATCAAGTCACGAAAAGTTCAAAAACAATTAAAAAGAAAAGGGGAAAAGATTAAGCACTTCTCGAAGTAACCAATGTTGTTGTTGTTTCTGGCGTACATTACAATTAGAAAAACATTAATTAATGGAAAAAAAGTACTAAAAATCTAAAATTTTATTTTTCATATCATAGTGGTATCTCGTAAAGTTTAACAGATATAGGCCTGGAATTTAGAAACATTAAAGGGCTATAATTCGGGAACTAGACGAGAGCAATACAAATTATTGTTGTTAGGGTCAGCGCCAGAAACAACAACAACATTGGTTAGGTCGAGAAGCGCCTGATTTAAGCCGAAAATGCAAACGTTTTAGGTAAAAAAATAGACATATTTAAATAAACATATTTCGTCCATCCTTAAATAGCAGCTATAATAGTATGTGCCGGGCCTTAGAGTTCTTAAAAACTCTTGAGTGTTTCCACGAACACTGCGATTCTTCCTCCACTTCTTTACCCAATACGATCGATTCCTTTGCGAATCTTCATCGACTACAACATAGCATGCAGCAGCTGTTGCCATCGCCGCAACACAAGCCATTTGAGATTCCTCCATTATTATTTTTAAATAAATTAACTATTTTAAAAAAATTTCACAACACAACGATTTCCACTGAACAAGAAAACCATAGTGAATCAGGTAATTTCCATTGAACTAAAATTTAAACATGGGATTTTTAGAAATCCTATTTTTCCTTTACGCATTAATCATAATATAATAATTATGGCAACTACGGACAACATTTTGATATTCAGTAAATTTCACACATACATTGACATAACATGTTTATGGATTTTGAAACTAAATTTGATACCACAATGTCTAGCCATCGCTGGTATCATCATACCAGTAGTGATACCGTATCAAATGATACTGCGTCTAGCCAAGCTGAATAGCCATACCATGAGTAAATAATCTTTGTTTAATGTTAGGTGATAGTCACACAATTATAATAGTTACAGTTATAAATAAAAATACAACACGATGAACATGTATGTTTTATTCTGATTATTCTGATGATTTACTTATTCTTAAGTAAGCGTGACTAACAAACATCATTTAAATAAAGAAATCAAAGTAATTATTAGTGCAATGCCGCAGGTAATCGAATCATTAGATATGCATAGAATAAAAATTAACTTAATAAATGATTTACCAACAAAATATTTAGTCCAACATTTTCTATATACATATATTGTGCATATATCTATACATACATACATACTATGTATGAACATCGTGTGTATGATACTGATTCAAGTTTTTCTATTCTACCATGTATTGCAAACCGTATGATTGTTTTCGAGGTTATTAAATATCGTTCCCTTCATTCGACTGAATTTGAAATTTAAGATTCCCTCCGCCTCCGTAATTATAATTACACACTGATGCTGGCGTTTTTATTGATGTTGCAGTTTCTAAACTGCAATCTAGAATTTATTCCAGAGCAACAAACGGCTCAGTATACTAAACATTAGTAAAGCTCGGTTACTCTCTGTCTTGGAATGACATCGGATACTCGTTTATGTATAAATATATATACTCGAGTGAGTATATAAGTATATTATGTAGAATTTATTTACAATGTTTATACTACATTCATTCAATTTAGCAGAGATTTATTCGGATTTGTTGTTTGTTTTGTTGTTGATCGACATGATCGCTAAAGACGCTATACACAAGCATTAAAATTGTATGTAGATTTATACTTGAATGTTGAATTTCTCTTGAATTTTGAATATCATACTTTTATAGTTCCTTAAAAATTATATCACAGGAACACATGTACGAAAACCAGATAACTTTGTACCTATAAACAACGAAGGCATATAAAACACTTCTTAAAATTACGCTTATCAGCTGCTAACTGCCAGCTAGAAAAAGTTATCAGATGTACAGAGATATGAGCTCTTTAGAAGATGACTTCAGTGTCAGGTACCTATATTTACCTATATTTTTGTACTCGTGTTTGTTTATGATGACTCGCATTTTTGTACTATGCAATGTTTATTTTTCTGAAGCTGACAGGCGAAGAAAGGTGGCAAAATCGATTATTTTTATAATTAAATCATTGATTTTTTTTTGCCAATCTGTTAGCAGCCTAATCATTTATTTGTTGTGTTCTTTTTTAATTTAGATAAACACACACAAATTTTTTTTTTTGTATTTTCTTTATTTCTTTAATTATTAATCTTTAATCTGCTGCGAATATCCGAAGGACACATGGAACCATCTAATAATATTGTAATAAATAATTTCCTTTGCATAGGAAAAGACTTTTTTTAATCTTTTGATTAATTTAGTACAGGACGGCTCTTAATCTGTCAAATAATCAAAACAAAACATCACTTGAAACCGCCAATAACAACAAATAAGCCGTCTTCATCTAAAATTTAAAAGATATGTGGTTCTCAAGATGATATTTCAATGTAAAGCATTTTATTTTTAGCCTCTCCTTTGGTTATGCAACAGTAACAGTATATCGACACTGAATAGTTGAGAATAAATTTAGAAAAAACTACTCAACCATATTGTCTACTATTGACCTGATTGTCTGATCCCCTCCTCCTCCCCCAACCCCCTGCGCAAATGCTGTTGCATTATTAAGTGAATAATTATGGAAATACGAAAGTGGGGTGTTTTTACACGAACTACGTAACAAATCAACAGATTTGTTCGTTACTTTAAGTATTTAAGAGCTATTCATTTGTGTGAACTGAATTTAAGCAGCTAATAAGGAAAGTTCTAGGATTATGTAATCAGCCGGTGCGAATTTGAATAATTTATAGACGAGTTGATAAAATCAAGAGTCGAGAAAATCTTTTCTACTTAAAAGTTCATTCTTTAAAAACTGTTTAATGTGTAATATATACAATTTTAATTGTTGAGGATGAAATTATTTGGTATTCATACATTTAATATCTTAACAACATCTTAACATATTTTTAAAGTGTTAGTTTAAGATTTAAATAATTACAGATTCCGAATGATTTACACATGCGTTTCTTTAAATTGATTTCAATTAAATTATCCGATTGATTATCTTTTGCATCGAACTCGCATAAATTTATGCACGTCGCTTAAAGTAATTAAACGCTGTAAAAAAAATCTTGAATCTGATTGGATCACTGTTGCACTCTACGCCAGGCATTTCCAGACAGAAAACGCCGGAAGCGACTGAATATATAACATCAAGAATAATAATAATAAAGACAACTCGTTAATTATATTAACCTTTATTTATTTTTTGTTACCTTTATATTCTATAACATATTTACTAAAATATTAAGAAACACTTATAAACAATCATAGTTAGAAGAATTAGTAGAACTTCTTTAATGATCCTCTCTTCTCCCTTCTTCTGGCTTCCTGTTTCTATAGCTTTTGTAATTCACATTCGGATTTTTTTATAATCATTATCAAATATTATATTGCATCACTATTCCTATGAAATTTAATAATTACTGCTGAATCAAATACAATACCTTTTTAATCGAACGAAAGATTAATGTTCTAAAACAAAAGACAGTCCATTATTTCTGACTATAAGGCTGTCAAACCCTTTGAATGAATTGGCTTTGCGCTGTATTTTCTTTCTTATTCTCGAAAGTTAATAAACTAATTGAAAATATAATCATTTTAAGCTCTTAAATAGTCAGTCATGTAGTCAATCCTTAAGATAGTCGATTGTCAGTTAGTCTGAAATGCAGTCCAACAGAGTCACTGCGTCTAACCGAGAGTCTGTCAATCCGTTTGTTACGTATCACGTTAGTCACGAGAACGTTTGGCGTTTGTCCGTCAAGAGTTGTGTGTGAAATGATCAATTTAATTCAATTCATTTCAACTGGAGGAACACTTTGCAATAACATTCAAAATTAATCGCTTCCACTCGTAACTTTATGAGCGAGTTCCCGCTATATACTAACCAGAGCACATAAAATCACCCGTCTTTACACATCTATTCATTTACGTACCAAGTAACTATGTTTTTTTTATCAATTGTATTCATTGAAATACAGGGTGTTTCTATCGGCAATTTCGTTGTTTTGATGATTTTGAGAAAGTTAGAAAATTACATAAAATAAATTCTCATTAATTCTCTTAAAGCTAATGCTGGTTTGATGTGTATCAAAAATATTATGTAGTATACTCTTATCCATAGATAAGAGTACATAACCATGTACATACGTACGGTCGAGTCAATTGGTTGAGTTACTACTGCTGCCACAGCCTTGAACAAACAACAGGGGCACATCTTGGTGACCTTCTATGCTTTTCTAGGGCTGTGTACTGCAGTCTAACCTAGAGCAAGCTATGTGAGACCTCTATATATAGGAGTCAGCCGGCGTAAACACAAACCTCAGTTACTGCAGGTTCTCTACACTTCCGGTAGGCTTCGCTGACAGCTTGTCCAAGTCTGTAAGATGAACCGAGGTGTTTCGTTCGTTTTCCGTCCTGAATTGCGAAGTGCTCATCGAAGTGCTTCCACATGACGCTTGAGACTTGGCATGTGGATGTACATTTCCATCAACCATTAACCCCTGGTCCCTGTGTTGTATAGTCGAGCAATCCTTTGAACCTTATCCAGCTTATAAACGTATGTAGGTCTTCTTTGTTATGCGGGTCACAACAGCACAGTACCATTGAGAAAAATAGACCGGACTACTGCTGTGTAAGGCCAATGCATGAGAGTGAGGGTGATACCCCAACATACTCCTACAGGTGTAAGGAGTCATACATATTCTCTCCACGTCAGCTTATTGTCCAAGATTACTCACAGTTACCTGGTGGTTGACTTTATTATAAGCCTTTGTTGTCTCAGCATTGGCGCAGTGCAAGTTGGGACCTTGCATCTCCTTGTGAGGAGAACGATTTCCGTGTTTTACATACATAAAATAAAAAATTATCATTTTCTGGAAGGGAAACACACCTTCGGGTGTAGAATTTACGTAAATATTATATATTGTGAATGATGTAGATGTTCCTTTTGCTTGATTTACAATCCTTTATATAAAAGCTTTTTGAAGATAAGAATAAATAATAAATTTAAATAATTGCAAGAATTGTCTGAAACAATCTAAATATTGTATTGTATAATGTAAGAATAAACTTAGTTAAATGCAGTTTTAGGGAAAAGAATTTTATATCATTATAAGAGTATTTTTTTAATGATTTATTTCTATTGTTCTTTTTTTCATCTTTGGTGCTATAAATTCACCCGCAGGTGACAATTGTTATTGTTGTTAATAATCAAGGTTAACTATACCCTGACTCGATCATATCCGAGAATATACTAGAATATACTAGTATATGTACTACGTACATATACATATTAACCTAGAAGAGCTTTTATCATTTTTGTGGTGTTTTTGATTAATAGACATTGTTTTCTTCAAAAAGTGATAATCTCGTTTGATTAGGAATGTAAATAAAACGCCTGAAGAATTCTGTGGCCACAAACCAAAATCGCCTAACTCGAGTTAGGACGAAAATTAATAAATTGCGCTTTATTCAACCCTGATTTCGATATTTTTGTAATATTTGTAGCTGGTTTATTATAGAAGTTATTCTGTAAAAGCAACACAGCCTAAGTTACTTATACATCATTACATTATTTTTGGTTCTATATTACAATTAAGTACATTGTAATACCTGGTAATATTGTAATATATTGCATAGTTAATAAAAGACAGGACAAAATGTGGTTAATACTGCAAAAAAATTAATAAAATAATTACATGAATTCAAACCTCGAATAATTTTCCTGAAAAATAAGAAAACCCGAGTTAGACTCTTACAGTTTGTGGTCACAGAATGAATCAAACTCACAGCTTTTTCGCCTTTAATTATAATTAATCAAAATCATCTTCAATCAATCAATTTTTAATTGAAGTGTGAAGTTTCTACCTATTAATTTGGTGCAGATTTTGTAATTTATTTGAGATATAAATTCCATTGCATACATATAATTCCATAGAATTCCATTGCAGCGGATCTGTGGAACTACTAATTGAAATGCTTTTGTATTCTTTATTTATTTGCTAATAAATATTTGCCAATATTTTTAGTAGCTAAAATTTGTTGTCAACAGGTTATTTGATTAAAAATACAACAGCAAATATTAAGTAAATTTCGCAATAACCTTGATTTCCTCGATATTCTTGTGTTGGAATAGCTAATTATTATTACTTTACTAATAATCACACATATCTTAATCATTTTCAATCAGATGTACATAGATTATTTGAAGAAAACTAAGAAAATTTGGGAAATATATATATTTTTTCATATATTGTATTTTTACCCACTAATTCTAACCATCAGTTGTAACTTTGGTTACACATGATAAGAATACAGACATATACAATACTTGTGAAGCAGTGCTTGATGACGTGGTACGCATTACATAATTACTGGCTTATCCTGAGGATCTAATCCTGACTATTTCCATTATTTTTTACTACTTACCACCTCAGTAGATAGCTTTTAGACAGAACTTTGTTGTAATTTATTACTCTTACCACATAAATTTGATAAATAACAATAAAAATCATTGTCGACATTTGAAATACCATCCTAATCCAACCTTCCAAATACTTTAAGCAGTGCAATCTCCAACGTTACTTGAATGATCGGGTAGATTTTGAACGAATATAGAAGGATGTTTGAAATAAACTAATCATCATACAGAAAGCTAAATAATAAAATGCAGAAACATAAAATAGAGGAAGAGGAGAGCCGGACATGATAGCTTCAGGTCACATATCGACCGTAGCTGGTCACTTTACAGCGCCTTCAACTTATTTCTCTAATTCTAAACTTGTTTTTATTTCATCTTTAAAAAATTACAAAAATCTATGCGTCTTTTCTTTTTCTACGTAATCATTTTACTTGAAAAAATTTTATTTCAATTAATAAAAATTCGCTAGAAAAGGAATTCGTATCTATTAATTTTTTTAAAATAAATCTCCTGAATCCAAACTTTGCAAACCAAACTAGAAGATGTTCGAATGCTCGGTGTGTTCGATCGTTAGCTTTTTGTTCAACTGCATCTACACTCTCTTCATGTATGCAGTTGAACACCCGATGGTTTTATTTTTTCTGAGTTTCCTGATCGCTTTAGTGTTCGTTGTCAACATACATACCGCTAAATTAATTTGTGACTTTAGCTCTCCAACCAATCCTCCTGGTTCCACCACAAGCATCGATTACGGTCCCGAAAGAGGTGAGTACGGAGATGAATTTGATATTTCCACACGTGCGTCGTAATTCTGCATCATTCCTCCTCCTACCCAGGTCCCCACACTTGGCAATGCTCCGCAGAAAATCAATCTCCCATCAACATTATTGATTGCGATGTACAGAAGCTACCAATACGTGAACTTTTGACTTGGAACCATTACGATGATCTCCCGAGTTGCGTTATGTTGGAAAATACTGGGCACACAGGTGTGGTATTACGTGACATGTTGGGACATGGTGAGACACGACGAAAGATGACGAACAACATACATAACACGACATACAACTCATTGTTTCATCTCCACATTTTATTCTGTGTGGCTCGCTTTAATTGTACTGCATTTCCGATTTCAATTTTAAATTCCAAACGACTATTACAGTTGTTCTGCGCGCCAGATACAACGGTAACACGCCAACCGTAAGCGGCGCCGATCTGCTAGCTAGCTACACGTTCGTAGAGCTCTGTTTTCGCTGGAGCCAATTGAACAGTGAGGGATCGGAGCACATGCTGAACGATAAAAAATTTCCGCTTGAACTTCAGGTGAAGCGCTCTCATTTCAGTTCATCATTCCAGTGGTACAAACAAATTATTTTCCAAAACACAGGCTATGCACCGAACTGGTCCCGCCGCTGAGCCCACCTCCTGTTATGACTTACTAATGATTGCCTACTTCTATGAGGTACAGAAGGATCATTCTTAGTTGCACAAATACACTTTCACCATACACTTTCAATTCTGTCCCTTCGCTACAGCTGTCGGCTAACAACCCCTTCCTGGAACCCATCGTACAGAACTTATATCGCATTCAGAAGCCCGGCAGCCGCGTCGAAATTCCACCCTTTCCATTGGTCTATCTATGCTATCAGTTTCGCACCGGTTTTTACAGCTACGGCGGCTCGCTGACTGAGCCGCCTTGTTACCAGGGCGCCGAGTGGTTTATCTTCCCCGAGCCGTTGGCCGTCAGTGAGCGTCAGGTACTTTTGTAAATAAAATCTCAACACATGTAAACTTGGAAGCGGTTGGAATGCACGCACTGCATTCCATTCGCAATGTATTTGCTGTATTCCAACCTTGGAACGGAATACTCGTGATTTCATTCATTAATGGTTTTGTTTCTGATTCATTTCAAACAGCTGAATGAATTTCGCATGCTTTTAAGCAGCGATGGCAAGTCACGAATTCAGCGCAACGCACGCCCCGTGCAGAACCTGAACGTCTCACGTGTGGTCAACTTGAATCAATACAACCCGTTGGCGGCTGCTGTCCGAGAACAGGATCAGTCGGACGAGGAATGCTTCGGTGTGAACAATGCATTAGATATAGATGACGACGACGACTGTGAGTAAGGAAAGCCGGCACCTAATCCAATATATTTTGCTATCGATGCACATTTTCGCGGCAGCTGCAGTTGAAATGAAGGGCATCTCTTGTATTCTTTTATTGGATAAACAAATGAACGCAATTAAAATAATAATAAAACTGTTTTGTAATCTTCGACAATCACTGTTTTGTAATCGATTTTTGTGTTCGCAAACGAAAGTGGATCCTTTTGAGAAGGTGGATGAAAGGAGGAGGTCGAGTATGACTTTTGTTTCCTAACTAATTAAATATATTTTTATTTTTAGTTTTATTAAAAAAACAATCGCCCAAAAATACGTGTAAACTTCGTTGAAGTTTAATGGAAAATATAGAAATTACTTGAGATTATTAGGGTGACAGATTTATTGGGAAGCTTGACGGTTTCAGTGAGAAATATTGTATTTTTTGTATCCCAATAATATTTTCAAAATACTACCAGCAATCATCGAATATTTAAACCATAAAATAACAATAATTTTACTCTAAAGGCACAATTGTTTCTCTCGAAATCTGTGATGATGAAGGTTAAAGAATTCCCGATTGTAAATTTTTCCTTAAATACAGTATGTAGATATATACATATGTACATACTAGAAATATTTATTGGTTTACGGTACACAAAATGGCCTTAAAAATGTCAACATGTATAATGTTGAATTTATTATATTGTTTTAATAAAAATTTGGTTTAAATTTTCCACAAATTTAATCAAATCACAAAAGATTAATTAATGATTGAGTGCGACAATCCTCGTCAATCAAATACAATATATATGGAGGCTTTAAAGGGCTTTCATTCTCATGGCATTTCACGTTATCATTATTTTTATTTTTTATCGGTAACAAGACAAGGTTGCCGTATCGATTGGCAAAACATAAAATTCGCATTATACACACACACTGGACGAAATTATCGTGCAAACCTGATATCGACGTTACGTTGCGTTCGTGTCTAGCAACATTTTGAATGTCGATAAAGTTACTCGGAGTTATCGCTCGATCATGTTATAAATAAACGTATCAATCAACGTTTACAGTAACAATTGAAATCTTTTCTAATTCTGTATAATTAATTTTTGCAAAATTTATCTACTAATTAATTTCTAATCGTTCTCCGATATCGATAAACCGTTATTCACTTGTTTATTATTATGTGCTATTTAGAATAACAGTGAGTTGCAGCTGATTGATTCTAAGCCGTGAAATTAAAAGAACGTCAGAAAATGTGACGGCCTGCATTAAATAAATAAAGTCTATAAACTCGTAAATCATCCGAATGTGTTGGCAAAAATTAACAATATTAAATTAAAAGGAAAACAAAAAATACGTTCTGATCATCGCACTCTAATAAATAAAGTAAAGCGGTGAATTCTTCGGAGTAGCTACAAAAACTCGTCGAAGCTCCGAAAGAATTCATTCCCTGAATAACACTAGAGTCGAGAACAAGTTGCAGTTGTTTATATTTCGTTTCTATTTCTGTTATTGTTGCTGTTGTTGTTATTATGAGTGTAAGTGTCACGTGATTTTATTATGAATTCAAGTGATCGTTCTTCATTACTTTCAAATGATTCTGTTCCCAACAAAGTTCGTTCTTCTGCGAATTCAATTCAATTAATCGCACCGTGACGTATACGTAACCATTAATTGCGAGTACGAGTAGAACTGTGAACTGCGCCGTCGGTGTCCGGTGCCGTGGACGTGCATATCTGTTCTCGGTTCTTCAACTAATAATTGATTTTCTCCATGGCAATGTTTCCTTGTTTGTCTGAAAGCTATTCGTCGCGCCGCCTGTTGATTTGTCCCTTTAATTCTGAAAATGGAAATCGATGCACGTTACGCTTGCTTCATTGTTTCGCAAATTATATGCATTTATGTGTGAAAAACCTTTTCTTAGACACGTGCATTCATTTAAACTACAGAAACCTGAGCGCGCAACTAAACGCTTGCATTATCGTTCATTAAATGCACAGTGGAGTGCATGGCTAATTTTTTAATAATAATTGGTGCTAATAAAATCATAGCAACGAACTTTGAAGTTATTACTACAATATAATCAAAGAACAGAAGAAACTACAATAACTTGTGTAACTCTTCTCTTCGCTTTAATGCTCAATCAAAGTTTCATTTGTTTTAAGGGATTTAACTGTGCATTTTTAATCTACTACACGGATGGATTATTTGAAAACATACAGTTCATACCTACCATACAGTAAAACAATGAAAGTTTTATCAATATGTAGAAAAAATCCTCTTATTTTCTTACCCTTTGACGAACAACTTTGACTGCATTCTGTATTTGACTAGAAAGTAACATTTAAAGACGCTCCAAGTCACGATAATGTTACCTTTATTTTCATTAGCATTTGTTTGTTTATTTGTCGACAGACGCAAAATAATGTCGAAGCGTTAATTTAACATTTGCTAATTGTAATATAAGCGGTGGTGGGGAGGGGGGGGGGGGGGGGGAGAGGGGAATAGTAAGTAGGATCCAAGAAATTTTCTACTATTGTAATCAAGCTTAGATCCTTTACTAATTCGACTTAATGCCGAGTACTTTCCGAAGAATTTATTAAAGTATCATTATCTGTAAACATACTTGAGTGTTGTCATGTCTCCAATGCGTACAAAAATCTCTTATTTCTCCTTCATTTTCAGTTGATTGCCGCTAGTAATTTTTAATTTCTCGAGCGTTTTTCGAAAAATTCGCCAACACGTCGACATTTCTGGGAATCCGACGTAAACACATCGGGTACGTTTACAAAATCAAGAAGAAACGCAACACAAAAGTGAACGTCACATAAGAAGGCGAGCAGAGGTAGAGCATCGCCGAACAACAACAAGCACTCGCACATTCCGACCAATCGTCTGTAAGGCCAGCTACTACTCCTCGAGCTCGAGCGGGTCGTCCAGCACCAAGTAAAAAATGCCCGTTCAGTCACCAATCGAAATCAGCAATCGCGCCATCGAGCACATCGACGACGTTGATCCACTAGAGTACCACGGCCACTGGGAGCCAGTGGGCATTGCGCGCGTCCAGAACACGGGCACCTCGGCCATGGTTACCTTCGCCAAACGCAAGGAGCAGCCGTACATCATTGGCGGCGCGCTGGCCGATGACAAATACATTTTCGAGCAGTTGCATTTCCACTGGGCCGACACTGACGCCTCCGGCTGCGAGCACACCCTGGAAGGTATAACGTACTCGATGGAAGCGCATGCTGTGCATTACAATTCCAAGTACAAAGACTTCAGCGAGGCGAAAAACAAACCGGACGGCCTGGCTGTGGTGGCATTCTTCATACAAGCTTGCGGCGAAAAAGACTGCCCGGAGTTCAAGAAAATTACCGAAGGCATACGAATCGTGCAGAAGATAAAAACTAGTGCCTCGTTAGATTCAGGTAAGTGTGAGCAGTTGGAAAGGACAAGGTCTTTATTTATATCCCGTTCTTGTTCTTCCAGATTGTCTGTCCTGGATTGGATTGCAGGAGCTGAGCAAACATTATTACACCTATAAAGGATCCCTCACGACGGCGCCATACTTTGAGAGTGTAACGTGGATCATATACCGCACTCCAATATACGTGTCCAAGGATCAGGTGAGCCTTCCTTTATTCTTCCATTATCACAAAAGATAGTTCGTTGAAGTAAAATCAGTTTCTAATTTATGCTTCTGTATTCTCTTCTATGCAGGTGAATGTCTTTCGTAATCTCCAGTCGTGTCCCAAAGATGAAACAAAGAAAATTCTGAATAACTACCGGGAAATTCAGCGACCACTAAAAAATCCGGAAGTCCTGTTCGCTAGAAACGCCAAACCAAAATCGAAATTATGAAAACTATACCTACATTCTTCGACACATGTAAAAGAAAACGCAGCTGCATACCTCTCCAAAGTACTATTAATTTATTAGATAATGAACCACAAGTAATCGCACACACGCGCACACGTGCAACGCATCGCTGAAAAATACGTATAAAAAATAGGTATATATCAAACCATTACAATCTGCAATACATTTTAATTACAATCAAAGAAATTTAATCGAATGCAGTCTTAATGCTAATGGTGACAGAGAATGCATTTCTGTTTACAAAAAACCATTCAACCTTTTGTGTCCCGGATTTACAATTATTAAGATTTTAATATGAGTATAAATTATTATTGATTATAAAGTTGTAATCAGTTTCAAGTAAATGCAAATCTCATCTTTTCAAAAAACAAATCATCATTTCAAGTATTCAAAAGTACACCTATTTCTTGTAATATAATTGATTAGATGACATTTATTTTGTATCCTGAAATCTTTGAAGTGTTAAGTCGCGATTCACTCCATATCAATTCTGTTTGTGCGAGTGTGTGTTTTACAGATAATATACTACATAAAATTTTTAGCGAGAGTGGTTGTAAATGACTATAAGTCTATAAACAATTCCTACAAAGTGGTGCTTATTTGCCTGCATACGTTTGGGCTGTTAATCTATGGTTTTTCCTTATTTGAATGCATATTTCAATAATTTCATGTTTTTGTTTTCTGCACGTTTTCTTAGAAAGTTAACTTTGATAGATTTGTTAAATTATCTCTTAAATATTGTGTATTGTAATTAAAATAATGAAAATATTAGCTATTTTTATAACATATCAGATAATGTAAATGACAACTAGAAAGAAATATTAATGAAATTAATATTCACAAGTATGACATCAAATGGAATAAACCTACATACATACATTTAAAAAGTGTACAAAAAAATCTGTAATATGTTAATTTCTCTTTTTTCTTTTGTATAATCGACACATAAATATAGCCGGAAATTTCCTAATACCGGAAATAGGTAAAGGTACGTCGCAACCAAGACGGAACTTTGTGCTCTGTTTTCACTTCCAAACTTAATTCTTTTACTCTTTGTAATTGACATTAACATTGAATGTGTAGTTTCGAAAAGTTTTTGAAAAAAATAAAATAAAAAATTAAAATATTTTAGTAACACTAGCTGAAGTGGCACAAAACGAATTCACCGAGTTGTCAAACAAAATTTCAAAAGTTTTCATTAAAATCGTCGAAGGAAATATCGGATTTAGAATATTACTATTATTAACCAATATACAATAAATCGTGGACATATTTTGATACTTACATACTTAGAGTAATATTTTCCCCATCATGCCATTGAAAAATCTGTCTACCAGCAAGAAATTTAAGCGCGCCTCAAGCGCCATTCGTGTCGGGTCGGACATAAATGTTTTCTCTCCATCGGTATCTTCTACTTCGAGTGGGTTGGAAAGTAGTTTTGATGATGGAGGTGGTGATGTTCTTACGAGAATCAGAGGCGATGCGAACAAGAAGCTTGTGCACGAAGTCATTGACAAATTCTTTGACGAGAAGAACGGCTTCTATGACGTTTCGTCTTCAGCTTGCTCGACGCCAAGGATTTCTAGCTCCGAATATAGTTATGACAAGCGTTTGAAGTACTGGCGAAATGCGTTGGTTGAACGGCGACGTATAGCAGAACAAATCAAGAGGGAGACTGGGAAGCAGACAAGCGCTGTGTGTTTTAATCGCTTATCGACGGTTGATGAGCGTGACAAGCAGACAGTAAAACGGATCATGGACTATGCTGATCGACTGAATCCATTAACTCTGAGGACAAGACCCCGATTGCGGTTGTCTGAATATGTTGACCCGTCTACATGCATTACTATAAATGAGCTGCGTGAAACGCTGCCGAAATCAGAACTGGTCGGCTCCACGAAAGTAGAGATCAGCGGACTCTCAGCAATCGCGAAGGAAGAGCAGTTAGGCAGGCGCACTGAGCAGGGAACTGAGAAAAAACATCAGTGGATAAAGTCCAAAGTATTGGAGCGACGGATCGAAGATAAGCGCGAAGATATTGAGCGGGTTGTCGAATACTATCCGGATATTGAGTACCTCCAAATCGTTGGAGAGAATATTGAGCAAACGTACGTTGTGAAGCATAACTCGCAAATCAGGCTGCTTCAAGAGGAGCACATCTTGCGCATTTCGAGCGATACATCCTTGTGTGATGAAGCGGCAGCGCAACTGAAGGCACAACAGGAAATCATGAAGAAGGCGTTGGAGCCTCCCGAGTACGGAATGAAAATCAACGAACAAGTGCTGATACTGATGACGAAACGTAGTTCAAAGAGCGTTGAAATCACGATACCGTTCACCTGCGATCCTTTCGAAAAAGTCGTAAAGCGTGTTCTCCACATTCAGAATATTGGACGTAAGGTCTTGAATTTCGAGTGGACACGCCGTGCCTACTATTTGAAATCCTCAACGCTTCTGAAAGCCACCGACATGGAGTTCCTCTTTAAACATCACCCTTTTCGTTTGGTTGCAAATCAGAAGTGCGACATTATTGTACAGTTCCAGCCGCGGAAAGTTGGCGTCTTCAAGGATAAGTGGCTGCTTAAAATTGATCCTCAGTTTTTTTGCCGTAAAATGGACGGCGTGATATTCAGGTTTCATGGATGCTGCACGCCGCCACGCGAGTATGTGGACAAGTTGAACGGAATTGAACGCAACGTCATATCGAAATCCAATTTGAAGTCGGCCAAAAGCCTTACAACCTTCCTTGGCTCCCTTACGCCGCTTATCGAGCCGTTCGAGGTCATCTGTCCGTACACACGCTTGCTCGATGAACGCGAGCTCTTCGAGTCTCTCAACGAAGGTTACAAATGTGAACGCTTCCACGATCTGGAGTTGTTGAAAGATATCCATATGCGTGTCAAGAAACCGCGTGAACCCGTCTGGGATCTAAAAATTGAAACATTGAAATCGATGATAATGCGACTTGGAAGCGCGGATCGCAGAGCTCTGGTGTTCGACGAAATGGTGAGTCTGCTTGAAGATATGAAAGGCAGGCCGGTGGAATTGGAGACGAAAGCAATTGACAACCCGGAGCGTGATTACATCAAGCTACTGTACGTACGCGGCATTATATCGACAAGCATCGACGAATGGGAAGATCTAGCTGTAAATATAGAGGAAGCATTCCTAAAACCAGCGATGACGAAAGCCCCAGGCGAACCGGATTCATCGTCACTGTTGGTAGACGAAAGCACAGAGAGGGAAGCGCTTGTAAAAAAGATACGCAGACGTAAGGCATTCCGCGACACGCTGTACGTGCAGACGTACACCCATCTCTGTAACTCGATTGAGGATATCGTCTCTGTTATAGAAAGCACTGTAGTAGTTTAGCCCTTTTCACAACTGTTTTCATTCATTGATTCAACTCAAAAATAAAAAATCGCATAAAATATGTGGCATTTTTTTGCAAAATTTATTCATAGAAGTTTTTCCTCCTTCAAAAAAGTCTGTAATATCTGATATGGTTTACTCTCTGATACTATGATCGCACATAATGTTTCTAAATAAATTTCATTTCTACAAAGCCAATAAACGCAATAAACACATTACCTCTTTTTAGCGATTCTTTGAAATTTGGCTATTTAGCACTAATTCTTCACCAGAGCTTATAAAAAATTTTCAGTGTTAAAAAATACGAAATATTTGACAAATTTTTTTTTATTGCCTTTGACGTGTTTCAATTGTAAATATTGAACAAATTATTTACTTGCTACCTACCATCAGCTCAGAAATAGCTCAGCTTCAGCGCTCCTTTTTTGCCGCTCCTGCTCGCTCGTGCTCCTGAAAACAAACACTCTTTCGAGCGAGAAGGAGCGCATGAAAATTTTCCTTTGTCGCTCCTGCTCGCGAGTGCTCTCTAAAAGAAACGCTCTTTCGAGCTTGAAAGAGCGAGCTAGAGCGGAAAAGAGCGAGCCTTTTCCGAACCCTGACTTTAACACATTCTTGCCAATTCTTTTTTAATTCTTTCTACAATTTATGACTTGATTTTAAGACAGCAAAATTAAATATCTATAATTTCGCTAATATATTTCGCTTTATTTGGCATTAAAGTATTATAAACTGCCGGTTATTTATACCATTGAATGGCAAAATTATGAATTGATTTTATTACAACAAAATCCTACAATTATACAAAACAAAGTACAATAAAATACGATGACTATGAAATCGTGTAAATATTATTTATGTAAAATATGAATATACAAACCATCAAAATACAAAATAATCATTAAGTAATGTGTTTGTTACTAAGGAGTAGTGGAATTAAGTTACTTATGAACCAGTCCTTTTTTATTTGTAAATGATCCCCCTCGATTGCCAGAAATTGTAGCTTGTTATCAATATCCATCTGATATAAACCAGTCTGTAAAAATCGGGTATTAATTATCAATGTTAGTTTAAGGATACACTTAACAACAGCTAGCATACCACCAGCAACTATAATAAGTTTTTGATCTTTGCATGTTCAAATTTTGCATTGAACAAATTATATTATGATGAATGATGTATGTAATGGTTTACCTTTTCATAAGCCGGGCTCTGTTTCAAGGGCAAAATGTCGATATCTTGCCCCGGTCGGTAAAATTCAAACCATTGCGATTCTTTAGGCTGAACAATAGTGTCATTTAGGAATTTAACCATAACGAATCTGTGGTATAAATAATGAAATATATGACAAAGGAACCCAGAACTCACAACTTCGTACTTGGTCAACTTGTTTAAGTTCTCTGCATATCTTTCGTTCACATTCAGTTCATTGTTAATATCACTGAGGAATGTGCTCTTAGAACGATATTCTTCCTCTTGCAGCGGATCATGCCAGTAAGTAGCCTGGACAAATTTACGTTGAACCCAACTTTAAGTAAACTTATATATTAATAACTCCATTAGAACGAATAAAAAAAGGCAAACAAACTCTTCATAAGCAGTTCTGTTGAGAATCTTGCGCAAGTATTCGCATGTGCTCTTCTTCAGAGATGGACATTTGGGCAATCCGAAGACACCTTGATGTTGCCCCCCTACCGATATGAGCACCTTCATTGGTGGAGAGGGGCAACGCTGTGCCACGGCACGGCTTTTTATTGATACTTAATTGTTAAGCGTGTTAATATATTTAGGTATATCAACGAACTTACAAAAATTGAGCTCCCTGTGAAAAACCAATGGCATTGTAACCATTTTTTAGATTTGCATCTGTGGCCAGCTCCCTACAGACGAAGTCTATTTGCTTATCCGGGTGTATAAAGAAACCACTCTCATAGTCACTCACGATGTTCCCTCCTATCTCCAACGATTTAATATAAGTACCATTGAGGTGCGTTTGCAGCAACTTCGTAATGGCTCCGAGACTGAAAGGTAAACAGCAGGTGTCGCCTAAAAATGTGTTATTTTTTCGTACACATAATCATTAAAGTTATGCTCACCCATTCCATGCCAGAGGACTACTGGGAGCTGATTGTCAGGGACTGCGGCTTCCAACTTGGGGTCACTTCCACCGAGAAACAGTAGTGCTACCGCGCAGAATACAATTAAGTACTTTATACTGCCATGAATCTTACCCTTTACTAATGTAGAAAGTAAAAGTATAATTACTATTAACTTGGGAACTACGACTACTAAGTTATCATTTGCAGATATTAATCTATAGTAAATAGTTTGATAAAAATACATCTTTATATATAAACCACAAGATTAATAAAAACAAGGCTGCGCCACAAGCAGGGCCGGTATTTTTTTCGTCAAATGACGTCCATAAGTATTTGTATTGACATTTTGTTTCGAGGCGCCTGCACACCGGTTATAGCAATAATTTTTTATGTAAATGTTTGTGATTGAATAATACCACTAATGAAGTGCTCTGTGAATTTTTGCAATAATGTTAAAGGAAAAGTTAGTGATAAGAGTTTTTTCAACTTTCCATCAGATGTTCGGTTATCAAAAATTTGATCGGAGTTTTGCAAGCGAAAAAAATAATTCAAAACCAAACATGCTCGCATCTGCGAGAGTCATTTTAATGTACAATTTTACATTTTAATTTACAATTAACGAGTTGTAAATTAATATGGGTAAGTAAATTTATTAGTTGTTTTAACTTTTAATTTATATAACGTGTACAAAATTTGGTTATGCTAAACGTAAAGTACTAAGACATGGGATTATTCTAACGATAATCTCCAAACAAGTGGCATCAGAACAACAGGAATCTTGCGCAGAGGACTAAGACAAGGAAAATGCAATTGTTGACTTCGGCATTATTGACGAACAACCCAAAAATGTTGGGAGTGAGTTAAGAGAGCCGTTTCAAAATGTAGCAGTTGCAAAAAGCAAGCTAACAACCATATTCACGGAAGGTCAAGTAAATAAGATGCAGACTGATTTGAAACAACTAAACTGGTGGGAGGAAGACATTGCACAGTCAATAACGCTGTACTCTATAAGTGCAAAGCGTACAAACTACTATACGAAATAGGTTTTCCAGGCGTACGAACGCTACAAAACTGGACAAAAAGGATTCACATATCCACAGGAATAATTGAACCAGTATTTTAAATTTATCTTTTAATAAAATATTGTTTACATAAATGAAAGGCTTTTTAAATGCAACGAACAATGTCAATAACATGTAAGTATCTTCTATAGTTTAAGAGATATACTCTCGGAATTTCCAAATTTCAAAGAAATGTAACTCCGAAAACATACGAAAACGACCAGAACTGTTGCTTTTTTGGAGTTACCGTATAGAATTACAACAACAACACCGGAGCGTTCGAGTAACATTTAACCTGTTCCAACTTTTCTTCATACCACTTTTCAAGTTTGGCATTTGTACCATAGTTATTTTAGCAATATTTATTGACGTAGATGTGCAGAACGAGACCACTTTTCTTTATTTACTGAATAGAAGGCCCAACCTTCTAATTTATAAACCTTGTAGAAACCATAGATCAATAGATAGGACGCCGCTAAAGTGGACGTCAAACAGAACGCGTAATTATGCTATATGTATACGCACAACGAAAGCGTCAGCTTCATAACTACCTAGCGTCAAAAAAGTTGGCCCAAAATAAACACGCCAGACGCTCGTCAAAATTTGTTGACATCATGTGCGTCGTTTCTGATATTCGTCTTTTTTCTTCAGCAAAGTTGTTGTCTTTTTGTTCGAAATTGCGGTTTTCGTTTGTTTGCATATCAAACATCTGTTTTTTGTTTCTGCCTTGTTCTGCTTTTTGTTTACATTTTTTGTAGAACTGCTGGAAACTCCTCCGATTTCGTGAGCGAGCTAAAAAAATGGCCGTCCGCGTATTCACGTACAGTGTGTGTGAATTTTATGGTAAAATGTTTTCCTTGTTACAAGCAAAAAGTGGCTATTATAGAAAAAGATAACTAAAAAGGTAAACCGTTTTGGTTTGTTACCACACCGTCAAAAAATGATGGGGTGAGTTAGTGACAGGGATACCAACCACACAACTTAATTATTCATTATTTGTTTGGCTTTTAACTAAACATTAATAGAAAAATTACTTTGCATTTAAATATGGAAATGCACTTTGCATTAAATATGGTTTGGAAATATTAAAAAGTAATGGAATACTTTTATTTAAATTAAAATGAGTTATCACAAATAAATTCATAATTCATTTATTTAAATTAAAACTATATAAACACAAGTAAATTTCACATGTGAAATGAGCAATTTTTATGAAATTGAACTTCGTTTTATTTGCAAACTAGTAATATTGTGCAACTAAATAACTTAAAAAAGGTTTCATGTACATTTCAAGAAGCATACGTTTTAAAACTGTCTTCTTGGTCTTTTTTACGTATTTAAAAAATCACATATCTGGCTTATTGCTCTGAAGAAGAACAAGAGTTGTATTCCTCTCTCAAAATATTTTTCTGAATTTTGTAAACAAACTCCCGAGTTGTCCAAATTGCATGCGTTTTGTTATTGTATTTATTGAATTTATGTAATATACATTTATGTTGATAATATGGTGGTTAAGGAGTTAAATTAATTTTTGGAAAAATATGAGATTTTGACCTTAAAATAATAAATAATTTTCTGCCAAGCGGATACATTAAGGTATAAAACAAATGGAAAATTTATGGAAAGCTTTCTTTTACCTTTAGAACGATATATAATATCGGAGCAAGTAGAAGAAAAAACAAACGCTCCAACTCGGCACTTTGTTGAGGAGATGAAAGGAGAAAAAAGTTCAATAAGCTAAAATTTGACATAATAACAACGAACAATTATGTATTTCTCTTAATAGACAAACATTACGGAAAGAAAACTCTTATCTCCTGAAATTGCGGAGCTGAAACGAAGTGCAATTGCAGGAAGCATCGACAAGAAGAATAAAAATTAAAAAGTTATTCTTCCGGGCCAGAATGTTTTTTCAAATCTGAAAAATGAATAAAGATATTGAAGATAATGCTTACAAAAGGAAGCGGAAGCTATGTAATATTGTTACATAGCTCCTGATTTTCTTTACAATATTGTAAATGTTTTCCAATTATTGTATGTTAATATAAGTCAATTTATTATTATATATTTTTATGTTTTGAATTTTCATATAAAATGTTAAATCTAAGTTTTACTTAATAAGGTCAATAAAATTTACTCTTATGACCACATTTACAAAATATGTATTTATTTATTAATTCCTAAATAAAAAAGAATGTTAATAAGTATAAGCTACCATCATCGCCATCCAAGAATGATAGGAAAACAGTTGCCAAACTGGAGTAACAGCGCTGGTAGATTTTAATGCAAGTTCTAGACAACAGTATCCGAATCCAAATTATGCACTAATTGCTTCAAAGTGGAACTGTGGATTCTGTCGTAATCATTTTATCTTTGCCGAAGTAATCCATTCTAAGATTGTTGGACATAATACATATGTTGAGGGTTGAAATTCCAGATCGTTGGCAGTGAACCTAAGGCAGAACACACGTATGTACATTAGGGTGGACCTTAGCTACACTGGGCGAAAATTTTATGCAGCATTCTTTTACGCCGCCCCTAAAGTTGTTCCATTGGGTCAAGAAATAATTTCTGTAAAATATGAAGTTGATCGGATAACAGAAAGACGTGGCACATTAATATGAAACTTGCAAAAAATGCGAAATTTGTACCAACGAAGAGGAATGAAGCAAACATTTTTAATAATGGTTAAATGTTCTTCATATTCAAGAATATGTTATGAGTGATACAGTATAGTTTTTTCAGCATAATAATTAACTAATACCTGCATTTTGTAAATTATAGATATTAAATTTTATGCATCTTATTGTGAGTTTCCTTTTTTTATTTATACAGGATGTTTCGCATAAGAGGAGACAAAAGGCTGGGGCATGTAGGTTGGGTCAAGACAAGAAAAAAATCGTATGTGAGGGGGTGCATTTCCCCCGTTTAGACGGGAGGGGCTATTTTCTAAAAACTCGTCTAAAAACCGGAAAAAAAATATTAAAAAATAACGGCGATATCTGGATCACTTTCGCTTATTGGGTTTGAAAGCCAAATATCGGCCTCTTAATATCCTTTTTAAATTATGTTCCTATGCCAAACAGTTTTTGAGAAAATTAATGCCAAAGTTAAAATTTGGAAAAAAAATTCCGGAAAAAAAACCCCTCCCATACGATGACAAAAAGTCAACACGGTCATTGAGTATAAAGACTTTTTTATAACCTTATTTTAAAAAAATTTACAAACTTTTCATTAAAGTGGTTTTTCTTGTATCTGGATAGCGCTTACGATAATCTGCTACAATTTGCATTATAAATTGTTTTTCTTCCTCATTTCTGTATAATGCATTATTAAACTCTTGCATGAGTTTGACTCCTCGTTCGGCAGTATCATTAACAACTTTTAAGTTATTTACTATATTTAGTCCAACAAGATAATTGGAATCATTGTTTCATTCCGAAGGATCCTTACTTATAAAATCCGTAGGGATCGAAAATCTTTTAAAAAAACATTAAAGTTTTTTGGGAAATAAAATGTTCAATACCTATGTCTTTATATTGACTTACATAAGTTGGAGAAATTATTAATTTGTTCACATCATTATCATCATTAACGGTATCTAAAGCTGCCACCATCCGTTTTTTTGTATCATTTTTTTTTTAGAATCAAAAAAAGGCCAACGCTGCCGCTTCTGGTGTCAAGTACCATAAGTGGTTACAAAATTTTTGTAATGCTACGCGACTTACGTTTTCATTAATTGCGTTATATGCATATAGGTTTTTTAAAAACTCAATATCTTGCCTAGGAGCTTCTGCAGTAACTGGACTTTGTATCCACGCTTTCAAAAACAATTTTACATTAAAAATACAAATATCATTCCATTCCATTTTCTTCATCGTTTGTCAACGTGAATTCGTCTCGAAATAAAAGTATTTTAAAAGCATATATTGCTTTAGCCATCCATCGAGCATGATGAAATGCTCCTGGCAATCGAAAAAAAATTTGTGGAAGAGTTCCGTCAAGAAAAATAACTACCAGTTCGAGAAATTCTCGATAGTCTTCGCGTGATTGTTTCATTTGTAAATTATATGATGCAAAGTGTATTATTTCGGCTACATTATCGACTGTTTGTTTAACTATTTCATCTTTAATTCCAGATTTAAAGTTAAATTTATTTATTTTAGACCAGGATCCTTGAAAACGTTGAAATATGTATAGGAATATTAGGTCCAGAAGAATTCGAAATTCTGTCTTCAAAAATGCTCCTTAAAACTATTTCATAAATATGATGTCGACAAGGCAAGTATAAAAGATGTCTTCCAATTTTTTGTTCCAAAATTACGCATGCACCTTGCAATCGTCACATATTTGATGCTGTGGTATCGCAATACAATGCTTGTACTTTATCAACGAGCTCCCATTCCTGAAGTAAGTCATACACCCAAGAGCCTTCTCCTTTCCAGCACCAGAAGAAATAGCTGCTATGCCAAGTAATTGCTCAGTTTTGTTGGAAGTCATTATTATGGCCAATCGATCTATTTGTTCCTTCCCTGTTAAAGAAGGTAACAATTTACCATCCGAATGCATAGTAACTGCATTGAATTAATTTTCTTTGAATGCAGCGCATAGCATCTCAGCTCTTTCACGGCGCCACTGAGTACGACAGCAACGAATGGACGATCTGTTTATTACCAAATCATTAACGACATGATTTAGAGCTTCAGCTGTTGCTATTAAAATTCGGACTGAGTCACGATCGCTGATTTTGCATTTATCTATAGTCGCCACAAGTTTCGGTATTATGAAATGTTGTTGAGCACGTTTTCTTTTAGGAGGGTTACTCGGACCGAGTTCGTCCACAGATTCCTCTATGGAATCCTCCACACGACAATTCATAGAATACTCGATCCATTCTTCTTCATTTTCACTCGATGATGATTTTAATTCCACTGCATCTTCTGAATTAAATGATACGAGTATGTGAATAAAGGACCTTAATATTGAATGACACAAATTACATAATTATGTAAAAAAACATACCTTGTATACTTCTTTTATATTTCTCTTTCCTCGACTTTTCTTTTTCTCGTCGAAGGATTTGTCTCCTTTCTTTTTGAAGTAAAACGCGATTAGTTCTTATCATAGATCCGGGTCGTCCTATTTTTCGTTGATTAACAAGGAACGTTTATCTTCTTCAATGGCCATCATGTCCAAAGCATCAGCGTGAGCAATATCGAACAGGTCGTTCATTTTTTTAAGAAAATCGTATTCTCGCGTTTCTTGTAATGGTGTTCGGCGCTTGCAAGTATTTTGCAAGGTTTTCCATTCCTGATACAGTGATTCCACTGTCTGTATACTGCGATCCAATTTTCGTGTCGGAATACGTGCTTTCTTCCACAGAACTTCAACTTCTTTTATTATTAAATAAGCACTTGATCGAAGATTTAGATTCACTTTACGCAGATTATAAAATAACACACGTAACACTTGCCCGTTCGAAGGTAATTTAGCGCCAATTATTTGACTTTCGTCGTATTTTAGTAAAAATAATTTTTCACTTCCTCTAGTTTCCATTTTTAGCTCGGATGATCGGAAACAAAGTTTTGAAATAAAAATAATTGCACGCTTTGCAAAATCACAACTGTATATAAGCACTTTATTCGAAAATATCGAAACAGGTAGGTAAACATTAGCGCCGTTTCGTTACGTAGCAGATGGTTTCGGTGTCCTTTGATTTGATGTAATAACTTGTACTGAAAACATCACCACATGGAAGTATTTATATTTAATAACAAAGATATTGAACTGCATACGTAATTATGATATAAGAATATGAATGTGAATAAGAGTTCGGGATCGTAACTAAATACTGCTTAAACAGATCTATCTTGTTGTTGTTGAAGTTGAAAGAACTCTTAAGAGTTCTAGGAAATATTTACCACATATCAATTCATCAACTTAATTCATATTCATCAAAAATATGGAAGAAGATCGCTCTGCGGAAGGAGTTTAGTTCGTAAATTTCGTAAATTTCCACTTTTCTCGGAAACTACAAAACATAGATCCTTCCGGTTTGAAGCATTCTCTCTAGAATTGATTAGAAAATTTTATGGTCGGAAGATATAAACATTCTTCCGGTATAAATAATACCGTATTTAAGAGCAAATTGCGACCAAACATTTTTTTCGGAATTTTTATTCCAAATTTTAACTTTGGAATTAATTTTCTCAAAAACTGTTTGACGTAGGAACCTAATTTAAAAAGGATGTTAAGAAGCGGACATTTGGCCATAACCATTATAATTTTGTGATATAAATATAGAAACGCAATTATTTCTATTTCAAAACTTTGTGGTCGATGTGCCACGTCTTCCCGATGTCAAATCGATCTGAAATTTTGTACAAATTACTTTTCATGAAATAGTACAAGTTTAGAGTGCGGCGTGGTAAAAATGTTATGGTCGAATAATAAGCTCCACCCTAAGCCACATACAGGAATTTCTCGCGCTTTTTTATGTCCCTTTGTCACCTTTCGGTATAAAGGCTATCAATGGGAAGTCGCGACTGGCAACTCTTTTATGTTTATCTACATTAAATACTACCACAGATGCTGACGCTTGGGTGAATTCTCGAGGTGTATTCGCTGTACATATTTAAAATATTTGTTCTTTTAAGAAAATTGTTTCTACGTTGAATATTAACACCTCCTCTTTTATTACAGATATTTTTTTGAATCCAGCGAAATTATTTTCATTATTTTTTTACTCCTTACATTTCCAGATAAACCCCGTTTGATGTTTTTAATATAGGAAGCAAAATTAATATGTATTTGTAATTAATATTAATATATATTTGATAAAAAAAATAAAGTAAATTAAAAAGAAATGTTTAAAAGAAACTAATTTCGAAATTATTTATTATTACTTCTGTCAAAAAGGTAAAGGATAAAATTACATGTAACGGTTTCAGTTTTGATATGGGTTTTTATAGAAAAATCGTAGTCATTTTTCATACAGTTCGGTTTCTAAAATTATATAACAGATCTCGATAGAAAAGTCGATTAGCATGCGTAAAGTTTTTCATTGGATTCCATTAGATACACCGATGGCTTGATGCTGCTGCTTGTTACTACTGGAGAAATCTATACAGGAGCCAGATGTTAAATCGATTTCCTCTGAATCCGAACCGTCTGAACCATCCTCTGAGCCATGCTCCAGGGCTGCGGCCATCACACGAGGATCCGATAAGCCATTTAGCTCCATATGATTTCGGATCGACGATTCCAGAGACACGCTGCCTCCCCCATTCTGCTCTTTGTATAACTTAAGCTCGGTGTAGGTTTTTTCGCAGCCATTGGCCAGATGTTCCTGCTGACTTGCGGATGTGCATCGATCAAGTTGGGCGTTGTGCACACTCTGCTGTTGGAATGCTGGATGCATCATGGTAAAGTGTGTGGTTGCTGCCGTTGGTGTCGTCCCGCTTGATTTCATGAGATTTTCATGATTGATTTCATGAGATGTTGCTTGTGTCACTTGCTGCTGCTGCTGTCGATGGTTCTCGTGTTTGGCACTCGAGTTCGAAAGATTCTCCGGACTTGGATCCGTCAGTGTTGATGGCACGCCGTTGGAAATGGCATCATTGCCGTTTATATTCCGGTTTCCTATGAAATTAATTTTTTATTTCTAGTTTGTTTTTTTTTTTAGCTCTAATTTTGAGTACCTCCAACAATTACTGGTGGATTTCCCAAACTTAAGCAACGCATTCGCCATGCATCTTGAAGTAACTGAAGTCGCGCCTGTTTACGCCATTTTGCCCGACGATTTTGGAACCAAACCTAAAATATTGACGTATAAAGTGTGTTGGTTTCAGTACTTCTATAAATTCTATTCAGTAATTCTATATATATACTTTATTTACATTAATATATGTACATATGTATATTCCTTGGCTACGTTAATGCCTCCTTCCGCTCCAGAAAAATCATGGATTTCAAAACATAATAATAAAATAAAACAACTAAAGTTTTCCAAGGACCAGTTAAAATGGTCCATTAAAAAGTGGAGAAACGTTCATTTTAGTGACGAGTCTAAGTTTAACATTATTAGAAGTGATGGCATGTGTTATGTAATAAACACTCGAAAAAACGATCGTTTATGGACACGTGAGGTTAGGTTAGGAGGGCTTGTGATCCACATGACAACGTCCACCTAGGCCGAAAAACGGCCCATTGCAGTTGGACATAACGGACACGTTATTATCTGATTTATCAGATTATAACGTCTGATTACACCAGAAATGTTATGCATGGATGCAGTGTGGTGGTGTGGAAGTGTTTTTCCCGTACTGGGATCGGCCCGATTCATACAGTTAATGGTATTATGAACCAATACGTGTATAGAGACATCCTTTAAAATGTCCTGCTTCCATTAGCAGCAGGACACCGCAGTCACCTGATCTGGACCCTATAGAAAAATTTGGAAGATCGCTAAAGATCGAATTAATAAGAATACATACAATACCTAAAAAATCAGAGGCTTCCTTCGAGGATAGGGCGTGGCATGGCAATGGTCACAATGCCCAACTTTATTGAATCGGTGTCACGGCGGTGTAGAGAGATTATCAGAAATAACGGTTCGCCACAAAATATTAGAACTAACATTATTTTATTACTATTGTGTATAATTTTTATGATATTATAGTATCTTTTTTCTGTGTATTGCTTATGTTTTGTCCACCACTGTACATACACTTTGTATATTATATTTTTATGCTATATATGGCTATATATTTAAAATAAATATAAAATATAAATATAAATGAAAAGGAATTTTAAATAATAGTTCCATTGTATGCAACTTTACTGCTAAAGTACCAGCACTGTTAAGGTTAAAATGTCTAAATCCATAAAATAAAAATCTTTATTAAAAAAATGGATGAGATTTTTCTAAATTTATAGAATATAAAGAAAAAGTAAAACTTGAATTAATATTTATTTATTTTAAATCAAGGAGTAGCTTTCCGAGTCAGTTGACTCAGAATGGCTGGAAAAGAAAATTTAAAAAAATATATGCATTTAAAAATTAAATGTGATGTAGATAAATAAGATAAGATGTAGATAAATAAGATGAAAATTAGATAAAAACATGACTATGTTATAACGAAAACTATAACGTTTTATGTTCGACTATAAAAATAAGATTTTATTATTGATTATTATGTCAATATTATAATTACTGAAATTATGAAAATAATTAAAGAGGAAGAAAGACTCCGGTATTTCGAAAATATTACTCGATGTCGTCAATTCAATAGAAGTAACAGTAACACGGTAATCACATTTGTAATCGTTATTAAGTCGCAAAAAGAGCACGTTATTTGTGAGTAAAACTTCGGGTTTTCATTTTCTTAAATTCTTCTAACGTAGTTTGAAAAATTAATGAAGTTTTTCTGTCAGGTTTTTCTAAAATTACTACACTAAAAACGCTCAAAGTTTTTAGTAGAAGAATACAATTTAATAAGAATATTTTCGATATGGATTATTATAGAAATATATAAAGTTATCAAAGCTATTATTGCTATTGATAAGGGTTTAATTAATATTTAACAGTTTAAATCTGTATATTAATTAAAATTTACAATGAATGTTCTTTCTATGTTCTTTCGGAAGTTCAAAAGAAATCTTTTCTAAAAAATCTAAGAAATACTTTTAGCGTCGGAACAAATGAAAGAATTTTAGGATTAGGAAAGAATTAATTAGGATTTCGAAGACTGTTCAAAAGTGACCTAAAAGAACATATCAATTAAAGTGACAAAAAACTGGACATATTTTGTTCTTGTGATTCTTATTTTCGTCCATAATTTCGCCAGTTAAATTTAAATAAAAATGTTTTCAACAGTTTTCAGATGGATATGATTTAAGTTGCAGATCTAAGAATTTATTTAAGATTTCGTTTGACGCCGAGCGATTTAAAAGAACCAGATTTGGACCGAGTTTACTGCTAGAAGCACCTGATTGCGCACCTGAACACGTGCCTCGCTGAGGCTAATCCTGAGCGCGACCTCCTCGCGTAGAAAGACATCAGGATAGTGCGTCTTCTGAAACAGGGATTCCAGCTCCTGCAATTGCTGCGGCGTAAACGTGGTGCGGTTGCGACGCTGACGACGACGTCCGAACATGTACTCCGTCAGGAGATCACCCGGCAGAGGCGATAGAAATGGACCCGCCATTTTAACTCTACGAAGTTTTTAAAATGATAGCTTAACTTCAAGTATGAATGCTATTTTTCTTTACGACAATCTTTCAGATGTCGTCGATGATTATATTGCACATTTATTTAGCTACCAGAATCCGGAAGTATTCTTGGTCCATAGCTCTGCACTGTAACGCGCTCACACAACAACTGTTCACTTGATTCGCAAACGTATGCTTTATATTTGGCGCGCCAGCAGGAAATCCTGCTTTTGGTCCTTCGGTAATTCGTATTTGAAATTCTCTAATTAGACACGAGCCGCGCTCGCACACGAACAATGGTCGTCGGTCGGCCGAACGGTTTGCATCGCACTGACGTTGAAATGCGCGCCATTTCAAGGCAAATCTGGCCGATCAAATGAAGTCCCGTGCTTCCTGGCTCTGCTGCATCCTGCACTCTCACCAAGTATCTGCTTCTCTCTCTCTCTCGCATCCTTTTTTTGCCTTCCTCTCTAATGCCACGTGGATTCTGATTTGTTGATGTCGTTGTTCCTGTTGTTGGCCTCTCTCAAGTTATTCGCAACATCATAATTTGTTTATAATATTCTCACCACACAACTGTTTTGTGTGCTGTTTGTTTGGAGATTCGCACACATGAACACAGCCAGGAGGTGCGTTTCAGAAGTGATGCGGACAAGTGAGAAATTTTTTCAGGCAGTTTATTTATATTAATACTATGTACGCATTTAATTGTGATTAAAGGTTTCTTGCATCGAACCATAGATTAAATAGTTAGATGGAACGTAAGTGAACTTAATCTCATTAACAATTTTTATATAAAAATGTTATCCAATCAATTTTTATTTTCTTAGTTATTCAGTTTACTGCACTAAAAGTTCAGAAGAAATAAAAAGAATACAAGGACAATAAAATAAAAATACTTACTTGTTCCGTAATAAATGAGAAAAACCAATAAAAAGCATTTTTGGCCAGACTTCTGATGGGGATCCATGATGTATTCTTTTAAATCAACCGAGCCTGAAGAGCTTGGATCGCAACCGTTAGCATTACAGTTGCATTACTCGTTCCCGTTTTTTGCTCGTAATTTGTTCGGCTCTCATTGCTTGGTGCTCATCTCGGCTTCCGAGGACCAACCCTCGGAGCTCTGAGAGTTCGGCTGCCACGGAACAGTTTATGCATGCAACACATTAAAATGTAAACACAACAATAGGACGTGTTGTTGTTGTTGTTGTTGTTGCTGTTGTGAAGGATGAGGGGTGGTGAGAGTCTCTCTCGCTCCTCTGCCTCCTACAGGCTGAGTTTATTGTTTTCCCGTTTTTACCTTGTTAAATTACAGCCACATGAACAAAACAGCTCTTCGCTCGTACGTGGGCGGGTTGGTGGGTTGCTTGTGTGGTGGTTCCGGTGGATGCCCGAGATTGCTTCTCGAGACCCTGCAGACTGGGATGCTCAGAAACCACCAGCCACCACCCTGCTTCATCACGAACGAAGGCATTCGCTCATCATGATCGTCGTTGCTGCAGCTCGGTGTAGTTTACAACGGTTTTAAACAATTACAATGGGGAACCTGCTTGCGCTGCTTGACGACTGATGGTTGTTGTTGTTGTTGTTGTTTCGCAAACGTCATTGTGTCATAAACAAATGAAGGGATGTAATTTTCTCATTTGAACGTTTTGTTCTACGACTCTATGTAGTTGCTATCATTGTTGTTGCCTTCTTCTCGTTCTGCTCTGCTTCGCTTCTGACAGAGCGCAGTTCAAACTCCGGCCCTTGTTGGTGGGCGCTTGACGCAGAGGTTGGGGGCAGCGCTTGCGCTAAAATTATATTTATTTATTATTGCTACAGCAGAAGCAGCGCAAAACAACAACAATAGCGGCAACGTGTCCTGGGCGGCCCGTGCTGTGAACGCGCCGGCTGCCGAAGCCAATCATAGACGAGCCAAGCTCTCGGAACGAGTCGTTGTTTTCATTAAAATTATGAAAATTGTTTGTGTTTCTTGTCGTTATTGTTGTGTATTGTTTTCATTTGCTTAGTGGTAGTGGTATTCGTGGCAGCAGTTGTTCTTGTTGTTGTTGTTTTTTCTCCATTTTAAATTCTGTAATTTGATGAGGTTTCAGGTGGATGGGTGGGAGGTGAGAATGGGTGGTGCTGATGGGCTTGTGAGGGACCCAGTGCGCCAGTGACAACAACTTGTGTGTGTGTGTGTGTGTGTGTGTGAGAGAGAGAAGCCTTGTTGTACGTTTTACGTCTCAACTGCTAAACAATACAAATGAAAACTCATTAGAAACACTCACTCACCTGCATCATCCTTCACCGCTTCCCTGTCCCACTCCGTTTTCAGGACTCGATGGTTTCCAGCACCAACTTAAAAATTATGGCAACCTGAGAGTGTCTCCGATTCAAAGTGGGTTCTACAGCCATCTTTTTGGGAACTCTTCACTTGCTGAGTTCATAAAGTTCACTTATTTGAGTAATAATATAAAAATAATCGCTATCCGGAATGTTATTCGATATTCTTTCTGATTTCTTTGCTTATTGGCGAAACCTTCATTATGCATCAATTTGCAAATAAAATATATACGATTATTAATCATTCGAATCTACTTTCAAAGAAAGACTTTTTTCGTCCTCTCCAAAAACATTTCATAACTAAAGGAAAACTTCAAATGATCATAGGAAATAAAATAAAATAAACAACAACTTTTAAGTCCCTTCCGCAAAGTTCCGCAGCTTTGAGAAGAATTCCCTCGTTTCGTGTTCTTTTGTTGTTCCATTTCCACCCCCCCTCGTTTTGTTGTTGTTGTCGGTGTATTTTATTTTGTTTTCCGCGCTGTCATTTTAATTCCGCTGCTTCTCATTTCTCGCTGGTGTCCCACGAAGCGAGCCACATTTTAAGCCTTTGTTAACAAATGCAAAATAATTAAAAATTGTAATTTACAACATTCTGCGCCGTAAAGGAAATCCTTTAATTGTTCGTTGTTTTATTATGAGATTCCTTTGTGATCCTTTGAAGACGTCAATGACTACAAACGTCTGAAATGCATTTGAAACAACAAGCGAAAAAAAACGCCGACATGTTGTCAGTTGAATTCATTCATTCAGCACTTAATAATCATCAACTTAGCACACAGTAAACACACACACACAAATAATGCCGTCACTAACTCCATGTAATAAGCTACTCAGAGTCACAAATTCTCCACACTTGATTCATATTCTATTGCGTTGTTTTGAAAGTGAAGCTTTCAGGGGAGAGGAACGTTTAACGAATGCGCTTATATTAGGAATATGCACCGTTATTCCGTTATTTTAAATATTATTTATTTTTATTTCTAATTTTATGCAGCAATAGAGCACTACAAAAATGTTTATAGACAGTACTAGCAACTGAGGCATTCGATTGAAAAGACATTCGATTGAGAGAACATTCGATTGGTGCGACACTCAAGTGATGCGACATTCGATTGATAGACAGAGAGAGAGAGAGAGAGAGAAATATTAAGTTGAGAGAGAGTAAGTAAGTAAGAGAAAGATCACAAGCTCAACAGCCATGAGCATGGGGATATGAACCCACAACCTCAAGAGTATGACACAAAATGAATCACAAATGGTTTATACATATATGATTTATATGGATAATTCCTTTACCTGGATTCCTTATATGGACCAACTGGTTCCATCTTTGCTAATAAAGAATTCCATTCATCCATCTTTGCTAAATAAGAATGCAACTCCCATCGTGCTCCTCCTCTTCGTCGCCGACTTCATCTTCGAGATTTTTATCAATTAGAGAATCTCTATCATCTACATATTTCTAAATCGGTGTCCTCGTTCATTTCTACTCCGAAATCCTCAGTTCCCAAATAATCTTGCTTAGCATTGTCAAATGGGTCAGGCAAAAACTCTTGGGTAGGTATATCAACATCATCACGGCTATTGTCGGATTCATTGAAATCTATACCACTAGCTTCTCAAAAAAGTCTTGCTTTTTCTTATATGAAGGAAAGAATTTGAAAATGTTCCATGTTCAAATGAAACCTCGGACAAGAAACTCGATCAAGCCGTGAACGGTCAGAAACGCCATCGGCACGAGTTTCATGGAATTATACTGTAAAAATTGTATTCAAAATACCATGATTTCCTGTCTATAAAAAGTATGGAGTATTTTATTAACATTCAAACCTCTGTCCAGGGTACAGAAGCTTTTTAAACTGTTTTATGGGCCAAATAAAAATGTCTTAAAATATTCTATATTAATATTCAACTAACTTTACAACGGAACAATGTATATGTTCTTAGATATAATACTCTAAAAAAAAAAATAAATAATTTTAAAGCACTTCTGAGGATTTTGAGAATGTTTTCACCAGAGTCTGGTTTCATTTTTCTTTAGAATCAGTTTCAAAGTAAAACGAAAAACGATGTTTAAATTAAAATACAGTAAAACAAAAACTTCACCTAATCGCAGGTATAAAAAAGAAACTCGGCGAAAATAAGCCGACGAAAGAAGATTCGGCCTCCTGTAAAATTATTATTATTATTATTATTATTATTATGAATATTGTAACCATAACTGCATTTGGATTTCGCTTTTAATTAGCATAATTACAATCTTTTTACTAAAATTATCGTATTGCATAAGTTACAGTTACTCGTAATGGCGTCAAACAACAAGCAAAAAGAATAATAATATCATGAAAAATAAATTAAAAAGAAATGCATTAAGTTAATTAATTTTTTCCTCGGTTTGTATTGCATTAGCGACACCTTCCCAGCCACCCAGTGTTGCTTCAAAGAGTTCACTACAGAAGGACGGAGAGAGAAAAGCAAGAGACGGAGAGAGAGTGAGAGCGAGAGAGAGGCAGGTGAAGAAACTGAAAGAGAGCGATAATATAAAAATATAACTCATAATACTAATTGCATCGACACAATGTCATTCTACTCAAAATGAGGAATGCACACACCCACCATTTAAACACCCGCACACACTCACACAACTGGCTGGGGGTTGTGATACCCCCTCCCCCGTTGCAGCACACAGTGCAGTCATTACAGTGCATATTAAACTCAGTGGGTTGAGAGCGAGACGGACGGACGGCCTCCTGAATGCATTTTCTCGGTATTCTGGAGGTACGAAAAAATTTGCCGAGTTTGTGTTTCATTCTGGTGTTCGTTCGCTCAGCAGCAACCAGCAATGGGCTCAATACAAAAGAAAATGAGATGAAAAAGTAATTAAAAACGGCAAAAAAAAAAATAAACACATCACAACAACATTGTTACTGCATTTGCACGGGAACTCGTATAAAACAACAGCAACAACAACTACATGTAGGACGAATACGGAATAGTATAGCATGTACTATAGTATAATACACTCAACTGATTGTGTAAGAGTGAAAAATGGAACAAAATTAAAAACAACACAAAGCTTTTTTTAAAAAAAAACAAGAACAACAGCGGAAAGCAAAACAACAGCAAGAAAAAACAAAACCGAATGAAAATTATTATTGTTTATTATTATTAATATGTTACCTTTCTAGAGAGCGCTAATTTTGCCACATTGAATGATGGCTTATTAGTGGTGTACTAAAAATTGAAGAGGGGGAGCGTGGAAGGGAGGGAATAACAGGTAGCTGTTACCGTGGAGCAAATAGGAATATAAAATAAAGAAAGAGTATCTGGAGATCAGAGAACTGCAACGAATATAATCGAACTTATCTGCGCAACGAATAGCGAGTACATTCATTTAATGCACGAACCTGATTGCCAATCGTTCTGAAACGAACAACGAAAACAATTGCCAACTGTAATCGTTCAACACGAGCTGTAATTACGAGCTGTACGTTTACGAACAACGAACGGCTCGGCATTCGTATTTAGCGAATTTCATTGCATTATTATCGAACTTCCACATACAAATGAATATTTCGTAATTCTTTTAAGTTAATCCTAGTCTGTAAATCTTACAGGTTAAATCTTAATCTTACTCAGGCACTAATAAATAAATTATATGAAATGAAATTAAATTTTGGTAGAATATTCGTCGTATTTATTTATGTATTTTAATTTTTTGTGTTATTAAAAATATAACATAATTTATTTATCTTTAACTATCATTTAAAGAAAGTTGCTCGATCCTTAAATAAATTGACATCGATTAAATGATTGCAAATTCTTACAGTAACAACCACTGTACCATTTTTTTTTTTCATAACAAAAAATGCAAGAGTACAATGAAAAAGCTCACATCTGCAGTAATCACATCTGCCTCTCAGTTGTGACGTGTCACCTCGCAGTGCTGTCAGCACAAACTCAAGAATAATGTCAAAAATTAAAACATATTTTGTAATTAAACCTGCTGATGTAATGACGATGTTGCCGCAAGAAACGCCCTCAATGCGCAGCGAGTCGACATGGAGTTCTCATAAGTTTGTCATTCAATTTGGCTCGTATGTCAGACAGGCATGCAGATGGGCCGTCCTCGTCCATGCTGGACGTTGGTGATGAGAAGTTATGAATTCATAACCATTGAAAGTGGTAACCGTCACAGTAGGCGATCATATTTTAAGGCGATTTTTCTCAAGAAGATGAACCGCAAAGAGAACAACTGACAAATACTAGAAAAAAGGCAGTCAAAGAGACATAGGGACGTCTTTAGACCTTTAGTCTATTGGACCTATTGTGATATTTGTGAAAGAATGATTCTGATTACTTATGTTTTCTGGAAGGATTTCGGAACCAGTCCAGAAGATTATGATTAAGTCTATCGTTGATAAGCGTTTTGAATGAGGTATTCTTGTTCTTAACTCATTAATTTTCCTTCTTTCCTTCTCATCGAACTGTAAACATTGTGGTGAAATCTTTCGAGATATACAGGTATCGAAATTCAGATCTTAGAATTATAATCTTGGATCCTACATCTGAGAATCACCAACCATCGTAATATTTATACACCTATCATTAAATATGTAGGGATTAAATGTGGACCCGAGTATTCCATTTGATACACTTTGCAATACCCTGACTTCACTTCACTCCACTCCACTCACTCACTCACTCACTTCACTCACTCTCTCACTCTCGCTGGTGGAGATGCTGTCCCACGTTGCGAATAAAACTCGCTGCTGATGATTTCATTTCATTTTCCTCGGGAGAAACAAAACCGTACAAAAAATGAAATCATTGTTACGAAGTTTTCTTATGATTTTCCAGCAAAAACTTAAGCATGGAGCGGGTGGGAGAAGGAAGCTCGCGGTGTGAGTTAGTCTCAGTTTACACCAACATAATCAGCATAACAAATGAAATCCTCCACGTCGACGTTTTTCTGTTGTCGTCGTCGTCGTTTTTGTTGCTGCTTGATGATGCTGTTGTCATCGTTGTTGTTGCTGTTGTTGTTGTTTTAGTCGTCAACGTCCTTTACATTGTTATTGTTATTATTTTTGCCTTTATGCAATGTTTTGATTAATTTTTGAAACCATTTCAGCTTTCCCCCGCCTCCCCGATGCAGTAGTAATTCTCTGGTTGTGGTTTGAGGCGAGGATGGATGACGTTCATCAACATAACGCATAACATAACGGTTGCAGATTTGTTCGTGTTGGTGTTGTTGTTGTTGTTGGTGTTGTTCATGCACTAGTGTACGTTTGCTTGGTGTTGCTTGTAAAGGTTTTAAATGTAGTTGCATTTGTGGAAGTGTGTAAAGGAGTTTATTTTCTTTATGATTGTTTTCATTACTACTATTATTATTATTATTTGTACATTTTATATGTATTCTGGCAGTGGTTTTCCTTGTTGTCTGTTGCTGTACACTATCGTTTTGGCGATGAATCTCACTATTGGGAAATTTCTGATTTCTGGCTTTTGTGGTTCTGTGTTTGGAAAATTGTAAGAACATTTGCGATTTACAATTTTCAATTCTGAATGCGATTGTCGGTACACCGAAAAAAACAGCAAGAATCCAATCAACGCATCACACGGGAGTCAGCAATCAGATCGTGATTAGAAAACCGCTGATTGATCAACGAGTACGAAACCAACGAGTATGAAGCCAACGAGTTGTAGTGAAACCGAAGTTTTCGACCCTCAAAACGAACGCATTTAAATCTGAAATCCTTTTAGAAAGGACTCATTTAATAAAACTCCATAAAAAGAGTAGATTCTTGTTTTTTTTTTGCCTTAATATTTTCTTTGTAACAAATTTTAATATGTTTAGGAATTTTCAAGTCTATAAAAAACTCAATTCTAATTCTAAACGTTTTTTAGATGATATTTAAAAGTATTTATAGATTATTTCTAGAGACAATCATGAGCATTTCACAGCACTGAAATTGATTCTCTTTCGCAAGCTGAGTGTAGCAACACATTAACATAAATTGCATTCATTCGGTTAATCCTGTGGCATCACTCTCCACTTCTCTCTCTCTCTCTCTCTAACACACTCGTTCTCTGAAATCTTTGCTCTTTTGCGTTTATTTTCGGTATTTTTAATGTAATTATTTTGTTGCTTTTTGCGAATATCGAACTGCTATGAGCTTGTGTGATATAATAACTCAGAGTTTTTGGTAAAACATGCATTACAACAACAGCAACAATTACAACAAAGACCTCGTTCTCTGTGGTTAACATTTCAGTTATTCTATTTAATCGTAAATGTTCAATTAATTTGTTCGATGCGGATCAATAAATAACACATCTAAGATCAAAATTAATTTAAAATACAAATTAAAATCAGTTTGTTTAAATGACACGGCTAGAAAAGTTTTTAAACTTTAAGAATTACGACCTAAGAGCAAGTCGGAAAATATACTATATACTTCATACATAAATACATAGTATATGTAACGGTATTACATACGTTTATGGGTAGGTAGAGAGGGGAACAACGTTACCTCTGCGGGGGAGGAGTGACGTATGTAGTTTATTTGCTGCAGGACTCAAATGACGCACATGAGTCCTTAATTGCGAACGCAAAACTTTATCTCTGAAAAAACAAGCTGCGTTTAATGAAAACTTAGTAGAGCAACAAGCAGTAGAAATGTGAACTTTTGTGTTTGATACTTTTGTCTAGAGAATCACCCTACAATGTGCATCTGATGGTGAACTTATAATTAGTTGATATTACATACAATTAATAGTATTTATCTTTGTGTGTTAATTACATTTTCTCTGCTTTTCGAAACCTTGAAAAGCCTTCAAAACACTATCGAATATTTATTTAAGTGGCATTATTATCGGCGAGGGCAGGGTGTCTGCATTTCGACCATGCCTCACTTTGAACTTATCCACTTTTATTTCATTCAGTGATTTAATTAGAGAATGAAAAAAAAACAACATGGACACACGAACACACACTCAGTCATTCATTCATTCATTCGTTCATTCAGTCGTACATACATGCAGCTCATGCAACTCGTGTTTCGCAGTAGTAGCAACAGTGGCGCCCTCTACGATCCTCTGCCGTGGATTTCCGCACCACCTGCGCACATCTGAGGCCATTAACGACCGATTCCGTTTGTGATTCCCGTTTAGAATCTGAATTGAAATCATCTACAATCCAACAAATTCATTTCAATCCATTCAATTCTTTTATGATTCTTTTTCCATTTCTATTTTTTATGTTGTTCTGCTTTTTTTTTTCATGCTTTTCAATTGAATTCACCCTCATCGCACGCGGTGCGGAGTTTTAATTCACTTGCAGTTGTTATTGTTTTGGCTGTTTGCCGTTGTTGTTGTCGTTTATTATCGTCAGCGGGCATGGGCAGTGGCAGGGGCAGGGCATGGTCATGGGCGGGCATCATTAATGTGTGGATTTTGTTTTTGTGCATGTGATGAATTTAATTCATTACGTAAGAAGCATCATTTTTTACAGCATCATTTTTGGATGCAAAAATCGAACTTTGAGTCCGAGTTCTTTGTTTGATATCCAAAAATAAATTCGATGGAGATTTTTTTGGAGAGAAAACAACAACATTTACATCAAGTTAAATTAACTTTTCTCATTCCTTTTTAATCACTCTACTCTTCGTAGAGGAAGTTTACAAAAAGTTGTGGTTTATTATTAATCTTTGAATTCAATTTAAGAATTGAGCCTGGCTTCTAATGTTGGTTCTTTGATTTTTGTTGACCTATCAAAGATCTTTGTTATAAAACGACAGAGCATAATGTGAAAATCGCTTAATTCGATGCTCTCGCGACATTCCATCCATTGCGAATATTTCAGTCCGTCCATTGTGAATATTTATAGTATATGCGCTATTAACGTACTCATGTAGTTATATTAATATATTATTATTAATTTCAATAAATTTTCTATGCTGATTATATATATTTTTTATGTATATAAGTATAAATATTATAAATTTCATTCTTGCCATAATCATCGTCTAAGTACAGTTGTAATGCACCAGTTGCTGTGCATGCTAAACAACAACAACAACAACAGCAGCAACAATAACAACAGCAACATCCACAGTATTAAAAAGAAAGAAAAGAACTGCGTTACTCGCACCACACATTTTCATTTCTTTATTATTTTAATCTTCCATTGTAATTTTTCTATTCTATTTGAGAAAATTGCAATCATCATGTGTGAAAAGCTAGGAAGCTGAAATGAGTGTGTGTTTGTATGTGTGTGTGTGTGTGTGTTAGTTTTGAATATTAATTCACATGCGATGCCCCGCCAAACAATGGGCTGGATGGACATAATTTGTGTGAAATGAATACAATAAGAATTACGAGCTGGTTGGTTCGCTTTTGTTTTTCGGTCTGTCGGTTGGATGGCGCTTTTCTAATATTAAAATATTAAAAAAAAGTAAAAAATTAAGTTCTAAACACAGTTCTGTACAGTGGATTATGGATGGAGTTCTATGGGTTAAAATGAAAATACATAATAAATAAATGCTCAGTATTACTGGGACACTAGCGATAAAACGAAAATATTGTAGACAGGCTAGCATAGGAACATTCGATAGGAAAAATACACATATTTTAAAAACTAGCATAATAAATTGCACCAGGTTTCTTTTTCTGTTTTAAAGTAGGTCAAAGAAAGTCATCAGATAGGAAGCGAAATCAATAGTATTTTAAATTTGATTCTTTGCTTTATTATTCTTGTATGAATGCTAATAAATACTATGAACTTGATACAAGGAATGGTATAAATAATCGTATTAAAAATCGCATAGTTTTCGAACTTTTTAATTATAATTTCGGACATATCTTTTTATTTAATTATGGCTCAACAATATATTTAAAAAACTGAAATTCTTTATTTAGAAAAAGTTTCATTGGACTAGTAAATTACTTCAGAATATACTAATTTCTATAGAAATATCTTAAAAAGCAACCTTGTTGATAACATGATTAGCTACAATGAGACAAAATAGGGTAGAATATCCTATCCTAACATTTATTTATGAAATTCTAGTATCATTTATTGAAGCTTTGAAAATGAAGATGTTTTCAATACTACGAGTAAATACTAAACTATTACAAATGTGTTTACTATATTAATCTATTATTTATGTATATACTTCTATATGTATGTGAGTGTATGTAGGTATGTACCATATGTATATAAATATCATCTCTCCGCTCCCATCAATCGCTGGACTGTTTTCATTAAATAACTCATTTAATGACGTTGTATTATAATTATTGTTATCGTGTAAACGGGAGTTTTTCGAACTGTTTATAAGAACAACTGTTTATACAAAACGGTGATAACTTCCTTTGAAGAAACAGATTACGAATTGTGTTCATTTTTCGATCCAAATCAGAATTTAATGTCAATTTGTATTATTAACAGCTGGGTTTTGAATTAAAATTGGAGAAACTATCTGCTGGTGAAAGTGCTATATTGATAGCTACATGAAGAACATGAAGAAACATGCTCCGAAAATTAATTGTACTCATAGGCATATAAATTTGCATGCGGTTGACGAGGTGCTATTTTAAAAGACCGGTCAACTGAGTTTGATATAACTTTAAATGACGTACTTAATATGAATATACACGTACTTATTTATTATTATAGTATATAACATTTATAAATAAAATGCTTTAACAACGATCGCAAGATAAGCTAAAAGAACTTTCAAAATGTCATAATTCTCTCTTAAAATCTTAATTCTTTCAGTGATTTGAGATTTAATTTCTTCAATAATGTTTTAAATATACTCTTAACTATCTAAACAAGTAAAATATTTGGTAACTCTGCAAAAGGCGGACCAATAAAGGGGCGTGTTCATCATTTCTCAACAAAGAAACAAGTTCTCAATGAAAAGAAAACAAAAATACTTGAAAAAAAAGAATGAAAGTAAACGGTGGCTCTTTAAGTAGTCAATTTTAAATAACTTCTTATTACTTAAACAATTAATTACGAATTGTAAATTTATATTATAGATAAATACTTAAGTACCATTAATTTAATATAATCGTTTTTTAACGATTGTATTCGTATAGTAAAAACTTTTAAGCTCTGCTGTAGAGTGTACCAGTTAATGTAATCGTGAGTGAATTCTTTTTGACAAAATTCAAACCTCAAATTCCAATACGTTTTTGCACAAATTTGAAAAAGAAACAACAACAAACAACAGCAATTGAACCTAGTCGACGGACCATAGGTTGCACTCGCATTTTTACAGACCAATTACTATATATATACATATGTACATATATACACATGTACATACACACGTATGTACTCGTAGATTTCTACTTAGTAGCACAACATATCGTAGTAGTAGCTGTTGTACTGTGGAGCGCTTGTTGTTGCCGATAAGCATGGCTCAGAATTTAATTCAGTTCAGTTTCGGTTGAAGTCGGACTTGCAGACTCGCGTGCTCAAAGTATGTAAGCGAAGAGTGCACAATAAGTGGGAGAAGAAGAAGAAAAATAAACTAAAGGAACCGTTTTATTATTATTTGTATATTGTATATGCTAAAAATAGCTAATTGTGTTAAATTGAATTGTTAAAAATTAGTGAAATTTACAATACATTGCAATGTTTTGAAAATATTTACTTGATAAATACGTCCGGCTTTCAAGATAGTGAACAAAGGAATTCAAGAGTATAAAAAGGAAAGTGAGAAAAGAAGATGATGGATGCAACAATTATAATTGTAGTAATAATTATTACTACAGTAAATTGTATAGAACTACATGCTTACATAAGATTCTAATAACAGAAAACTAGTAATCATAATTACTTAATACATATTCAATTAATGCAATGTAGTTCTATGTAACTTAATTGCCGGCTTCGGCGCTATTATAGGATTACTTTTGAGCAATAATCAAGTGAATTTAATGTAGCTTATTTTATAGATAATGTGGAATGCTTGCGAATCAGATTTAAAAAGGTTGCTTTTCAATTTATGTGGATGCTTAAGAATCGCTTAAAGTTTAAGCAACAGTTCAACTATTTTCACATCTCAACTATTTTATTATTTATTCATTATTTTATTTATTAAATATAAAGTACTAGAAGAACATCGTTCTTTTAATGTACAAGAAATCACAAGTTACAATTATTTAATTATTATATTTTAAGCCGTTTGTCAGTAAAACTTTTAATTTTTCACGGGTTTCTTACTAAAATGCTTTTTCTTGAAAATACTTCCAAAAGTAATTAAGATTATCAAATAAAATCGATTGAAAAACATCAATTAAAATTGAAATTTATTATATTTAATTAAAGTACTTAAAACTACAATATATTAACGCCAGCTGGTATTGTTTAGTATCTGATTCTGGTGTTTTATGCATTTCAAATTTTCTTAACATTTCGCCATCAATAAATATTCCGATGTTCCTCTGATTTTATTACCTTTTTACCCCCCTTGAAAACAATAGCAACAACTTTTTATTGTTCTTTTTTTATTAGTAAAGGTTTCTTCAGTTTAACAGCCGTTCTCTAAGCTATTGTAGACATACTGTACTCTACGGAGATGGAGAGATATATTTAGTAGTCGAAAGATCAGTTTAGAAACAGTACCTCGGTTGGTGAAAGCGAGAAGAAGAACGCGTGAAGAAGAAGAAAAAAGAGCGAATAAAAATTAAGCAATTATAAAGCGGATTAAAAGGTTTAGATTAATAGAAAGGATTCCTTCTTCAAAGGCGTGTCAATCAGTAACGCTGCTACTCGTAACCATGCATTTCTCGAAACGTTTCTGCATTCTGACCGTTGTTCTACTGCTGCCCCTCTCACTGCCCCTCACCTCAGCCACTGAGGATAGGTTTGTACGGATACAAACATCGCATCTCGTTTCATTGGCTGAATCTGTTCAATTGTAATCTTTCCAGTAACCAGAAATGGCTTTGTTCCTCAGCGAATCTCTGCAGGCTGGATCCGGCACCGGAGATGGGAGACGTTGTCCGTTTCGAGAGTCAGCACGACTGTCGCTTGTCCTGCGGCAAGTATGGCGCCATCTGGCCCATGCCTACTGGCGACTGCAGTCTGGGGCATGAACGCGTGCGCCTCGATCCCTGGAAGGTGCGCTTCAACGTGGTGGCACCCACGCCGCAGACATCTCAATTCGTACGTGAAACGAACCGCATCTTCGTAAGCAACATTTTGAAGGAATGCACGCTCAACTGCACGCTGCCTACAAGCGCAGAAGTCCTGGTGAAGACCACCGTGAACTCAAGTAGTTTGGTGCTGGATCTGGGGACGGACGAGTCGTATAAGTTGAGCATCAGGACAACAAGTTCGTGCACTGTTGCGAGGCAGTCTTCCGCTTCCATTTACGTATTCTCTTACGTCTCCCTCTTCCAGGCATGGCTACTTTTGTCGACGTGAAAGCGAACACAGTTTACGGAGCTCGTCTAGCTTTTGAGACGCTGAGCAACTTGATGACGGGCAGCCGGTGGTAAGTGCTGAATATCTGAGGCAGATGGGTTTTTTCAAAAGCTTGCTATATTGACTAGGAACGGTTTGCTGTTGGTGAGTGCGGCGCGCGTTCATGATCGTCCCGTATTCGCCCACCGCGGGTTGTTGTTGGACACCGCGCGCAATTACATTCCACTACGCTTCATACGAAGTACTCTGGACGGTATGGCGGCTTCCAAACTGAACGTCTTCCATTGGCATGTGGTGGACTCCCACAGCTTTCCCCTGGAGGTGACACGCGTGCCAGAACTTCAACGGTGAGCAATAACCGAGTGGGTCACTGTGGTGACTTTTTGCAGATAGTGAAATATAGCCAACTTTGAATATTCCACTTACTATATTCCCCAGCTTTGGCGCGTATTCTCCGCAGCACGTTTACTCGCGTATTGACACCCAGAACATCATCAAGTACGCTAAAGCTCGCGGCATTCGCGTACTCATCGAGGTCGATGGGCCCTCGCATGCGGGAAACGGTTGGCAGTGGGGCCCACTGGCCGGCCAGGGCAACCTTGCAGTGTGCATCAACCAGCGCCCCTGGCGATCGTTCTGCGTTCAGCCGCCTTGCGGCCAACTTAATCCTCTCAATGACAACATGTACTCTGTGATGAAAGAGATATACGAGGATCTGGCCGAAGTCATTGAGCCCGAAGAGACTCTGCACATGGGGGGTGATGAGGTGTACATACCTTGTTGGAACAGCACGCCAGAGATCACCAATGCTATGCGCCAACGTGGTTTTGACCTGAGCCTGGGAAGCTTCTACGATTTGTGGTCCGAGTTCCATACACGCAACCTAGCATCATGGGATGAAGTAACGCAGCGTCAACATACCCCCACGGCTGCTGAGCCGAAGTCTGTCATCGTGTGGTCTAGCCATCTCACAGAACCTGAGATCATAGAGGCGCATTTGCCCAAGGAACGCTTTATAGTACAAACGTGGGTTGATTCGTCGGTGCCGTTGAATGCCAATCTGCTTGCTAAAGGCTACCGCATTATAGTGTCCACCAAGGATGCATGGTATCTGGACCACGGATTTTGGGGCCGCACACAGTATTACAATTGGTTGAAGGTCTACAACAATGCCATGCAGCGTCACGCCCAAGTGTTGGGCGGTGAGGTCTGCATGTGGACTGAGTATGTGGACAATAATTCATTGGGTGATTGCCGATATTGTTGTTGTTCGACTCCGAAATGGGTTGTCTAATATGTGCATTATTCCAGAGTCTCGCATTTGGCCCCGTGCTGGTGCAGCCGCGGAGCGTCTCTGGTCAGATCCGAAGACGTCCGCTCTGCTGGCGGAAACGCGTTTCTATCGCTACCGAGATCGCTTGATCGCTCGCGGCATTCAACCGGACGCAGTCACGCCGAAGTGGTGTGTTCTGAATGAGGGCCAGTGTTTATAGGATTGCTGTGCAGTACATAGACTGAAATACGTATACAATAAAGTATCTATTATACATTAAAAGTTCGTACTGTGTTTATTACTCCGAAGTCTGCGAAATGAGAAGACTTCGGAGTCCGATCTCTCCTTTTAACAAGTCCGATCTCTTCAAGTCGGAACAATTGCTCAACTATACCTTTCTTTTTCTAGGCGCTTTTTCTAACGCTTTCATGCAAAGCGCCATCTACATAAAGCCAAACTTTCCACCAAAACTTCAATGGCAAAAAAAAATGTCTTCCCAATTTTACTAAACCTTTTATATTAATTACTAGCTTGCCCGTTACCCGACTTTGCTGGGCAGCCTTCTGCTTACCACATTCCCTTACACCTTTCCCATCAGACCTTTTTTTATGAGTTTTCATTCTGAGTTTTATTATAGTAAAGAGCTTTTCCTTTTAAAAAAATCTTACCAAATATCGACTTAAAGGGGTCGATATTTTCCAAAACTAATTATACAGAAACCTTCCTTGGCAGTTGAACTAGTTAAACGAGCATCGGATAAATAGTTTCCGAGATTATGTAGGACAAACAGACAGGTACCGACGCTTTGTAAAATCATTTTCAACAACAGTCGCACCTATGAACACCCTACTAAAGACAAACACGATTGAAATGGGGACCAAGAGTAAGCATTTCTAAAACACTAAAAAAAGCTCAGTACTATGCTACCCTGACTACTCATTACCATTCAGCCTACAAACCGACGACAGCGACACTCGGAGCCGTAGTCACTCAGAAAAAAGAGACTGAGAAAAGAGTCATCGGCTACGATAGTCACACATTAAACGAACTAGAGCGATAGTATTCTACCACTGAGAAAGAATGCCTAGCCATCTTATGGAGCATTCGTAATTGAGACCATATTTAGAAGGTTACAAACTCACTGTAATCACGGACCACCACTCACTTCGTTGGCTACACTCCTTACAAAACCCCTCAGAAAGACTGGCCCGATGGGCACTAGAATTGCAACAATTGGATTTTACAATCGAATACCGAAAAGGCGCCCTCAACACCGTCGCTGATGCACTATCCCGTAAAGCATTACCTGAAATCAGCAACGAACCAAATACGTTAATGAGTTTGAGTACCACGACTGCTGTAACCGCGTATACAGCAAAACAACAAGAGATTACGAAACCAGGCTACCACAACCGAGATTACATGATGCACCAAGGCAAGCGACCCACACTCCAGCCCATGGAAAATGTGTGTGCATGCCATCGACCGAACAGAAGTATTGAGAGAAAATCACGACGCCACCACGGCAGGCCACTTAGGTGTCAGTAAAACCTTGAAACGGATAAAAGGATGATACTGTTGGCCAAAAATGCACCAGGATGTAAAACAATATGTTCGCTCCTGCCTAACCTGCGGCAAGTACAAAGCAAGGCCGGACTCCCGGCTGGCCTAATGACCACTAGACCAGCACAACGACCATGACAAATAGTCACGTCCCACTTTATGGGAATTCCCGTGATCCCGTAAAGGACACACCTCCTTACTAATGTTCACAGATAAATTTACCAAGTGGTTAGAACTCGTACCCGTAAGAGCCGCCACCGCAAGTATCCTAGTACTACACTTGAGAGAATGCGTCATATTCCGCTTCGGATGTCCTGAGACTCTCATCACGGACAATGGAACACAATACACCAGCAAGTTGATCACGACAGCATACGCACCACACGAAAATCCGACCGAACGATTCAACCGTAGCTTTAAAACCATGATGGCAATGTACACAAAAAACCATAACGACTGGGGTGCCAAATTACCTAAATAATGTTCGCGAAAAACACAGCCACCCATGAAGCAACGTTACTATCACCAGCAGAATTAAACTTCGGCCGCAACCCAACAGCCCCCAAAATAATCGCCAACAACCCTCCTATGTCATGTGAATACAACAGCACCAACTTCGCAAAGCTATATGCCCGTGCCATAAAAAGGAACCAGATAGCCAGCCAGCAACAACGTCACTTTTACAACCTACGTCGCCGCGCCTAGAATCGTAATGAACCATGTCCTACCATCCACCGCTAAACAATTTACCGAGAAATAGACTCCAAAATATACTGGTCCCTGCAAAGTCATTGGCTTTGACTCACCAAATATAGCATTCATAATTGACACCACCCCACCCAACACACAAAGACGTGTTCATGTACAAGACTTGAAACCATTCCCGTCTCAGACCAGTTACTCTTAAAACGCCCAATCGATCACAGCTATCACTTACAATTTATTTTATTTTTAAGATGAACGTCAATCGCAAGAGGACACAGCCACAACGCCCCGGCATACCCATTAAAAACTGGGTTCAACCAGTCACGCCATTCGAAGCACCCTTAGAGGCACACTCGAATGCCAAGAAGATGGTACACACTGCCCAGGCCGCAACAAGAGCAGCAAGACCAAAAACCAACCTGGCCAAGATACGACAACACCTGGTCCAGAATATCCCAGCTTATGCACCCGGCTCCGCGACCTGCTGAACCTACCAGACAACACACCAGGGTCATCAAAGAATAACTCGAACGCCGCTAAAGAAAAAAACACTCAAAAACAACAAACACCAAAGACCACAACGCCAAAAAACCGCCGAAAAGGGATGGCTACATAAAATTAAAATTCGGCCACAGTTAACCACCGACCGCCGCACCTTCAAGTTGTACCGACCCGAGGGGGTAGTCACCGTCACGGTGCAGGACGGATGGGCCAAACTGATAAACCAAAACGAGTGGAGGGTGATGACCACCAATAAAAAACACCGCACAAAGGCCATTTTAGGCGACACAAAACAATAATATAAAAAAAAATGATGAAATAGAATTTAATTATATTAAAACAAATGAATGAAAAAAGTTGTATAAAAAAAAAAGGAAAACAAATATATATGTATATATATTAAGTAATAATAAAACTTTATAAAACCTTTATACATACTATATAAATATTTTGTAGAATAAAGTAGAATTTAGTTATATATAAATAAAATTAAATAGCACAGACTTATGTTAAAACAAACCAATGAAGATCCTTCAAGTTATACAAAAACAAAAAAAAAAATATATAATAATATCTATATATTATAAGTATATAATGAAACTGTTGAATTGAAATTAATAACGAATGCAGTACAATTGAAATTATGTTTAACCAAATCAAGAATATATTTTTTGTTTAAGGTTAAAAAAAAAAAAACAAAAAAATACGCAAACAAGGTTATTCCAAATAAATAAATATAAACAGTCACAAAAAACCATATATATAAGCATACTATATAAAAAAAAAAATAAAGAACCCCTTTTCAAGAAAGCCGAGCTGAGCCACTCATGGCCAGTAAAAGTTCTTGCAATAGCAAAAAGTCCATAAGTCGCTTTCCACCATAAAAACAAAATCTTTTTTTTTACACCTGTGTAAGGATAGGATGACGACGGTTCCCATATAAAAGGTTTGGTAATAAACTTCATCCATAAGTTCTGGCCAGAACTTTTAAAAATTAATTTCTTGGAAGTTACAAAAACAAAAGACATAACCCACTCTCAAATAGAGGAGTTTTTTGCAGATATGCAAAAGAGCACTGTGAAATTCACACTTAATAGCAGCGCGGATGAGGAATATATATTATTGGCATTGGTAAAAAATCGCAGATCACAAAAAAGCGATCGAGGGAGTTACCGATCGGAATTTGGACGGAAAACTTTGAAAATAGACCAGGGAAACAAAATACGACGCTTTAATTCCGTTTTGAATATTCTGCGACAGTTCTTTGCAATACGGATGGAATTGTATACCAGAAGGAAGGAATTCCTAATTAATAAATTGAAAGCAGAGACGACTCAGCTTCAAAATAAGCCCAAAAAGCAGTGCCAATCGCAATTGCATTTTATTAAGAAAAAACGGGAGTACCATGCGGTTAAGGGCCTTCCTTTTGTTAGAAAATAAACTGGCAAAATAAATATTGATTGTTAAAGATCATCGTTGAAATGAATTTTAAATTAATAACCGCCATCGCGGACCTTGAGATGGTTGCGGCGACGCAGCAAATGCCTAGTAGTTTTGGCAGCTGCATTTGCTGTAACGAATTGGTAGAGATTTTATCTCTCAAAAATGTGATACAGTTGCTAGTGTTCGCAACAGAACATGAGCTGCTAGGCCTCAAGGCAACTGAATTAATTTAAATCCTCACACCAATACCAGTGGATGCACCTCTATGCAGCAGCAACAACGGCACATAAGCTGCTGCATGTGAGAAGGCCGCGATGGCTGAGATGACGGCGGAATCGCCGGTGGAGGAGGATGAGTCCCTCAATCTTGTGAAAGACATATGGGCTCAGCTGGACATGGAGGCAGAACGCTCGACTCCAAAGCAGGTAATTTAAAAAATTAAGTCAATTTAGACATGTCCGACTGTTTTTTTTTTAAAAAAGGATCATCGACTGTGATTACTTTTCTTTAGATACGTAATTCCATAGATTACCCTATTCATCACATTTCCTAGGAGAATGCGATAGCATGCCAAATATGCAAGGAAACCTTCAAGAACTACTTCAGAAAGCATTCATAACTGCATACTGCCGCTATCCGCAAATGTTCTCTATAAGGAAAAGATTTCCGCTAAGGGTGGAACATGACCTCCCACTTCCGCCGCGCGCACAATATATAAACTGAGCGATCCGCCCCAAAGCTTTCATGATGCCGTCCAAAGAAATCGAACCTGGGTATAGAGTAGCTGAGTTCAATATGAGTATAATTTAAGAAATCTTTTAGAACTTTTAAATGCCTATACTCTGAATTAATCTCCTAAAAAGTAACAATACTTAATAAATTTGAAAGCATACGTCTAAGCTTTCAAGAAATGAGTTAAATTTGTATAAAATTTTACCAAAATATATAAAGAAACCTTTAATATCAAATTCAAATGGCCATCTTTCCTTCCTAAATCATTAGCGTCTAAAGGAAATATAACTTATGTAAACATTTTATTAAAATAAAAGATGGAACACTATACATTTACTGCTGTGGTTTTTTCTTTGTTCTATAATTTACATTTACAATTTATCTACTTTAGCATATTTATATTATATTTTCCATATTATATAATCTATAAAATATAGATAGTGTGGTCCTTCCACACACCATTTCGTTTCTTAACTTTGCATTAGCCATTTATCCAGACCATGAAACTTTTATGACTTTTATCAAAAAAGTCATACCCATAACTCTTATCCATGACTTTTAAATATAAAAGTCATACCCATATGGGTATCATCATCATCGATAAAAGTTTTTCTGATGACTTTTTCTGGTGACTTTTTTGAAATAAGAGTTATTTTGAATAAGTGCGGAGCAGCATGAATATGTGGTTAGGTTTGGAATAAGCTGCTTGGGAGTGAAAATAGTTAGTTTAAGAAACTGTGTGCCGCTGAGATTTGTTGTTTATTCATTGATCGCAGTGTGTGTGTGTATCTATCATTACGTCGACCGTAGCCCTTATCGACAGCAGGTACAGGACAGTGGCGACAATGCTTTGAAACAACAACAACAACTCATCGTTCCGCTTGTGTGTGAATGACTGTGTTGTTATTGTTCGTTGTTTTCGTTAACCGGTTATAAAGAATTAAATCAGAAATGCAGACGCAATTATTTAGATAGAAAATCTATTATTTGTATCAAAGTCGAGTTAGTTAGCATATCCCGTTAGTTTTGGCTCTTGGAATGCAATGCCTCTACCTGACGCCAATAAATCGTACAATAGATGCACTCATAGGCGAAACCTCAGACTCATTTGTCTCTGTGCGAAATAGCGGCCCAAAAGTCTAACAAATATCATCCCATTTGAGATGCAAAATTAGAGTCACAAAATAATTAAATATTTCCTTACAAATACGAATAATTCATAGTTTCGAGCAGAATGGTGAGAACCGCATCAAAATCGGTGCAGCCGTTTAAGAGCTAACTAACTTTCAATTGACATGCGACTAACTCGACTTTGATACAAATAATAGATTTTCTATCTAAATAATTGCGTCTGCATTTCTGATTTAATTCTTTATAACCGGTTAACGAAAACAACGAACAATAGGTTAGGTTAGGTGAACAAGGCGTGTGGCCGCGAAGCGGCCACTTCCACCTAGACCTTATAGGCCCACTGTGAGTGCCCTCCTGTGGTTCTGTGAGAACCTCGCTGGTCCGTTACTCAGACCTGGCCTCCCCGAGAAGGTGGGGTAATGGTCGAGTGTAAGCTGGACTGGTGCTTTTGATCAGCTTTATGAGACTAGTCACCGGACGTCCTGCCAACTCTGTCAGCCTCTCGATGTACTCCGCCACCACACTGCGGAGGCGACGGTACGCAAGGGCTGGGCATTGGCAGAGCAGGTGGTGGATAGTCTCCTCCTCATCCACGTCGTCGCAGCATCTGCAGTGATCCACTCTGGTGCCAGGCTTCCACCTGTCCACCATGGCCCCTATGGGGCAATGCCCTGTGATCACTCCTACTATCACCCTAAGTTGCTCTGGGCATTGAGAGTATCGTCTTAGAGTTTTTCCGATTGAGCTCTGGCCATAGAGAGCGAGTGATAACGCAGTCCGGCCTGGTTTTCCAGGAGTGGTTGGTTATGTTTGCCACTATGGTGTCTATTGAATTTTTCAGATTGGAGATAGGTGTCTTAACAGAGGAGTCTGCTTCTTCGGCCCCCAGTGAGGAGCCCGTTCTAGCCAGGAGGTCTGCTCGTTCATTACCTTCGATGTTAAAGTGGCCTGGTACCCAGCAGGTCCTGACGATGTAGGTCCTCATTAGGTCCCTCAGTTTCCTTCTGCATTTCAAGACAATCTCGATTTTATCTCCGTCGAGCCTAGGGCTTTTATGGCAGCTTGACTGTCTATTAAGAAATTTATATCTGTTCCAGATACCTTTTCCTCCAAGACATAGTTAGCCGCCCGCTCGATCGCGAAGATCTCCGCCTGGAACACGCTGCACTCGTCTGGCAATCTGTATGATCGCTGTGCTTGCAGCGTGTTGGAGTAGAAACCGGCTCCTGTTCCTTCGCAGGTTTTTGAGCCGTCCATGTATATCGAAATACCTTTGAGTTGTATTTGTCCATCGGACGACCACTCCTCCCTGCTCGGAAAGAGGATTCTGGGTATACCCTCAAAGTCAATTCTCGGAGGAATGTAATCCGTTTCAGCGGTCAGGGTCATCCGAGAATTGGGGTTTTGTGCTCTAGCGCGTGAAGTACGGTAGCGTGTCCAAAATGAGTTTCCTTGCAGAGATTGAGACCTCGTAGCCTGAGGAAGCTTTTCCCTGCTGTGCTCAAAATGAAGAGGTCTAAGGGAAGGAGATGTAACATCATTTCCTGCCCTGCCTGCGGTGTGCTTCTTGCTGCTCCGGTGATACTCATGGTTGCGCATCTTTGTACTTTACAGAGAGGCTCGAGGTTGGTTTTCCGCTGGATTGCCGTCCACCACACCAGGCAACCATAGGTTAGGATTGGACGGACCACCGCCGTGTACAGCCAATGGGCAATGTACGGCGGCAGACCCCAGGTCCTCCCAATGGCTTTCTTGCACGTGTATAGGGCGTTCAGTCCTTTTTTCCTCCTTTCCGCTATGTTCTTCTTCCAGGAGAGTTTGTTGTCTAGAACTATGCCGAGATATCTCACGTCATCAGACAAGGAAGAATATGGCCATTCAGGCTTGGTCTTCTAAAGTCTGGTATTTTATACTTCCTAGTGAAAAGGACAAGCTCGGTCTTTGAGGCATTGATGCTAAGGCCATTCTTGTCTGCCCACCTTGAAGTTTTTCCGAGTGCCTGTGACATTAGCTCGCTAATGGTACTGAGGAATTTCCCCGGTATCAGTAGGGCTAGATCGTCGGCGTATGCTGTTGCCCTGATCCCCGTACCTTGGAATTCTCTTAGCAATTCGTCTACCACTATGAGCCACAACAGAGGGGAGAGAACTCCGCCCTAAGGAGTTCCTCGTGTGACGTTTTTGCGGCAGTTGCTTGCACCCATGGCTGCATTGATAATTCTGTTTTCCAGCATGTTACCAATCCAGCCACTGATGGTGCGGGGTACTTCAAAGTACTTCAGGGCTTCACTGATCGCTCTCGGGTTGACATTGTTGAATGCCCCTAGGGTAAACTCTTTTACCTCGAGGGACCTCTCAATTGTGCCGACCACACAGTGCAGTGCGCTCTCAACCGACCTGCCCTTAAGATAGGCGTGTTGAGACCGACACAGCCGGTGTGTGATCTTGTTTCTGATAAACAGGTCCACCAGCCTCTCCAAAGTCTTTAGTAGAAATGACGAGAGGCAGATGGGCCTGAAGTCCTTAGCGGAGCTGTGGGAGGGTCTGCCTGCCTTAGGTAGGAATAGACCCCTTACCTCCCTCCACTCTTTTGGGGTGTACCTCCTTGTGAGGCATTCTTTAAATATCTCGACGAGCATTGGTAAGATAGCGGATATGGATCTCTGAAGCATGGCCGGAATGATTCCATCTGGGCCCGCAGCTTTATAGGGCTGGAAGGATTCAACCGCCCAAGAGATCCTTTCCGCGTTTACTATGTCGTTTACTATTCCTCATGACTCGTTGTCAGTGTTGTTGTCGACCGCCATCCGGATAGCTGAAGGCACGTCCGTTGCTCTGTCGGTACAACCTGGAAAGTGAGTGGTGCAAAGGAGTTCCAGAGTTTCGAGGCTGGAATGAGTCCACGAGCCGTTCGACCGCTGGATGCTGCTCGGTACTGATCTTTCTCGAGAAAGCACTTTGCGGAGTCTTGCGGCCTCGTTGACTGCGCATATTGACTCGCAGTATGCTCTCCAGGAATCCCTCTTGATCGCTCTGGTTCTGTTTTTATAGGCTCTGAGACCGGCTTTGTATAAAGCCCAGTCTGAGTCCTTGCCGCTTATGGTGGCTCTGTTGAAGAGCGATCTCGATGTTTTCCGCAGCGCAGATAGCTCTGAGGTCCACCAGGCCGGTTTGGCTTTTTTGCGTGGTCGGCTGATTGGACATGAGATATTAAAGGCTCTGCGGAGTCCTTCCGAGAGAAGTCTGACTAAGGAATCAGTGTTCTTGTTTTCTTCGCCTGGGTTCACCTTGGACAGTGACCCAGGGATGAGACTTGTGAACTTTGCCCAGTCAGTTTTCTTGGGGTTTTGAAATGGGGGTTTTTTTGGTGGTTTCGTAGTCTTGATGTTGAAGAGTATCCTGGAATGATCAGAGAATGAGCATTCAGTGGATACTCTCCAACCCTCAATGGTGATGTCCATATCGTTCTTCAGGGTTATGTCTAACACCTCTGACCTGTCCTTGTTGCGAAAAGTGGGTGTAGCCCCCCTATTACATATAACAAGGTCATAGTTTAATATAAACTCAAAGAGTGACTCACCCCTTTTGTTGATATCTTGGCTTCCCCACTGAGTGTGATGTCCGTTCGCATCGCATCCTATTACCAACCTCAACTTGCTTTTGTTGGCAAGGTTTGTTAGTTCTCGGACTTGATGCGATGGGGGCTCTTGTTCCTCGTATGGAAAGTATGCGGACGAGAGCAGGAACGAACCATCTTGCTTGGTCTCGCATACTATCGTCGTGAGATCAGGTGAGCTGTAATGAGGGAAAAGAAATGCGTTAATATTTTTCCTTACCAGTATACATGTTCTTACCTTCGTTGTGGTGTCCGTTGCAAATAGTTGGTATCGGCCTGACACTAGTCCTGCAACCCTGTCACCCCTCACCCAGGGTTCTTGTACTAGGGCCACGTCGATACCCTCCTTCTCCATGACTAGGAGGAGGTCGGCCGATGCCGCCTTGCAGTGATGCAAATTAATTTGCACCACCTTCATTTGGCTTTGGTCTACCTCCCCCTCCCGCCCCTCCATCAGTCGACTCCCGGACTTTCAACGATCCGAAGCCGAATCTGATGGAGCCTCCCTGCTTCCTCAGGGTCTCCAAGGACTCTCGGCTGACGGCCAGCCAGAAGTTTCTACCACCGTTCTTAGGGACGATGGACGAGACTATCTCCCAGTCCTGTGCCCCTAGAGAACGGTTCTGCCTACTGATGAGGCCTAGCATAGCCGCCCCCGATTCCGGAACTGGAGGGGGAATCCACACGACCACTACTGGTCGCAGTGGTAGGGCAGAGCGTGGCACGGTTTCCAGTCTGGCTTTTGGCCAGACTTCGCCTAGGCCTGCAATTGCGGCGGTCAAGAAGTCCAGAGACTTCTTGTTGCCGCAGCTGACGACCTTAACCCCTCTCTGCCACCCTGCCCCCTCAAATTCCACTTCCTCGTCGCTCTTGTCCCCCTTCATCATCTCGGCCAGCAGCTTCGCCTCCACAAGTAGCCAGTTTGCCGGTTGGATCTTACCGTCTGGGTTCGATCTGTCGACGATGGCCAGCTGCAGCTCCTCCTCGGCCTTGAAGTTTGCTGACCGTCTGACCTTCTTGGGTTCGTTTGAGCCCTCCTCGGTGGACCTGTTCCGCTTGGACGCTTTACTTAAAGCGAGTAGCGGGTGTGGTTTGGCCTTGGAGGGTTCTGCCGTTTTGGATGCCATGCCTTGACTGGCCGCTTGTGCCTTCTTTGAAGTCGAGGGCTGCTCATCTAAGCATGGTAGTTTCCGCGTCGGGGGGGTGGGTATGCAAATTGCTTTCTGCTCCGCCCCCTCTTCAGAGGCTCTTTCGAACCTGGCCACCTTCTTTTCGTTGGCTCTGAGCAGGTGCCGCTGACGGTCGACTTTGATACAAATAATAGATTTTCTATCTAAATAATTGCGTCTGCATTTCTGATTTAATTCTTTATAACCGGTTAACGAAAACAACGAACAATAACAACACAGTCATTCACACACAAGCGGAACGATGAGTTGTTGTTGTTGTTTCAAAGCATTGTCGCCACTGTCCTGTACCTGCTGCCGATAAGGGGTACGGTCGACGTAATGCTAGATACACACACACTGCGATCAATGAATAAACAACAAATCTCAGCGGCACACAGTTTCTTAAACTAACTATTTTCACTCTCAAGCAGCTTATTCCAAATCTAACCACATATTCATGCTTCTCCGCACTTATTCAAAATAACTCTTCAAATAACTCTTATTTCAAAAAAGTCACAACAAAAAGTCATCAGAAAAACTTTTATCGATGACTTTTAAAATAAGAGTTAAACTTTTAACTTTTATTTTGAAAATAAAAGTTAAGAGTTAAACTTTTAACTTTTATTTTCAAAATAAAAGTTATGAGAAAAGCTTTTAACTTTTATTTTCAAAATAAAGTCTAACTTTTATGAGGAAGATAATTGGAATAAGAGTTATTTTCAGGCTCTGCATTTATCCCTTTCAGGCGAGGAGCGAAAAACGTTTCTAGGTGTTGCCTGTAGAGTAGTTTTTGACAAAAAGGCCTTTTTCTGACCGTTATGGGAGTTTCCTATTTAGAAGCTTTCATAACAGTTTTTTGCTTTTGTTTTCCGGTTTTTGTTGGTTTTTTGTTTAATGGTTCTCGTTTTTGTTTTGTTTGTTTTTTCTTGGTCTTTTCTGTTGTTTTTTTCTTATTGTTCTTTGATGCTCTCGTCATCATTTTTTTTACTTCATTTTACCATATGTTATTATATAAAATGGCATTTCAAAATAGTAATAGCAAAATAGTAATAGTAGCTGTGTAAACTGTTTTTACGTTCTTCGATCAAGGCTCTTTCTATTTTTGCTGCATAGATGGGGCTTTTGAGTTAAGAAGATATCAAAGTGGTAAAAGAGAATGAATGTAACTTTTAGGGTCATTCATATCAAAACTATTTTAATAAAAACATGTCACTGCTTTAGTGATTATCGTTGATTTATTTTATTTCGTTTTTCTTTACTATTTGAAGAAAACAAATTACGAAGTCATTATTCTAAGCACAGGTAAAATGAAATATTTTTGGAATGCTATTCGAAATCAGTTAGAAATATTCGAATTAGTTACAAAATAGGGATACTATTTGAATACTACGAATGTATCTAATTTTTTTAAATTGTTAAATTGTCCAAATGGAAGACAATACCGCCGCACTTTACGATGCGAACTCCCCCTACTGAATGTAGCCCTGGTCAATGGCATGCTTGAAGATAGCAGCTATGCGTTTGCGTTTCTCTGTATTTGCGAACGACTTTATATTCCAGACGTCGGTGAGCACCGTGTTCTCCTCGATCTCATCCAAATCGGCCACCTCGTCGTCGTCAATCAATGACATGGGCAGCGACTCGATTCCCATGCCGCATCCAAAACGCGCAAATCGCTGCAACTCATCGAACAGTGCTTTCATGGGTAGCACATCATCACCGTCAGCCCCCAGATCGTTTATCAGAGACATAGCGGCCTGATGATATTCCTACAGTTGAGAGTTCATTTTAAATGATTTTGAAATTAGGAACATAAGTGAATCTGCGCACTTTTAAGAGATCGTCATAGTGTTGTTCACGAATCTGCTGACTTGTGCACGAGTAAATGAAGAATGAGATGTCCAAAGCTAAAGAAGAGCACCGCGCCAACTGGAAATCGATGATTTTAATAGCTTCAGGAGCACCGTGTTTGGTGTAACGCGTAAGAAAATTTGGCGTCCAGCAATCGCCGTGACCGAACACCGTGTACTTAGCTATGTTTTAATTGAACAATATAAATCGTAACATTAAAACCTTTATATTAAAACGAATACAGACTTTTAGTGGACACAAGGTGTATAAGGTCATCATAGAGCTTTTCTTGCAGAAAATTCCTTGCAATTGTTTCGTACTTGCTGTCCGGATACGTTTTCGATATTGCGTCCTGAGCTACGTTGCAGGCGAGTCGTAGGAAATCCATGTACCACGAGCGATTCTGCTCTGCATAGTAAGTTTCCTGAAAGTTGAACCAGGCAACTGTTAATACAATATAATCCAGCTTATACATATTTTAAGCTGGAAATTTGAATATGAAAATGACACCGATTTCTTATAACTGAATAAAATAAATGTTCTACTCGCCTCGAGGTGTTTACTGATTTCCTCAAAGGTATCAGGCTCCAGTGCATTTAGAGCCAATGAGATACCATGAAAACGTCCCAAGGTGCGGACGGTAAGCAGACACTCCTCCAGCGTGATATAGTCTTGCCTTTAATTAATTAACTGTGTAAAGAGCTAGAGACAGAGAAGACATCTTATCAACCTATTTGGAGAACCGTATCCCGCGAAGCTCACATCCTCCAGTGCAATAAAATCGTTCTCGCCGTCGCAAAGTGTTGCATAACAGATCGGATACTCATTAAATGGCTTCAACGGCTTTCGTTTGGCCTGAAACTTCTCCCAGGCAGGCACGACAAATTTATAAAAGTTTATCTCATTACGAAAGAAATCGCGTGAACGGAAGAGTTTTCGCCGCGCCAAATTGTCTGGCATGGCTTTAACAATTAGATTTACCACGAGGGGAGAGCTGTAAAGAATAATTTAGACTTCGTCAGCTTTGCTTTTATTTCTATATGTTAGAAATGCCTACTCACCCATTTCCCTCATTAATGCCATACACGCACAGACGGAATACTTTACTGAGGTACGAGTCGCCTTTCTTGAAGCCCTTGCCAAACTTGAAGTCGGTGTGCTTTGTCCCACCAGCCTGACGAATTATTTCATCCAATGTAGTTTCTGTGAATTTAGAGGAAATGTCCAGTAGACTCATTTTAATTTTGATGTTTCGTCGAAGGAGGCCTTTTATCAAACTTAAACCCCCTTATTCAGAGAGTCACTTTTAGCTGTCGTCGTCGTCTAAAACAGCTGTTTTTCGTCTTTTTGTATTCACAGAGACGACGAGGTGTCTCAGCTAAGCATGGTGTCGTGTCTTACGTAGTTTGGAGGTGAGCAAAAACCTATTCACAGAGACGACAAACGCCGACTTGAGCTGTCAAATATGACGACAGCCTCTTAGGTGTCGTCTTGGTGTCGTCTCTTGCTAAAAATGAAATATTTTGCAGGTTATTGCTTATTTTTTATATTTATCTTTTATGATTTTTTTATGTTATAATTATATTTTGTATTATAATTATAAAAAGTTATTATAATTATAATTATTGTATTATAAAATAAATAAATATATATTATATAATGTTATTTTGAAAAACTGTTTTTTTCTGGAGAAAATCGTATATTTTCGCAAAGAAAAATTTTTCTTTTCGATTTATAGAACTTTGCTAAAAAAAATCGTTGCTTCCCGTTATTTTCTTGTGATCCTTGAAAATTAACAATACACACAAAGTATAGAATTGTGAATATGGATATAACAAAGGAAAAGTAAAACAATAAAGTTTTTTAACAAATAATAAATAATTACAACAATTTTTCTTAAATATTTTATTAATTCTTAAGATATAGCGTACAGTGAAAAGGAAGGAAAGGGCCTATTAACGTTTTAATTGTCATATGTGCACTTGTTTACATATGTTACAATTCTAGATATGAAGAGATTTCAAATCACGCACCAAAATTAAGCTGGGACAAGTTCATGCGGATATTGCGGCTATATGAGGTAGCCCCAGTAGCATTAAAGAATCCAGATTTAAAAATTATAGATTCACTAAAAAACAGGCGCTTGATAAACATAACACAAAATTTGGCACTTTGCAATTGTTTAGAATTCCCGATTGTTTACAATTTTACAGTGTTGCAAATTTTCAACAGAAAAATCAATGTTAAAATATTTTAATGCAATTTAAATGACGAAAATACAATAGAAAAACAAAATAAACATTCCTCTCATAAACTCCTAAGGTTATTCTTTATTTTTACTACATTTATAAATCTAATTTCGCGAAAAAAAATCTATTTTTTAAGAATTTTATTATTTCAACATAAACACCATAGTAAAATTTTTGTGTTGTAACACCAAAATGCTAGCTAGTACACAAACCAAGCTGTCATATATGAGCGCAACGTAAATTGAGGTGAGCAGGACGTAAGAGCTAGTCACCTTTCAAAAAGTGACTCTGTGAATACGACGTCTTCCACTCAGGTGACTTTTCGACGACGACGTCTGACTCACTCCAGGTGACTCTCTGAATAAGGGGGTAAAAGCAGGGTTGTGGCACGTTAATTACTGTCGTATATATATGTATGTATGTACATATGCAAAAATGTCTGGTTTATGCAATTCCATAAGAATATATATATACTCCAAAACCGGTGTAATCTATGTGATCCATTCAAAAAAACTTAAAAACAAATAAAAAAAATAACAAAATAAAAATGTCAAATTTGATACACACCACGTATTGGCAACAATTTTGGAGCCGCTATATCTATGCTGAAGCAAGAGTTGAGCGAAACTGAGAAGATCAGCCTTGCACAGGCAAAAGATTTGGCAATAAAAGTGCTCAGCAAGACGCTAGACACAACTAAGCTGACACCAGAGAAGGTGGAGATGGCGACATTGCAGCGCATCGATAACAAAACGGTGATCACCGTGATGACGAAGAAGGACGTAGAAGGCTTCATTGAGAAACACAATAAACGGGAAGCAGAAGCGGAAGCGGCCAAGAAGGAAAAACAGGCCGCGCAAAAGCCCTAAGCCATTAAGCAGCGAAAGATGTTCAGAAAAGATACAATCTTTTCTTCTATTCGGTTTTTTTTATTTGTATGTGAATGGTAAATAAAAAATATTTAGAAATGTAATTAATGATCTTCAAACTAAAAGGGGAAATAAATTGGGATAAAATCAAAGGTTTTTATATAGCAAACTCACCATACTCATAAACAGCTTATAACTTTGCCAAAGCAGCTTTTACTGTTTCTTACTAAATATTTATATATCTTCATATTTTTAACAAATTTGTTTCATGTTATTAGAATTAAAAATCGCAATCAGCTGTTTCTCTGAGGGTATTACGTTTTTGGGCGGAGCTAAAATTTGTTGAATGTAAGAAAACAGCTGTTTCAGGGATGAAAACTCTCCAGTCCAACTTGAACTGTTAAGCCGTGGACGGATAAATTTCTAGTCTAGGGAGCGGGAGTGGAGCGGGGTAAATTTAGGACTGAGACGATTCTATCGCGCAACATGTTAGCGTGGCTGAGGAAAAAAATGCTCTTCCATATTAGTTCTAGGAACAAATGCAATTTATGGGACTTTCTCCGATTTTTTCCAGTTTTTTTTTACCGTTAGATTTTACCGTTAGGATCGGAAGTGTGTAGTTTATTTCCGGGGCTAGGCAGCCATTTTCGATTTATGGGCGTTTTAAGTTCACGAAAGATGACCTAATAAAAGGTCAATAACTCCTAAATAACCTATAGTACCGCCAGTGGTACCATTGGAAAGGTATTGTTATTGTCTTTATTTGTGCTATACATAGTTTTCATAACACTCCAACAGTTTAGAAGTTATACGTATTTTTATATAATTATGAATTTGTGCTCGTGAAACAGAGATGGTTTTCTCGGAAATGGATACATTAATGTACCACAAAAAATATATATCGTGAAAGCCCATTGTCTTACCTTTAAAATGGTATATAACATGCCATACTTACTTATTGTATTTGTAATGTAAAACCGATACAAAGTAAAAATCATCAGTGGTCAGATTTCATTAAAATTGTATTTACATGCACAAAGACTTAATCCTCTAAATCCTCGACATAAATTTCGTAATCTTCTTCTTCTGGATAATCTTCTATATGTGATTTTGGCATTAGTGGGTTATATACACGCCCAGCTGTCCGCGCGATTTTTCATAAAAATTTTTCAATTTTAAATATTGGTTATGTATGTATTAAGGATTTCCTAGCGCCGCACAGTGGCCGGTTTTTCAACTTAGCGGTCAAAAATCCATATCTTTTGACTCTCTTGGAATTTTTTATTCCGGTTTTTTTTGTTGGATTCTTCTAATCTTTAGCTTTAATGTGAGACTAAAATCATGAAAATCGATCGATAAAAACCAGAGATATGAGAGTTTCAATCAAGGTACCTATTAAAATTTTCTTAAAAGCCAAAAAAAGAGATTATAAAAATAATACGTTTCTTTTTATTTAATGATTAAAGACTTTTTATTATAAATAACGAACATACTAATAAAATAGGTTAATAAAAATAAGGTAATAAGTAAGGAACTAATGAAAATTAAACAATTTTTTCAAAACATTCATTGATAGAATTCCGCTCATCTAGTAGTAAATTTTGTGCATCACTATCTAACTCGATTGAGCTAGATTTCCATTTTTGGCGGATATTTGAAATATATGGATCCGATGTGCACAGCAAAACTGCAAGCAGATCCTCATTGGTACAATATCTTGAAATTTTCCTTGTGTTGTGTTCACGAAAGAATCTGTAATCCTTGTTTCTTTTTTCTTGTGCTTCTTCAGAAAGATCACCAAGTGGAAGTAGACTATTTTCAATAATTTGCTCGCCATGATAAAGAATTTTATGAATTGTTGATGGCATATTCCTCCAGGGATATTTTTCGTTATAAATTTCTGCGGTTTTCTTTGCATATTCACCAAATTTTTTGGCATCAATCATCCTGCTGCATGCTATAACTTCTATTATTATTTTGAATCGCGTAATTAATTCAACGTCCACTCCTGTAATGAAAGCTGCCGTCTCAGGATCTGAGAAAAATCTTCTAGCGGTGTTTCCATCATTCGTATTTCCCTCTCCTTGTTTTGGCTGGTCAATTATTAGCCCTATTTCACGATATTGTTCCTGTATTTGGCTGTTTTTCAGTTTCCGTTTCTCCTTATTCGCTGTATTTCCTTATTCTCTAACCGTTCCTGATGCTCCAAATTCTAAATCATAGCCAATTTCAGTATATGTTCCATGAAACGAATTCTATTGTGAAGAGGCGACAATCCGAATTCGTATGCCTCTTCAGAATAATTGGCATCTGCTGGTGTTTGACTTAGTGTACTCGCGGTTTGATGGCATATAATACAGCTAGAGGATGCCTTAGTATCAGTTAAGGCTTGTCCGACTTTTCCATCAATCATGGTCAGCAGAAGTTTGAAATCTATTTGAATAATATGGCCATGATACTCAAATAGCAGCGGCTGAAGTTCATCAATTTGCCTCCTAATTTTATTAACTTCTTCGGTTATCACATCTTTTATCACATCACTTACAAAAGCCAAGACTTTTCACATAATTCTCTTCCAATGGAAGCAATAATCTCTTCACATTTACAGTAAGAGCTAATTACATGATAATTAAAAAAACCTAATTACTGCAAACTATCCCAGTACCTTTCCATACTTTGAAATATACATATAATTTGAAAGAAAAGTATAACACTAACGAAGAAAAAATAACGGAAAACATGTTAAAAACGTTTGCAATGTGCGACTTTGACTCATATAATGGGCTCTAGCGCCCGGTGGGGCAAACCGATGCAAAAAAAAATGGTATGAGCTTTTAGAGGAAACTTTCAGCTTTACAATGGTGTAAAATTTGTTTTGGAGCGCAAAAGTCCTGCTCCAAAATACGACGAAATTTAACCAAATTTGGAGCATCTCTGGAATTTTTGTTACGTAATAACTATACCAAAGTTTTACTCAATTGTAACAACATTTGACAACGAATATATCCCAGAATTTAATAAAAAAAACCGGAACTTAATATCTGAAATATTGACAGAGATATGGATATCTAAATCTGTGAAAAGTTGAAAAAATGTGTTTATTTTAGTTGAAAATAAAAAGTGCTGTCTTTATTGCATAGTTACTAATGAAATAATCAAGATAAAGCTGTAATTTTTTGGCTCCCTAGATTCTCAGGTTTCTACTTTCATATGACCTCACCCATTTTGAAATCGGTGACATTGAAAAAAATGACTTTTGGCCGCTAAGTTGAAAAACCGGCCACTGTGCGCCGCAGGTGAAAAATGTTTATGAAATTTTTCAAATTTAAATATTAAATACTGAACAATACGTGCTAAGGTACAAAGGTTTCCTGTAGTCAAGTCTAAGATGCGTGTTCGGATATCCACCGAACACTAATTTTGAATATATCATTAAAAGTGGTCGAAACTGTGGGAGATACCCTATCATGTTATATATCGTTGGAAAGGGGAGGTTGTGGGCCCTAAGAAACCTGAATTTAATATATACCTTAATTATCAAAGAAGAGAAAAAAAAAATATTATGTAATACAACCTCCACTATTTATTCCTAAAACTAAACTAACTCCATCTGTCTGTGCAAAGAAAAAATTCTGTGTATGTCCTTCTTGAATAAAAGAAACCTATGTGCAAAATTTCACCGTTCTAGGACCAAGGGTTTAGCCTGTGCGTTGATGGGAAGTGAGTCAGGCCTTTCATTTTTATATATATAGATATACAATACAATACAATTTATAAATAATTTATAAATAAAGATATAAAATACCAATTCTATTCACAAGTTACACTTTAATGTTTCGTAATTTGTTGTAACGTAGTGGTTACAATTTTCATTCAGACATGTAAATATAATTAGTTTTACTAGTATATAGATTAAAAGTTAGTAAAATCATTGTTTTATACTTTACTTCATACAAGTTAGATCATGATTCTTGAATGAATTAGTTATTTAATTTAATTATTTTAAAAATTTCTTTCTCTTTCATAATATAATATTAACGTTAAACATTATAAACTTTTGTAATATATTTTCGCTTCTTAGATCATAACTAATACTATTCTTATTAATGTTAGAACCAACGTTGTGCGTGTTGATTGTGTCACGAAAGACCGAAACCAAGTCTAATATAAAAATCAATTTGTTCCATTGTAAGCATGTTGATGCGTACATAATATGCACACCAAAGCAGCCATAAGCTCACTAAGTTGCCAAGTTAACAGCGATCCATCCTCTGTAAAATCAAAAGTAAATCATCCTCATCATAAATGTTTACTTGCAAAATTTATTAAGCTCATGCATTCAATAAACGAACCTGACGATCAGCAGTCAACCCATCACGAAAAACCCAGGGATCTTGATCACCCGACATGAATGTTTCTTTCCAGCCTTTGCTGAACCCTAAATATCAAGCCATTTAAAAAAATAAATCTAGCAACAAATCAAAGAACAAAGAAATTCATACACGTGTAACTTCCTTGAGTAAAAGTAAACGAGTCATGGCAGATTTCTTTGTTGGCACAGTGTGCAATTTTCTTCAGCAAATTCTACACAGTCTGGCAGGAACTGTAAAGCGCTCTGTTCTGTTCATCCACTCTATCACCTGAATTACAAATATTTAACGAGTCGAAGAAGAGGATACAAAAATTTACCTCAGGTTTCTGAGGAGGCACTTTTACATCCTAGTCAAGTAACGCATTCTCTTTCAGGCAGTTGAATTGAACAAGGAACTTGGCACCTCGCGTGCTATGTTCAAAAGGTAAGAGGAATAACTAACACATCAAATTCAAATCATCTTCGTTAATCGTGTAAATACAAAAAATTAATACATTTTGTGTTAAGGACAAATAATTTCTTACAATATGAGTTTTCAATGCCGAAGTTTGAAAAATATTATTATATACAGAGTTTTGTTCTGACATTCCTTTACTTTATACTAGCATACTGACTTGTCTTCATCTTCTTTCATATCTGAGTTTTGATATAGTTTTGATGATTCCAAACTCTCAATCGGCATACTATGAAAAGAATTTGTCTGAAAATGTTTGTTTATAAGTGAATGTGATACCAACTACGATTCATAACTTCGTCTTACATTGCATTCATTTACAGACACAGTTCTTCTAATATATTGCAAGAATATATTCCAATTGTTGCAGCGACATGTTCTGGTTCTTCAAGAGTTAGTTCTTCGTCCACTGCATTTTCGGACTGCTTCAATCGGGATTAACATTTACTTGTTCTGTATGTGTTCCTTCCTCAATTCCGTCCGCCATTTCTATTCCATCCCTATTATTTACGATATCGAAAATATTCTCTACTCCTGTACTATTATTGATTTGTTGTAAATATTTTGTTATTTTTTATCAAATGAAACTCGCCATTCGAAATAGTCTTTGTTACATGAACCATCTTCATTCTGTCTCCAGTTTAATATTGGCGGATAAGGAATCTTAATGGGAAAAACATAAACGAAAAAGTGATAGTGTATAAGTTCAGGTGATCGACCAGAATAAGGGCCGTGAAAAACGCGTTTTTGATCGTAGTCATTGCATTTGATAGTAGTGTAAATTGTCCCAAATGACTGGTAGTCGTCTTAATACTTACGAAATTTCCTGATTTGCGTCCACAGTTATAGTTTTCATTATGACTTTATTGCCCGTCGACATGAACGGCACTGGAACTGCAGTACTGTGTAGGGCAAAAGAGAAACTTCGGGTTGCCCAAATGGGTATAGATTTCGTTCGTCACAGACAACTTTTTGGAAATTTGAGAACAATTATTAGTTCTAGTGAAATGGTTATTTAAAGTCATCGAACTTACATGCTCCTTTGTACCAGAAATCAGACCAGAAAGTGCATTGGAATCCAAGAGTAACTGTCAATGCTTTTTCGCATACACATGAAAGCTCACTAGTTAAATGGTCAGCTTCCTCCACTGTGTAAAGCTCGCGCCAATAGGCTCGGTGTTTTATTCACTTGAATATACTCACTTTCGAAAAAGGTCCTTGCGCTGTTCAGTTGTCCAAGGACCCTGTTTGCTGAGTATTAACCTTCGATATATATATATTAATATATATTATAATACCACAAATAAATGTATTTTTTAAATTCTCGATCTTCTCTCAGTTCTCTGCAATCTGCTCCTCCATGGTGGTTGCCGTAGAGTTGACAGCAAGACTACGAAAACAAATCCAAACACAGTATTTATTTCATACAATCCTTGTAATTTTTAGCAAGGAATTCGCGACATTAGGTATTTGGACCACAGGGAGTCCTATATTTAGTATCAGGTCGGCAACCAGTATACGGATCACCTTGATATTCATCATTACAAGAACAAACACCAGAATTCATCATTACAAGTACAAACACCAGCATTGCACTTAGCATCTTCTCCATTCGCACCGCATGGAGATGAGTTCCAAGGATTATCGTTGATAACGCTACAGAATTAGAAGTTATTAATACTCTTCCCGAAAAAGTATGAAAAACTCTAACGTTTCACTGATGGTTCTGGTTGACAGTAAGTAAAGGGGTATTTCCCGTAGGGCAGGCGCAGTTTGATTAGTTTAAAACAAAAGATTCTCTGCGAACGAACTGAACACTTTGTCATCGACTGCAGTTGCATCTGTATGGTAATCGCTTGAACGCCAGCCGATCATCTGTGTGCAGGGGTTTCCGTCGAGATGCACAATCAAGGCGATAAGTCTTCGCATTCACCAACTTGTGACGATTAGGAGGGTAAAAATTAAATTAATTTTTAAACCTTCAGACAAACGTTAGAGTAATAATGCAAAACAAATATTTACTGTTCACACCAAACCCTTGTCTACTTCAGTCCTCCATGATCTCCATTTTTTTCCCAATAATAATGTGGTCTTTTAATTTTTGGTTTACTGTTCACACCAAACCCTTGTCTACTTCAGTCCTCCATGATCTCCATTTTTTTCCCAATAATAATGTGGTCTTTTAATTTTTGGTTTACTGTTCACACCAAACCCTTGTCTACTTCAGTCCTCCATGATCTCCATTTTTTTCCCAATAATAATGTGGTCTTTTAATTTTTGGTTTACTGTTCACACCAAACCCTTGTCTACTTCAGTCCTCCATGATCTCCATTTTTTTCCCAATAATAATGTGGTCTTTTAATTTTTGGTTTACTGTTCACACCAAACCCTTGTCTACTTCAGTCCTCCATGATCTCCATTTTTTTCCCAATAATAATGTGGTCTTTTAATTTTTGGTTTACTGTTCACACCAAACCCTTGTCTACTTCAGTCCTCCATGATCTCCATTTTTTTCCCAATAATAATGTGGTCTTTTAATTTTTGGTTTACTGTTCACACCAAACCCTTGTCTACTTCAGTCCTCCATGATCTCCATTTTTTTCCCAATAATAATGTGGTCTTTTAATTTTTGGTTTACTGTTCACACCAAACCCTTGTCTACTTCAGTCCTCCATGATCTCCATTTTTTTCCCAATAATAATGTGGTCTTTTAATTTTTGGTTTACTGTTCACACCAAACCCTTGTCTACTTCAGTCCTCCATGATCTCCATTTTTTTACCAATAATAATGTGGTCTTTTAATTTTTGGTTTACTGTTCACACCAAACCCTTGTCTACTTCAGTCCTCCATGATCTCCATTTTTTTCCCAATAATAATGTGGTCTTTTAATTTTTGGTTTACTGTTCACACCAAACCCTTGTCTACTTCAGTCCTCCATGATCTCCATTTTTTTCCCAATAATAATGTGGTCTTTTAATTTTTGGTTTACTGTTCACACCAAACCCTTGTCTACTTCAGTCCTCCATGATCTCCATTTTTTTCCCAATAATTATGTGGTCTTTTAATTTTTGGTTTACTGTTCACACCAAACCCTTGTCTACTTCAGTCCTCCATGATCTTATCTTATCACGATTTTCCCTTTCGTGCAGGTCGGCCCCTGCACAAGTTCCACATCCAGCTGGCTGCTGGAAGGAACGTACTATCCGTTCATCGGAAGTACAGATATAATCTTTTCCCATTCATTGTTTTGTTTTTGGTTTCTTGTGTTGCTTTCATTCATTATTGTTCCCACGAATACAATTGCAGTTAGTGCAATTTTTCAATACAAAAATTGTGCGGTCTATTCCTTGCATTAAGGATGGCCTGAAGATTGGTCAACGCAAAGTACTATTCACATGTCTCCAACTTGATGAGCCTTCGGCTAGAGGTTTGCCCCTCAAACTCTACCTCCTCCTCCTTCCGTTCGGATTTCGACATTTCATCCAGCAGCTTAGCTTCCACGCGTAGCCAGTTGGTCGGTGCGATCTGTCGACTATGACTATTTATAGACTTGCTTCTGCCTAGAAGCTGGCTGATCTCCTCAACTTTTTAGGGTCATCCTTTTCTCCCTTCAACCAAAAGAAATGTTGGTATAAAAACTTCAATGGTAAGTTTGATAGCTGTTCAATATCTATTATAGCTTTTGCTCCAACAAATATTGTGCCATTGCAGCATTGCATTTCTTGCTTTGGCGGACCTTCGTCTCCATTGCAACAGTGCTTTGGCATACATCAACGAATCATGTATGGTGTGGATATCGGCGCTTCGGCTCTAGTAAATGCACAAAGATTCGATGGATATACAATCGTCCCACAAGTAAACCATAATTGTATGATATACAATAATTATATAATGTATAATTGTACATGATATTTTGTTGCTTACGACCATTTGCGTTCAGTGTGTCTACTTATGACGTTCTTTCGTTAACTCTTCCTGTCTCATTTGCTGTTCTCGTCGGAATCCTGTCATTACTAAACTTTTTGAGATTCGTGACTTACCCACAGCAAACAACTATATTGGGTTTTCTATTTTTGCTTTCGGTATTGTTTTTTATGTGTTTCTATTATTCGATGCAGGTTCAATATAAATCATTTACTTTACTTCTTTTTTACGCATTTCTGTTACATTTAACGATACTTATTATTTGCTACTACCACCAAGAACTGTGCCAATGGCGGCTCAATGCAGGCTTTCGCCAAACACTTCCTTTAAAAAGTAAAAATGTTAAATGTTAAAATGCAAACTTGTACAAATGTTGTCGTTTGCTATCTCATTTGCTGTTCTCGTCGGAATCCTGTCATTACTAAACTTTTTGAGATTCGTGACTTACCCACAGCAAACAACTATATTGGGTTTTCTATTTTTGCTTTCGGTATTGTTTTTTATGTGTTTCTATTATTCGATGCAGGTTCAATATAAATCATTTACTTTACTTCTTTTTTACGCATTTCTGTTACATTTAACGATACTTATTATTTGCTACTACCACCAAGAACTGTGCCAATGGCGGCTCAATGCAGGCTTTCGCCAAACACTTCCTTTAAAAAGTAAAAATGTTAAATGTTAAAATGCAAACTTGTACAAATGTTGTCGTTTGCTATCTCATTTGCTGTTCTCGTCGGAATCCTGTCATTACTAAACTTTTTGAGATTCGTGACTTACCCACAGCAAACAACTATATTGGGTTTTCTATTTTTGCTTTCGGTATTGTTTTTTATGTGTTTCTATTATTCGATTTATTTCTATTCATATGTATTTTCTAGCAAAATCAATAATTATAGTTGAAGGGAAATCAATGCACAGTTATTGCAATTGGCGGTGTTGTAATTAATGCTCGTTCAGTGAAAAAGTTTGAAGATCTACCCGACAACATCGTTATGAAAAATATTTGTAAAGACATTGGTTTGGACCCCCAAAAAAAATATATTAATAACGATGATCTCAACGAATTACACTATGAAAACGTTCTCATTATGTGCGACGCCGATCTGGATGGATATTATATAAAAGGACTTGTTATCAATATCTTTCATCGTTTTTGGCCGAGTATCATAAAACTGTGTAACTTTTTTGCGAATTGTAATCTTTGTTGAGACATTTGTACAACAAAAAAACCAACACAACTTTTGCAATATTAGTGCAAGTTTTCGATGCCAAAAATATGCGCTCCATCCGTTTTGAATACTATTCACAAGTCTTTAACTTCAAGAATGGCTATTTCCTCACCTTTTTAGGCTTTTTCTTCGGGCACTCCCCCGCCGACCTGTTCCTTTTCTCCGCCCTACTAGCAGGGAGAGCTTAGCCTGGTCCTGGCGAGTCACCTGTGACCTGTATTTGCTCGGAGGCGGCAGCACTCTTATCGAACTTCTTCTCGCTGCCCATCTTCAGTAGGCATCTTATAAAGTACCTCGTCATGAAAAACATATGTTGTATCAATTTCTAATATTGGAATAATGACTAAAATTAATGATTGAACTGTTTGGTTTTTTCTGCTGCTTTGCTTAACAGATCTTCATACAGCCATCTGTAGTTGCCAAAAGAGTTGCAATGGAGAATTGTTACATTCTGTGCATCCAATAACGTTGCTTTGTATTTAATTCTCTTATTTTCTGATTTTAGTGATATGACTTGTGGTTTCAGCACTGCATGCATTAATTTAATTATGATGCAATTCCTCGAATTGAATTTCATTACCTGAAATTTCGAAACCTTTTGTTAACCATACTCTTTAGATTTTGTTTTTGTTTAATTTTTTTTTTCAGCTTTTCCATAAAGTTTGCCTTTGAATATTTTTACCGCTTGCTTGTCGATCTTCGTTTTCTCTATATCCACGCCTACATGGTTTTTTGACGTCTTCTCTGGCCTTTTTTAGCTGAAGCCGCACAAGATTGTTTTTAAAGGCTGATTCAGCAAAAATAGTACTTACAATCCCAGAGAATGTACTTTAGAGAAAACCATTATGGGTATGGCCCACAATTTCGTAGGCACAAATAATATAAATTTACTGGAACCTGTTGGTTTTCATGGATCAAGATTAAAAGGCAAGAAATCTATGACAACGCCGTCGTATGTCTCGGTAAAGATGACACATTTGTTAAATTTAATTTTCCATCCAGCGGATAATACATTATTATCATACTTAGTCGGCGATAATAATGAAAAAATTTGTATTTAATTACAACATTTTACAACAAACTTTGTTTATCCTTTTGGCGGGTGAGTTTGCATAGAAAATTTATAGAAACAACACGCGGCTGTTTTTTTGAACAGCTGTTTTGTTCAAAGTTTCCAATCTCGTTATCTCTGGTCTACACCGACATCATCACCGGATTTGCTGAACTCAAAAATCAACGATCAGAACAACTCGGTTCAGGATTTTTTTTTTTTCTGCTTCTGACTTTTATTTTCAATTCGGAATGCAATCCCATTCGATATTTGCTTTTTTGTCTGGTCAAGATTTTGTCACTGTGGGTTTTTTTTTTTTGATTCTGCTTTAAACAAAGAATACCGAGATCTGATTACTCCAGCTGTCACACCGCCATTCAAATATCAAAAACAAAACCAACAACCAATATACTCCTCTACACCTAATGAGAATAAAATGGAAATTATTTCGATTTCACCGCCATCCACTGCACCTAATGTATCGGATATTTTCCAACTTACGTATGCACCGACATCATCACCGAGTCTGCTGAACTCAACAATCAATGTTCAATGCAATCGCATTCGATTTTTGCTATTTTGTCAGGTTTGAATTTTGTCGTTGTGGGTTTGCATTGTGATTTTTGATGCAAGATCAAAATTGATGGAGATTGATCTGGTGTACTAGATTTTCCGTTGTACCAAATTCAGCCCATCAATTAATCTAGGAGTATGACGCATTACATTCAACTCCTTAGGTTGTTGTTGTTACTCTGACCAAGATTCCCTCACTATGTGGGTTACTCATTCGCTCAAAGCACCCTCAAAACGGCAACTTAAACTTTATGGAATCAATGGAGCCAACAGCAGCAGCTGCGTTACATTTTACAATAGTACATAAGTAAATTGGTTGATATATTTTTTCTCCTAGATATGTATATTCTTTGATATACATTACTTCTTTGTAGAATACTTACTTTCATACAAATTAACAGCAATCCACCCTTACCCCTCCGCCGATTAACGGTAAAAATGCTTTTCGTTGGTAACAACAATTTTGCATCGAAAAATTCCCTTTCTGGGATGAACGAAATCAGAGATAGCATTTGATAGGCACTTCCGACCATTTTCAAAATGATAAGCAATTTGATTTGCTTGGATTTTTCATACTGTGTCGTCCACTTACCAAAAGGTAATTCCGTAATCTCCATGGTATTATTTTTCAATTTATTTACATTTCCTTTAGAAACATATGTACCATCGGATAACATTTCAATTTTGCCTCTAAAATCCTTATTCCAAGGATACATTGTAGATGCATGTAGAGGACTTTTCCCTGTATTCATCAACTTTAAATTCATTATTATGTCACGGGGATTGTATTTGTGTAGTTTGCTATTCAAACCAAAAGACAATCCATTAGCGCCGTTTACCAAAATTATTGGTATATACCAATCTGGCTCAATTGTTCTGCCATAATAATAATAACTATAATTGAGCAAAATATCATCGTCAGGGGCAAAAATGTATCGCGTTATCTGCGAAAACTCTGTGCAACAAAAAAAAAAAATCTATTTCCAAGATTTTTCTTATTGAATTTTCCATTGAATTTGCTTCTGCTCTATTTACTTTAAATTGGGCTTTCTGTTTTTGTTTTAGCTAGTGTATTTTCACTGTTGTTGCAACTGGCGGTGTATTAACCCGGCTACGCTTGAAAAAAACGACATTTGCATCGCTCTATCGTTTCGTGCCAGAGGACTTGGCTATTTTTGAGTGTCACTATATTATAAATTATATAATGCTTATCAGCCTCAGTAATGAATGCACGTTCTGTGGAAAAGTATAAAGATCTCCTTGATAAGAGTAATATCGTTATGAAAGAAATTTGTGGAGAAATTGGTTCGGACCCCCCAAAAACAATACATTAATAATAATCACCTCGGAGAATTAAACTAAAAAACCCAATAATAATGAGTGACGCAGATCTTGGGTAATTAACTGTCACTTTAAGATGTGTCATCAACATGATCATCAATAATTTCATCTTTTGCTTAAATACACGTGCAGTTATATCATGTCACGTTCAGTGTTACGTTCACCATCTCTTCTGTATCTAACTCTTTCACTTTCAATACGTTCCTATCTTTGTTCTTGATTTTGATTTAATCTTGACTTTGATATTCATGACAAGGTTTTTTTTTCTTAACGTTTTTTTGAACCAATTGTGATCAATTCTATATTTACAACTAGCTGACTCGGCGAACTTCGTACCGCCTCAGAATCAATAAATGTTGTATTAACTTATTAGCTTAATTCAGTTTTTTATTTTTGAATACTCAAAATGAATTAAGTTTTAAATATATACAAAAATTAAAATAAAAAGTATTTTAATTACATTAAAATGAATGTAGTTTTTTTTTTTCATGGAGTAATATTCCCTATACTGCGTCCGGATATTTTTACTAATTTACGTACATCACGAAAAGGCATTATATTTCTTTTTAAAATTTGCTTATTATAAATTTTCTTCATACATTCAGGCCAAGCCTTAGAAAATTTGATTTTATTCAAGAATTTGATTTTATTCAAGATGTTGATGTCATCCTTGCTGCACTCATCGTGCAGTCGGCCGTCTGTGACCAGTGGTCATGCCACCTATCGATGATTTGCGCCTTGCATATATCATTCATAGGCACGCAAACATCGCTGACCTTCGCACAGACATTGAAGAAGACTATTTTGTTGATATTTTCGTCTGTCCCTCAAAACTTTTTAGGAAAATATCTATTCCATTTATGCCGTTCCTCCTCGCTATCCCTTCCTCTGATACGTACGCAATGGTGGCCAGGCCCCAGCGTCCGATGCTTCCAGGAAAGTGTCTGTCTACCATCTTTTGAGTAGAGTCTTCCAGTGTCTCTTACTTCATCGGATCTTGCATTGTTCGGCGCTTCGGCTCTGGTATATGTTTAAAGTTTGGTGATATTGCACCACATATGTCCCACAATGTGGTGTACACTTTTTCCTTTCCTCAAATTGTGGAATGAAATTTAAATTTTTCTTTTATATATTTTTTTCAACCATGATTAATGGAAGGTTAGGTCAAAAATATGCTTCTAACTTTTATTTTCAATTCGGAATGCAATCGCATTTGCTATTTTGTCTGGTTTGGATTTTGTACAATAAAACATTTTGGAATTTTTTTATCCAAAATATTCAATTTACTGGAATTTTCATATTGAATTTGCTTTTATATTGGGTGTTTATTATTTCATTCAACTGCTGAATTAGAATATTGGAAAAAAAGTACAAAAAACCATGAACTGTATACAATGAAGTACTTGAAAGGAATTGCGTCATCTTCAATAAAAGAAATTGTGTCTTATTTAAAAAATGCTCAGAAACATCGCATTTCTTTGCAGTACTCTGGTCCCAAAGATGACGACGCAATCATTGTAGCGTTTTCATGTGATGCTCAATGCTCTAAAAAAAGAAAGGATTGGTTGATTAATGAATTGAAAGAAATTGACAAAAACAATTATCGGAACATATATATTTTTCGGAATGGCCAACTAACCGTGACATATTCAGATTTCATAAATTATGAGTTAGTGCAATTTTTCAATGCCAAAAATATGCGGTCTATTCCTAGCGTTTTGGATGGCCTGAAGATTGGCCAACGCAAAGTACTATTCACATGACATATTCAGATTTCATAAATTATGAGTTAGTGCAATTTTTCAATACAAAAATTGTGCGGTCTATTCCTTGCATTAAGGATGGCCTGAAGATTGGTCAACGCAAAGTACTATTCACATGTCTCCAACTTGATGAGCCTTCGGCTAGAGGTTTGCCCCTCAAACTCTACCTCCTCCTCCTTCCATTCGGATTTCGACATTTCATCCAGCAGCTTAGCTTCCAGTTCGTCGTAGCCAGTTCTGGGTCCGATCTGTCGACTATGGCTAAGAAGAAAAGATTGAAAAATAAACCGAAAATATTCAATTTTAAAATTAATCTGTTACCGCTAGAATATGTTATACTTATACAAGAAATACGTTTCTACAACAGTTGTTTCTATACTGGATTTTCTGATTTTACTTTGTTGAAGTAATTGTCTATGTTGCATTTTATATTGCGTTTCATGTTCTTTCCGCTACAATCCACTATATAATTCCGCTCTAATATTTGAATTGAAAAATTTTAATACGATCATGACTTTATTAAATTAAATACAATGCATCTTAACTCACAACGCCGATTAATTTCTTCATTAGAATTACCAAAGAAATAAATTTGAACAAATTTGTGATCAGCATTCACTGCGGGCAACAATGCTCCTGCACGATAGTGAAATTGTCCTTGAATTTATAAATTCAAACAAAATTTCTTGAGTTTGTGTGAGATTTCCCTTCGTTGCATCTCTTTCGTAAATCTGTAATATTTGCATTCCAAAAAGAATTTACCTTAAACGTAGGGTTAAAGCCTCGTGTTTTGATAACATTTTCCTCAAATGAAGTCATTCGGAAGGAACTGTTATACTTTTGTATGTTGTCCAAGAAATGCTTTGATCGAGTATCTTCGCCATAAAGCAATTGTTCTGGAGTCTTAATCGATCGCACTTGCTAAATTCTTACACGATTTTCTTCCAAACATTGTCTGCGTTCTTCATTTCTCATTCACACGATGGTTACTTGTTAGAACTGAGTTACGCGTATGTCGACCGCGTGGCATGTTAAAGCGCAAACCGCAAACCAAAAAGCAAAATATTAAATTATCAAAAACTTATATGAGCACGGTAAACGAAAACACAAAATTAAAAGAAGAAACTAAATGCAAAGTTTTGTTACTAGGATATATTATATATTTTATTCCTTGTCGAGATAAATTGCAAATATCGTCCTCTTTCAAACTTTTAAGAACAATAAATAGTAATTAAATAGTTTTTTTTTTAAACAATATTGTAAAAATGTATATTCATTGAATTCATTTTTTATTAGCAGAGTTTTAATTAAAAAGTTTTTTTTTTTTTATTCAATTTTGTAAAAAAAAGGTTTATATTGTAAAAATGTGTATTTACCTATATGTATTTTTATGTAACTCATAGGTAAAGAAAGTATGGGTTTTAAATTCATTACTTACCTATATATAAAATAAAATTTCAATTTACTTTTTACTGCTGATTGTAACACAAATTAAAAAAAATCAAAGCAACATTTAAAATATCTAAATATGTCTATAATATATCTATTAATATCTATATCTAGTATGTATGTTAAAAAATTTTTAAACATATTTTAAAAAAACACTAAATACTGTTGAAAATAGCACTAAATACAATAATCTTTGGATCTTGTACACAAAAATAATTTTAAATTTTGTAAAAATGTGTATTTTTCAAATTTTTCGCAAACTTACCAGTAAAGAAACAATGCCATGTAATGCAGTCATAAAGGAAATTATAAATTTTGTAAAAATGAGTATTTTTTAAATTGTATAAAAACTACCAAGGCAAAAATAAGAGAATTATTAAAATATTGTATGAATTATGATTTTGTTTTAAATAAAATTTACTATACATAATAAAATTTATTTAAAAAAAACGTTTTGAAATAGAAAATATTTAAAAAAAATAATCTAATAATCTCTTTCGAATAATAATGACCCGTTTATTGCAACTTTTAACTAAGGGTACATTAAGGCTTCCCTAGGTTCCATTTTTTTACGAGTATGCATATAAACATTTGGTTAGACTTTGCTCTCCACTCTTCCGTTGAGCGGACATGATGTCCGCGGACATTGGCTTGCGTTTAGCCAGCCGGCAAGTCGGATTATGACGCTGAGTAACAGTCAATCTGAATAAATTCAACAGGCTGTGGGGTGAGGATTGGATGTTGACGATGGTAAGCGACAGCTGATTCTAAAAGCATTGAGTTCTACATGTGGTGAATATAAAAACAGCTGTTAGTTTGGTCAGGACGAATACAGAAAACATAGGCTCATCTTCGTATTTCAAAATATGAATATTTATAATCAATTTCTTAATTCCAAACAAATACCAATCAAATAATGGATAGCAGACAAGAATTTACAGTGCAAGAGGAAGATTTCTACAAATGCGGCGATGCCATCATAAGCCACGATCAAACGATGTTCGCTCTGAGTTCCTACTGCAAAGCGATTTTCATGGAGTTGACTACATTTGTTGCTCATATAATTTGGAAGCATCAACCAGATCTGAGCTTAAATGACAAATGTGTTTATGGAGCAAAAGAAAATGCTGTATTTAAAGAAGAATACGCTATGGATGAGGTCATTTCTGATCCTGTGATTTTAGAAAATAAAGAAACGCTTGCTAGTGAAGGTGAATTTATTGAAGGTGTAATAGCTGAGGGGAATCCTTATGATAATGATGAACACCATATAATAGATGATGGAAATCTGCGTCAAGAAATAGAAGAATTAGAAGTGAGTTCAATTGCATAAATTCATTGCGCAAGTTAATTGATTTTAAAGATAATTATTATTATTATAATATATTTTGCACATCAACATACATATTAACTTAATTTCTAATCCTCAATTTATTTGACGACGCATCAGTATGGCGACGATTTTTCACACATAAGTAAACAGGAACGACTCGAAACGATTCCTTTCATTGAAGTATATAGAAAGTTCCCCATTCTTTGGAACTCGCATTTACCAGATTCGCATTCATTTAAAGCGAAACGTAAAGCCATTGATGATATTATTAAAACATCGTTGCGACGTGTTCACACTGACGTGGTAGGTAATTTCGTAGTTGTGTACGCATATGTTTAATATTTCTTAAATGAGATTTTTATTTTTAGCCTGTGAAAGAACTTCCCCCCTCCTTCGATTTGCCTTTTCGCATCGATGCGAACATCCTGCTGAATATTCGTTTCATAGAAATTCTAAGGAATTCCCCGACACTTTGGCAAAGTGATGACTTTACTTTCCAGCTTTCTACTGATTTGTTGCAAGTCGTATCTTTTCATTATATGATGAAAAGTATAAAATTAAATGTTTCCCCTGCGTCAGAAAAATGTGTCGATTTATAAATAAATTTGTGTCACTAAAAAAAAAAAGGATTTAAATTCATTGCACATTTAAAGTAATACAAATCAATAAAACTTTTTTTATTATTTATGAGACCTCGTATTTGTTTCTATGTAAAAACTCTTTCGAAAAAATTATAGACTCAACTAGTTCAAATGCAAATCAGTTTGCTTTTTTATCTTAATTAACTGAAGGTCAGAAAACTTCCTCTCTGTTTCTGCGAAAGGAGTTTAATACAATATATTTCGCATCTCTGCTTGGACAAACTGACTTTCTGAATGTTCGCGATTGATATTGGTGCTGCTAAAAGGTTAAAAAAAATTAATGAATGGAAAAAATAGTACTAAAAATCTAAAATTCTCATTAACCCTAAAAACGAACGTTTTTCGAATGGTTGAAGATAGTAGTCGTAGTAGTAAAACGGCAAGTGTAAGTGGAATCCAATAGATGGCGCTGTTTGTTTTTTTGAATTTCAATATCAGATGTACTTTTTAAATTTTTTTTTTTTTTTACTCCTCTGTTTCCTCATTATTCATTCGCCGCCAGTTGAATGCTTGAAGATCTTCAGCCATTATTACCATTATACATATGTATGTATTACAAAATTTACTCACTCCCGCTCACTAGACTAGAAATTTATCCGTCCACGGCTTTTTTGACACTTTTCGGAACTTTCGGAAAAAGTGGATGACAAACATCCCTGGATAACTACCACGAACTTTACTTACATTAAAACAGTTCAAGTTGGACTGGAGAGTTTTCATCCCTGAAACAGCTGTTTTCTTACATTCAACAAATTTTAGCTCCGCCCAAAAACGTAATACCCTCAGAGAAACAGCTGATTTCCCCTCATCTATTCATTAGATGCCACCTTGTTACTTTAAATTGTACTGAATTGGTTAGAAAAAATAATTCCCTTGAATAAAGCTATTTTAATGTATCTACTTGTGAATTAATACTAGTCCCCCGCAATCAACTATTTTCGGAACAAATGCAGAGTAGCCGCGTAGCTCAGATTTTTTTTACCGTTATTTGGGACCGTTATAACCGGAAGTGGCAGAAAAGTAAAGCTAAAGTAATGTAATACAATAGTAAGTATAACATATTATATACATATATCGTTTTAAAGCCAAAGAACAAGCTTTCCATAAATTTAATTTGCTTTATACCTTAATGTATATGTTTGGCACAAAAATCTCACTTGGCTTAAGAGATAGGTGACTTTATTATTACTATTTATTTGACTTATTTGACTACTATTATTTCTTCAAACGGTCAGAACTCCAACATGGCTGACTAGCCCCCTAGAAAAACAAACCACTCCAGTTCCTGATGGTACGGTAAACGGTACAAAAAATGAAAAAATGTGACCTACGCAGCTATTCTATTCTATTCTATATACACGTTGGAAATCCAACAACAACATCAGTTGCCTGGGGTCTCATCTAGTTTCCGAGTTATGATCCTTTGAATTTTGAAAATTTTCGACCTATATCTCCTAAACGATACAAGATAAATACATGTTAGAATTGTCCGTACAAACTTTCTACTAGAAAGGTATTTGAATTATCTTTCTTTTGTGTGCATTTTTTTAAGTAAAATGTTTACTTGATAGTTGGAGTTCCAACAACAAAATCAGAGTTAAGCAACTGTGGTGTATTAATACCATATTTTATTCTTTTAACCTTTTTTTAGTATCCCTGAGTTTTTCTTCACATCTGATTTTGACGTTCGCGAAACTACTGTTTACAAGCCATAGCAATAAACAATTTTTTTAATTAGCATGTTTTTTTGTACCATGCCCATTGTAATGAAAATGTTACAGGTTGATTGAAAATTTCTCATTTGATTGATATAATTGAAGTAATTGAATTTGTAATAGTTATTAAAAAGTGAGCCTTAATTTGAATGAACCGCTACACTGTGAGCTCGCTAATTGGCGAGGGATCTTTTGGACGCGTCTACAAAGCTACCCGTAAGGAAGATGGTTTTACTGTGGCAATCAAAATTATATCGAAAGTGTGTTTGACTTATTTTAAAATTAACTTGAAATTAAATAAAATAAACAAATTCTTACAGCGAGGTCGCTCTAACAAGGAACTTAAAAATCTGCGCCGCGAGTGCGATATACAGGCGCAGCTCAAGCATCCGAATGTAATAGAAATGTTTGAATCCTTCGAGACCAAAAATGATCTTGTGGTGGTAACGGAATTCGCTCTTATTGATCTACACAGGTACTTGGGACGCAACGGTGCTCTCGCGGAAGAGAGTGCCCAGCGTTTGATTTGCCATTTGGTGTCGGCGCTTTACTATTTGCATTCAAATCGTATTTTACATCGTGACCTGAAGCCTCAGAATGTGCTGCTTAACCAGGAGCTGCACGTCAAGTTGTGCGACTTCGGACTGGCACGTAACATGACGATGGGTACTCATGTGCTCACTTCGATAAAAGGAACGCCTCTGTACATGGCGCCGGAGCTGCTGGCTGAACAACCTTATGATCATCAGGCGGATTTGTGGTCTCTCGGTTGCATTGGTTATGAATCGATGGCGGGCCAGCCGCCTTTTTGCACCACATCAATATTGCATCTGGTGAAGTTGATAAAACACGAGGAGGTGAAGTGGCCAAGCTTCCTGAGCAGTGACTGTCGCTCATTTTTACAGGTTGGTCTCGAGAATAAAAAAGGCAGCTCCTTCTACTCCTTCCGTATTACAGGGCCTGCTAGAAAAAGATCCATCATTACGTATCACATGGGCTCAGATTTTGTGTCATCCATTTGTGGAGGACAAGCTACTCATTTCTGGTATTAAAGCAGATAATTCGCCATTCATCAACCCGAAACCAATCAAAAAATCAAAGCGTGAAGGTCGCTTGTCTCCCAAAGAGAAGTAATTCAAATGACACTTGTATTAAACTTCGTGTTATTTTATTAATTCCATTCATTTCCTTGTGTTTAGATGCAGCATTGCAGAAGCGGAGCAGAAGCTCGCCTCGCTGGAGTTGACCAACTCTCAGTGCACTGTGGATAATTTAACATCCTCTCGTGACAGCATCAACGCCATCCCGCCCAGTGACATTGAAAACTTGGAAACAGATATTGAAGACAATGCCGATCGAGTAGTTGTTCCCTTCGATGAATGCAGCTACAAGCTTCCGGCACAGTTTGCCGCTGCCGAAGATGTACCCTTGATCAACGCCAACACTTGCTACGTTACCGGCAACTCGAATATGATATTGAATCATATGAACGATAACATCAACACTGCTTTGGTGGATGTCGCCCCAAACTCAAGAGTCAAACCGAGTTCCAATTCGAACCTCAAGAAGAGTTTTATCCCGGACACAAAGTCTCAGCCTCGCAATAAAGATTTAGAGAAACGAAAGCTCAGCCAAAATTTGGACAACTTCTCATTGCGTTTGGGCCAGAGTGTCGATGTGGAGGGGCAGCGTAAAGCAACCGAAATATTTTCGCAAAAAAAGGAGAAGGAAAGAGAACGCGAAAAAGAGAGGGATTCCAAAACAAATATGAAGAATTCTGCGGAAGATAAACCGAATTCAGAGTATGTATTTAAATAATTATCTACAATTTAGGCATGTCTAATGTACGTATGTATAACGTTCGGTTACAGTAATTTGCCACCAAGTCTTCTGCCCGGCTGGGATTCGTGCGATGAGTCACAAAGTCCCCCAATAGAAAGCGAGGAGTGGTTAGCCTTTTTAAACCGGTCCATTCAAGAGGTGCTCGACGGCGAATTGGACTCGTTGAAGCAAAATAATTTGGTATAACAAAACCATGTTTTTGTTTAAATGTATTTGTCTCAATATGTTTTTATGAAATACTTGTTAATAGGTCAGCATTATTGTAGCACCTTTACGAAATTCAAAAGCAACGCCGAAAGTGGTTGAAAGCGTGGCACAACTCTTGTCGTTGCCTCTGATATTAGATGGTCCTTCCAGTGTCATGGATTTAATTACAACGGTTGGTTGTTTCTTCCTCGGATTTTCTTGTATCTTGTATGTATGTATAAGTATTTCCTTTTCAGGTCTACATTGAAGTCAAGCTCGTGCCCAACTTAATGTATGCCTCAAAACTGCTCTTGTGTAGATCTAAGAATACGGGTGACTCCTCAGCCTCACTTCAGCATGGATGTCGTGCTCTACGTGTGCTTGCTGATCTCAGTTCCGAGGAGCTGTGCACCACTTCGCGCCTGTATGAGCTCGTTTGCCATTTGGTGCACTTGAAGGAACAGTTCCTGTCCCAATTCTGTGATGCGGTAGCAATACTGGCGGCAGATGAGCTGCTCATTAATTTATTGAATCACGGTTGGTGGAAACTTTGTTCATTATAGTGTCTGCGGAAAAGAAAAGTACTCCTAATTATTTATGTTCTCAGAATTTAACAATCCTTTCGCTGTGCGCATTTCAAATTGCGTGGTGGCTTTGCTCTGCTGCGTTGTGCGCGAGCTGCCAGAGAATGCCGATTTAGTGGAAAAGATTGTCTTCAGTGCAAAGCTGAATTTAGTACAGTTGCTGGGCAACAAAAATAATTTGTTGCGGTTGCGGATGTGCATGCTTTTCCGTTTGCTGGGACGCTTCAGTCTGCGTGGTTTGCAATCTGTTTGGTGCGCCGACATAAGAGAAGCTATTGAAGCTTTGGCTGACGATGTCGATGAGAAAGTTAAAGAAGTACGTAGATGAATGAATACTTGTACAAAATCAATATAACTATGAACTTCTAGGAAGCTGCGGGCACTTTAGAAGAGTTGCGACAGTTTTCGTTTTATGCTTAAGTTTTCTCCAATGAAAAACAACGAAAACATGGATAAATACGCCTCAGAAAAGGAGACAAATAATTTAATTTTAAGTACAATCTATTTGTGGTTTAAGGATACATTTCCAATTGAATCCATATACTAAAAGTCTGATTTAAGTAATTAGATTAGTAAAGAGTATTAAGAATAATTGTATAACTCGACAGTTGACTCTTTCCAGATTTTCATAGATGCGACAATTGAAGTAAATATTACATTATTGTTCAAATGTTCACAAGTTATTCAAATAATCCGCTTATGTTGCGCTGGAAGTAGTCAATCAGATCGTCCACGTAATCGCCAAACTTGTCAAAATTCCAGAAGTAGTTCTCGTTGCAGTCTTCCTCGTACATCTCGTTCAACTTGCTGATGTCTTTCTCCGAGAGCCCCTTACGTTGTCCCAGCGTAGCTTCAGGATCCTTGCAAATAAAAGAATCCTAATTTTTTTTTTTTCTAATAAGTGAGTAGTTTTGATACTTACCAGCGGCTCGATTGTAGCCCTGCCATTCTTCGTAAAAGCGCGTGAACTGTAATGCATTATGCTTTGATAGTCATACTCGACGCCGAAATTTGTGATGTGCGTGCGAGCGTATTTATTAAAGTTGTGGGCGTGTCCGTCGAGTATGTTTTCCCAATTGATTTTCACATATTCATCTCGGTCCGTGGAGCTCTGTTGGTGATAGAAGCCAAGCGCGTGTAGCAACTCGTGCACAACCACGCCGTGCGTCACGCACTTCGGAGTGTTTAAATTGAGCACCTGTAGTAGTTAAGAATAAGAAAGAGTAGTACATTGAACCATTACATTAAGCACAAAGTAAGCATAAACTAGATCCATCATTTTTAAACTCTTAACGCTGTTGATTTGTACCTGGCCACCTTTGCGCCGCCCCACACTCGACCAACAGCCAGAAAAGTTGCCTTTGAACACAATCCAGTTCGGGTCCCCCTTTTCGTAGGGACGAAAACGAATGCACGTCTTTTCGTGGTACTCTTTAAAGGCTTTCAAGATGGTCATTATTTGCGTTTCATCTGAAGAAAGGAAGGAAGAATGGTACAAACTAAATGGTTGAACAATGAAATTATACTTTATAATATTAATCATAAGTGAACTTGGAAAATGAACTGAAATGAATTCACTGCATGTATATTCACTTACTTGTATGTATTTGTAGTTTGTTTATTTGCATTCAGTTGCATCAGTTTATTATAATTATGTCAATAAATTTTACAAATACAATTAATTTTACAAACATCTAATATTACAAATATATATATATATATAAATTGAATGTATTTATGCTTGTATATCTCGAATGATCTACGTTACTGTACATCAGATTGTAATGAAACTTAGGGGAATCATTACTCAAATGCCAAGGAAGGTTGTTGAACTATGGGTGCTAAATTGGGTTTAACAAAAATGAAGAACTAAGAAATTCTAGATAAATTGTTTCTTCACAATATAATGAACTACAATCATGAAAAAATCGAGAGCCTTCTAAATGCAGATCTTTTAAAGGGGTCTGAAGAAGGCTTATTGTTTTAAATGATTAAATTGTAATGTTTAAAAACTCAAAATCTACAAAATATAAAATGTTGCATCTAAAACTATAATAATAATAATACAATACAAATGATATCACGAATTAAGTGGTTTAAACGAATTTAAAGTGGTAAATGAAATTATCACTAAACTGAGCACAAACGATTTTACTATTTATTATGAAATTTTAAACAATAAAATTCTCTTATATTGCGATTGGCATCCCAAAGGCCACACAGTACATACTCTTATCTAACACCATGAACTCCTTACTTACTGAAATCTTTGCTGTCGATATAAAATGGCACCGTAGCATCCGGCCATGTGAGCCTCTCATTCACCAAACCATTCCGTAGCAATTCGCGATGCAGCATGATGTCACCTTCGAAGAGTCCGGAGTGCTCCCATATGTTAGAATCACTATCCTCAGACCAGTAATCGAAAGCAGGACCTTCAGATCGAAGTGTATAGTGTTTTAATGTATAATTTAGTAGGATTTTAATTGAATTGAATCGATTTCCTAAAGCGCTAGTGCAATAGTTACCACATACTGTTGTGTTGTCGCAGCATGAGTTGATTCGGGCCCCAGCGTGGCGGCGTTGAAGGTGCTTCTGGTTTCCACAAGTGTACCGTCGAAGTGACACGTATACAGAACACCAGAGTGAGGATGATGCAATTTTCGCGCACTGATAACAACATTTTAATGGTATTATAATATGATGAAACTATAGGAAATTAATGTATGGTATATATACTATATCTAGTATATGTATTGCATATACATTCATATATACTATGTATTTTAGTTTTTTACTTTTAGATTCTTAAGATTTTGATCCGCATGCTTAACGTTATCACAACAAAAGAAACGTTTTTAAAATATGCCGGGCATTTTATAGGTTCGCTTACTCGATTCCAACACATTTAGGAGAAAATATAAACTCAAGCACCCACACACACAGATACAAATTCGTATACACACACTCGTCATGCATCATTTTCATATAAATTATTTCAGTTAAATGGACTGATTTGTTTGTTTCTGTTCGTTGTGTGTGTTATGCTGTTGTGTTGCTGTGTGTGTAAGAGAATTTCAGGGGCTGCATTGTGCGGTTGTGTGCGAGCCTCTGTTTTTGATTGATTTTGACTTCCATTTCGATTTTTGATTGCCTCTGTTTTAAGTTCTTCAATACGTGCGTTTAGCTGTAAACTGCGATGTGTACGGAATTCTAGGTTATCAATCATCACGCAGTTTGAATGACAATTTAATTTTAATATAAAATCCATTGAAATGAATTAACTGTTGCTTGTAAGTATGTCTGTGAGACTTGTTGAAGGAAAGTTGTTGAAAGTTTTTACTTTTTTGGATGACAGAGAGTTCTTTAAAGTAATGTCTGGAGACTACTATAATTCCTGAGGGTTCAAAACACTTTTGTTCATAATTTACACAAAAAATTTTTCCACAAAAATTAAATTAATCGAAAGTTTTAGGTTGAACTTTCTTCTTTTTCTAACTTTTCAGTTTTCAGTTAATTGTTAAAATATTTAAAGAAAATACTGATAAATAAGTACACGCAGATATTCGTTTATATAAAAAATATTTATATAAAAAACTGTTATAAAAAGATTTGAAAATAAAAAAAGATATTCTTGATAGGATTGCATTTAAATTTCAGGTTTGTGTCTTAAGTCTTTGGTTCGAATTTTATTTAACATTTCAGGTTTGTGTCTTAAGTCTTTCATTCGAATAGTGAAATAGTGGGAAATACAAAGCGAAATACATTTCTATTCAATAAACGAAGTTGCTAAGTCTTTAATTCAATTTAATAAAATAATATAAATGTGAAGTAAAATTGCGCTCATTATCAGTTCTTCAATTGGTTGTTCATTATTAACATAATTTATTATCTTCGTAGATTTTTTGGTGATTTATTTGCTCCTTAGAATATGTTTCGTTTTCTTTTTTATTACTGCTTTAAGCCACAGTTGGAGCCTTCTTTTTTATCCTTTTAGCAGCGCGCCAAAGTGTCTGCTGATTAGTAATAAAAAGCATACAAACATAAGTGGTTTTCATTGCAGATACAAAAATGACTACGTCAACACAAGCAACTGAGGCCAATGTTACTAGATCGGTTTTCAGTACTACAACGCATGCAGCTCACGTCTTTCGACAGCTCTGCCAACTGGTGTCAGTGGCCCCAAGACGGACGTTTATGCTGCTGCTACGACTGCTGCTGCTGTTATTGTTGCTGCTGAGAAAGCACAATGACCCACAACCAGTGAAACTATCTATCAACATCATCGTCGGTATCTTACCTTCACCTACTTTCTGCACCGAGCACAGTGAGAGCAAAAAAGCTTTCGTTGCTGGCAGCGGAACGAAAGAAAAAACCACCATGCATTTTATTTCTTCGTGCCGGCGGAGACTTCATAGTTAACCTTTTCGACAGTGATGGCAATAATAAAAAACACCAGCATAGGAAAAGCCGCACTTCAGCTTCAATGCACGCCAAATGAATTCAACTTAACGATGCGAAGAATCGAAGAAATTTATTCTTTTGTTGTGTATGTTGTTTTGTCGTTTCGTCGATTCGTAGATGGTAGATGGAGATTCCAAATGGCGTGAGTGGCCTACATTTTGTGGTGAGTTCCTACTATTCAAGCCATTCCACAGGAAGTGCAAATCTAATTATGCGAGTGCGACTGTGTGTGTGTGATGGGAGAATTCACAACAATAGACCACTGTAATTAAGGTTGAAGTGATTTTAATCTTATCTGGAGTGAGGAACATCCTATTAATCAAGCTGGTGCCTTTTCTCTTCACTTCTCTAAACATAGAACTAAAATAAAGTAAAGAAAACATAAGTTTTAACTGAATACTTAGGTAATTAAGTATACTGAGTATGAGGTTAATATTTCTCAGTTAATTTGCCGAATCCGAGCAGAAGAATCTACCCGCAGCTCATAATTTGAAGGGGAAAAGAAGAAAAGAAGAATCACTTTTTTACTTTGTTGTTTGTTTTCACCCAATTAATCGTCTGTATCTCTCAATAATCATAATCTGAACATCATAAAGGTAACTGAATTAATTTTTGGAGTAGAATATTAAAGAAAATCAGTTCTTTCCGATGTGCGTGCTTCGGAAGCTTCAGTCTCCGCTTTACTTCAATCGAATGCATTCAGATGGAGTTCCCTCCCCCTGCTGCTTCTTCTTCGCCGAGATACCAGACGGCTTTGAGCAACAACAACTCTCAGAACTGCGCCAACAGCTGATGCAAAGAAACTGATGCTGAGTTTCGGGAGAAAGTCTAAAGTAAGCGTTGCATGGATGGATGAATGAACTCTGGCGATGCTGGCAGGCACAACAACCAACATCAACACCATAAAAATACCAGGGAAAAATGCAAGACGTTGTCCATGTCGAATCTTAGATTTTGTGTTAAAGTCAAGGAGTCGAAGCAACAACACGGGCTGCACGGGGGCCCACAAATGGCACCAACTATTGTGGGTCTTTACCCGGGGTGACAATAGAGAGCCAGGGTGATAATAGAGCAACACTAACAACAACAATTTGCTGCAATTTATGTAGATTTCAGTCATTCTGGATGTTTAGCATAAAATTGTTGTTTTTGCTATTTTACAAGTATCTAAGACGATTGTATTGTGAAAAGCAACGAATTTTCTTGTAATATCGTAACTTCAGATACGAAACGGTGAATTGAAATGATGCTATTATCATTTTTAGATCTCCCACAACTTTCTCAGTTTCGCGATGTAGCCAACAACAACAACAACAACAATAACAATAATAATGACGTAGACAGTACTACAACAACAACATCTTCGTATGTTGTTTCCCGGTTATCATAGCAACTGCAAGTATCTGGGTCAAGTTTCGACAAAGATCAAATACATCGTAGATTTCGCCTATGAGTTGCATTCGCAAACACACGCACACGCACACACCAACACTAACACACACACACTCAAACACTCAGTACAGCCAACTTTTACAATCATTAAACCATCTCTAGCTTGGATTTTCCCGCTGTTGTTTATGTGGCCACCATTCGGCTGGAGAAACCCTCGTTGTGATGAAAAACCCACAGCCACAGCAACAACAACAACACCAACAACAGCATTTCCTCGTTTTTATTGCATTTTTAATGCATAATAAATTTATGCATTCAAAGGCAGCCGCAGAAGATTGCTCCGGTCGTCACAGTGAGCGAAATGAAATAAAAATCCATGAAAACGATCCCGGATCTCTTCAACTGTGTCACACCTAACAATCTCCATATAATCTATCTTAATTTAAACAAGAATTAATAAAGAAAAATAAAGAGCAAGAATTGCCGCCCTCAAAAGACTAAAGACACAATTTTCTCAGAAAGTTTGTCTCCGTAGCTCACTCCGATCTGTTCAAAGGATATCCTGTTTGAGGAATATTTTCTTTTCTCTCTACTCAGTTAATATAATTTCATACTTTTATTTACCCTTTCAAGTCCGGATGTCGTCCACTTTTTCTCGAGTTTTTTAATCCTCCGTTATCCATCCAAATCATAGTTAATGCATCTTTCGATATGGATGTGATGCCAGATTTTGCGAATTTTATTTCGTGCTGCAAATTTGCAATGAAGTTTGCAGCGTGTTGTATTTCAGGAAAACTAACTAAAGGAAAATTGCAACAGCATAAAAGAGAGACGCACAGATGAAAGTTGAAAATTTATGCAGAGCGAAATGAAATCCAATAAAAACAACTGCAAGTCAAATTGCCAAAAAGCGGATGTTGCTAGCAAGTAACATTGTTGTTGCTTCGCATATACATGTACTTGCCACAACAGAACCAACAACAACAACTACAGCAGCACCTACCATACCGAATAAATGTATCGAATGTATTCTGCTTTCGCTTTAGAAAATGTTTGATTGCATGTTGCATGTTGCTAGATTGCTGAGTTGGCCGCCGAGTCGCTGACAGACTGGCTGGCAGCTGGGGTGAATGAGTTATCTTAATGCTATACAATTTATTCTAAATGACTGCGAGTTGCACGGTAATTTAGGCAGCTTCCCAGAATAGTTTCATCGTAGTTCGTAGCGGCCGTAACTTTCTCCTGATCCCAGAAGCAGGCGGCGGCGCAGTGCTTTAGACGATTAGAAAAGCGGGGGAGAAGAGCGTTGGAGAAGAATTGAAACAACTTTTTCGAGATTCGACTTTTCATTAAATGTTATTAAATTTTACAAGAAAGCTTTTCGAAGCAACAATGCTTCCACAAAAGAATACGCGTTTTTTATCGGAACTCCTAGTTAAATTTCAACCCACTAGGAATTTGCATACGTATGGCTGGAGTCAGACGGGTCATCATGATGCGTACATCACTGACGCTGCTTGACTCGTGGCATGTGACATGTGCCCTCCATCAACTTTTGTCATTGTTCTTTCCGAAAACGTTCTGATTTCTTGTATCCCCGAATGGGCCGAGATACTGCAGGTATGATTTGAGGACATCATCACCGTCATCATTTAGCAACCTATTTGCATATCAAAGTTGTAACTTTCGGCTCGTTTTAATCGCTTTTAACCATTTTCCCCATTCTTTAAACATTTTTCAATGAATCAATTCAATTTTTCCACAGTTTTTATACAAAAACATTGTGCAAATATTTAGCATCAACAAACCTCCACATGCACGCCTCACAGCAATACAGCGAACGTGACGCACGCTTTATTTGGCCATTTTATGGAAGACAAGCAGTCCGTGTAACTTGTTGACAGTGAAATGCAGCTCACTTACACACAGACATACGATGGACAGCTGTTGGCCATCATTCCATCACTTGGTCATTTCGCACGTTGATGACATTGTGTCTTGCGTTTTTCAATCGGTTGGACGCGCTGAAGTGCGTTGAAACAAGTTTAGTCGGTTTCCTTCCGGAATCAATTAACCAAGTTGCAATGCCACTGTTGCCATTACTATGTTGTTGTTGTTGTAATTGTGGTTGTGTTGTAAACACACACACAGTTTTCTATGCACCATTCTGTTGTTGCTTTGCTCCTGTTGCGGTCACTCTGAAGGAGTTGCATCTTCTCTTTTTTTGTTTTTTTTATTGCAGCTCTTCTTTTGACATTTCTAGGAAAATCGCTCGCTCGTAATCAGCTGAAATGCTTTTAATTGGTGAAAATCTGCTTGCGATGGTGAAAGTGCAGTTGAGGTGAGAAAGTAAAAAGTGTCCATGGTTGCATTTCAGTATAAAGAAAGTATAAAAGTTGTTTTATTAGAATAAATTTGTTTATCCGAAAGGAGTGAAAATCCATGAGTTATTAAGTAAGTGAAGTGAGTTATATGTAAGTGAATAAATAAATTAGAGAGCAATAAAATTAAACTAGAAATTCAATATCAATTCTTCCGATTCTTTATTAATAAATATTCAAAGGAATATATTATAATGTAAACTATTTTATGGAAAAAAACGTGTATCGCCAAAAAGGAAATACAATTAAATGGCTGAACAAGTGTTGACAGCAACAAAAGGGGAACGAACGAATAAACATTCAAAATAATAATTGGCAATCGGATATTACAGAAATATACACAACAACAACAACAACAGCAGCAAGTTTCAATCATTATTATAATTATTCATGGCCAGCAGCGTGCAAACTGACGAAAGACAGACAAGGAAAAGGAGCGAGAAAGAACGAGAGCCAAGTATAAACAAATAATGAACCAGCGACACATCATTCGAAACTACTCACCGCAGCCATCCGCACATGATGCAGTCGCCGCAGCAGTGGCAGTCGCACAGGCTGGATGGCATTGGCAATAAAACAAGGAGATGCAAGGCGACGGACGCCAGGCCAGAGCAACAACAACAGAGCCGCCGCAGCCAAGCCTCTAAACAAACGTCCACATCAAATGCACAATTGCCAGTGCTGCCAACGCTTTGTAGTGCACACAGCAGCGAAACACACACATACAACAGCACGGAAAACAAACGCGAGAAACCACCACAACGAATCTGACGCAGAGGCACCGCCGCTCCATCCGACAGGCCGAATGTTCGCCTGTCGGTTCGTGCATCCGTCACGTGAACACAGTTTTCTCCCTTGCTGCTGAAGTTGAAACTCACTTCGTCCACATGATCGTTGCTTCAAACGTATCTTTCTCTTGTTCTCTCCGTCATTATTTTCATTCATTCAGCCAGCTATCGGTTGGCTCCTCTCTCATCCCGTCCGAGGCATTCCGCACACGCACACACACTCAGCTCCGATCAGCTGTCACCTACTGTTCCACTTTCATAATACATATATGGGTCAAATGATGGGGCTTGATTGCGAGTTCATCGACCGCGCGACTCACACGAGATCCAACGACGACGACGACGACGAGCGAGCCGAGCGCCACGCTGCCGACTTCAGCGAACACCAGCCAGCACTGTTTGTAAACACAACGAAGTTTAAAATGAGGATCTTTGATCTCTCGGCGTCTGTTTCGCTCTCACATGGCGCTCTCACATACCACCGGTACTCCGCAAGCCACGCTTGAATGAGCGTTTGTATGAAGCCCGGCTTTCGAACTGAGTGAGTGTCCGGAACCGCAGTGCTCAGCGCTCTTCTGGCTCGCTCCATGTTTGAGACAAACACACTCACAATGTCACTCAAACGTTTATTTTTTGGCTTTGAGTTACAACTGTTGCGGAACCGAAGCTGTTCTTTTTTAGTCGAAGCTCGTGTTCAGAAATCAGCTGAGAAATTTATTGGTGGGTGGCTTCATTCATTGATGCTCCGACTGTTGAGGTGATCAGATCACCTCGCTTATTATTAGCGTTATTTTACGGAATAATATTAATAAATGAATTAATTAACTCTGCTTACATTTTACTAAAACTGACATTTCACTTGAATTGAGATAAAATATTCAAATGTAAGATGAGGTTAGATAAAATAATAAGACACAAAACTCTTCATTGCAATTTATTCTGGGTTCTGGGTTCAACAGGAAGTCGTATTTTCAGCTTAGCAAAGGTCCTGAAAATTAAAGTACTGTTTTTTATGCGGATGCGGATGTCTTGAACAACTACTGTTTGGCCATAACGATCATAATGAAAACTCTGGCAGAAAAACGCCGGGACTCAAGAATTTGACTTTCGTCCAACCTGCAGTCAATCAAATGCCAGTCCATCGAATGCGGAGTCGAGTTGATGGTGATTACGGCTTTTTTGGCGCGCAAAAGTGATGTGTTGGCAGCAGTCACTCCAGTCACCAGCTGCAGCAGTACTGCCGTCGAAATCTACTTTCAAAAGTGATTAGTGTCACATGGCCCCCCCGCCCACCTCCGTGCGCCCTCCCTCTCTACACACATACTAACCCATTAACATGCCTCTGGTACTATCGATGGACAACTCAATCGCCGGCTGCTTTTTAAGCCTCCGACGCGTCGTCGTTCCCCGTCTTAATTTCGATGCTGCACACAGAAGCTCGCATTAATCTTTGTAGTAATCGTTTGCCATCTATTTAGAACACATTAAGTTATACTAAGAACAACAACTAAAACAACAACAATAACCACAGACACGATAAGATAAACACGATGAAGTTGTTGTTGTATTTTCCCTGTCCGCTTGAGCCACTTCAATACACTGAACGATGATGTTTATGAATGTTCTCGCTTCGAAAGTTTTGCTCCGGCGTTTAATGCAACAGAATGGATAAAATATCCGATCCGGTTCGTGAAACATAACTGATTCGATTCGATTCGATTCGTTTGTGGTTTTGTTGTTTTTGTATTCTTTACCGGATTGTGTCACCAGCGCACCGCGTTGATTATCGTAGTCATCATCTACAGCGTTGTTGTTGTTGTTGTGGTCGTTCGAGAGCCCGTCATTTTTCAATTAAGTTTCGTTCGAAACTATTAATTGGACACTCGTTGGCCATTTCGATGCTGTGCCGCTTCGCAATTCAATTGGCCGACATCTCTGCGGTTGTCAATAAAGATATCGTTAACCCCAAGCGATTTATGCGTTCGATGTACCATAAACACGGCGACATCGACTACGAACCCACCAGGAAATTCATCATGATTCGATCTCTCATTATGATGAATGTTGTATTTTCATTAAGAAGGAACCAATAAATGAGGTTCTATCCGTGGGTTCACTGTTCTTCCTTCGAACTCCTTAAAGCCATCGATTTTTGGCACTGCGGCTGAATGACTGACTTTCCGACAGTATTGAAACTTGATATAAACGCCAGAGGAACCACAACATTCCGACATCCAGGAGTGAAGTCACCCAGTTTACCGAATTGATTGCATTTATCATCGTTTATCAGTTACGCCGGAGTGAGCGTGACCTCTCCAGCACCGAAGTGGTTCGTCCACTTAATTACATGCTGCTGCTGTTATTTGGACCCTTTTTATGTGACTCTTATTTTATAGCATTTTAATATCGTGTTCGAAGAAAGCACGAAAGAAGCCGGCTTCAAGGCACATGGAAGGGAGGGATACTGGGTAAAATTAGTTCAAAAACGAGATCATGGTTTTAAAATCCATGGCCAGCATCATGGCCAACATGTACATCTGCCGCATGAGTTGAGGACAGACAAAGAAACAAGATTCCAGGTCGGGAGCAGCTGCAAAGTTTGGGTTCCGTTCCGTTCATCCAAAAGGATGTCAATTAAACTTCATTTCTTGTGAAAAACTTAATAACCTCGCCAACAACAACAACAACAACAACAATAACAATAACAATAACGGTTAACAGCGGTGAAGATGATTACAGCAGGCACCGTCAAAGTAATGGCAAAGTTCGGCCAATTAATATGACCTCAAAATGAAGAGAATTAAAGAAAGAGGAACACGAAGAAGATAGGGAAGAAGAAGAAGACTGAAGAGAAGAAAAACAAGGAAAACAAGAAGAAGAACTTCTATCAGTTGGTTGTACTAATCGAAGTAGTCTCGTTCACTGAAGGTGGGTCTCGATCAGGTGGGGAGGGTGTAGTTTTGGGGGTGGTTCTTATCTGCTTGAGGCTGGATCGGGGACCGTTAAATTCGATCCGCGATCCCTATAATAGGCTAACAAGCTTACATGGAGCTCATGTTTAAACCCGTTCTTTTGTGGACCCGTCAAGTGAAAAATAACACATCACTAAAAGCATAAGAAGCAGCATAAAGCCCCTGCCAAAGTTGTTGTTGTCCGCACGCAGTGGAAGATCACCACGAAAGAAGGTGTCAGGTGACAGCAGGCTCAAATCGGTTTTCAGCCAGGCTGAGTTTTCCGAAAACCGGCATGGAGCAGACACAAAACAGCTCAGTTAGCGTTCTAATAAAAAATTGTTGTAAGTGTCGCCGACGAGTGTCGTTCTGTCGATTGGTGACAAGTTGGTTCAGTGGGTCGACAGCATTTCGCAATCGTTTCTCGGTCGAACTGTCAACGACCGTCCTTACGAAATGACACATCCTCCATCTTGAAATGGGTTCGAGTATTGGAAAAATTGGTTGCTGCACAGAATCGAAAACAGCACATAAAATAGAAGGAAATCAATCGGATTTCTCTACGGTTTTCAGTCGAGAATATGGAAAATCTGATTAAAATACAGAAATCATAATGACGATTTTATTGAAATAAAAGGAATTATGAATGTTTTCATTATTTCACTTTATTCATGTACAACATCATTAACAACACCACATCACGAGTTAATCCTCCACTCTATGAACATCCTAAAACAAAGTGTGCGCGTAAACAACACCAAGCCATGTAAAAGTCAGTCATTAAGTCACTCAGGCATACGGTCAGTGTGTCAATCCGCGCACCACACGACGACCACGCAAGTCAATGCACTTGCCGAGCATGTGCAGCGTGGCGCAGACGCGACGACGCGCTGTTACGCTGTTCAAATGTCTGTGCTCCGACGATAAATCGAACAAAATCGAACACTGTTTACACCCCGGACCGCTCTCCACCCGCCTCAAGGGGAGGGAGGGGGGGTCTACATGAGCGCGACGACATGTATTGGGTTACCTACATTTCCAAAAAATGCACTCTGGCGGCGCGGCCAGCAAGTCGCGTCAAGACGCTTGGAAGCGTGTAGGTTTCGTCGCTCTGATCGGCTGGCCGGACGACACTGCGTCGCTCAGTTCGTCTCGCCGACCGTCCAAAGTTTATAGACATTTGTGCCACACTTTGTTGTTGTGTGTCGTAGCGGAGTTCGTTGACTTGGTTGGGAACCAGGCCCCCTCTGCCGGCGTCGCTGCTATTACAAACACGCTTAACAAGTCGACTGTTGCTGCTGTTGTTGTTGCTGTTGTTGTTAGTTTTTCTGATTGGTTGTTATGACTGCCAGCACCATCTGTGGCTGTGCAGTGTTAGAAACATTTAGTGTAAAACGTCGTCGTCGACTTCATTCATGGCGTCTTTTGCGCCATTCTTCTCAGATGCTGCTGCTGTTTGAGCAACACTAAATCTCTCACTTGTGCAATGGCTAGAATCGTGAACATGTGTCAGAATACGCGACATTAGAATCCGGTTAGAGAGTCGGCTCGTTCATGTTGGTCGCTGTTGTTGTTGCTGTTGTTGTTGGACTGCATCTATTCAGGTAATGCGAATATTGCATGTGGGAAAAGTCACTGGGACTCCGTCAATGAATGAGTCAACGAGAATGTAAATCCTATTAAACCCGAAAGGGGCCCCGAATAAAAGAGTATACATTCGGACAGAGGATTGAAAGGGTTAAGGAAAGATAGGGTACATCTACAGTATATACTTTTAGAAATTTATTTAGAAACGGAAAGGTTGGAAAAGGTGTCTAGTAACGTCTTCTATTCGTACCCAAAACCACTCTAATCACAACAGCGAGTGTTGTAATCGATTAGTACACGTTTTTAGTACTGAAGTGGTCAGTTTTTCGAATTTAGCTAAAACAGGTTGATGCACAGACTGAACTTTGGCTTTCGCGAAAGTGAGTCAAGTGGTGGGTGGTTGGTAGATGAAGTTTCCCGAAATAACGACTGCTTTGTCCGGGTCTTCATCTGTTGCTGATTTTTCTTTGGTGTTTACTCGGGATTTCAAAACCCTTGATGCCAAGGAGTTCTATTACTCGATCATGGATCTTGGTGGCGGCTTTAGTTTTGGTGTGAATCAATGAATCTTCTGCTGCTATTCTAACAGCGCACTACACGACCTTTTCACATCACATCACATCACGCCACCACAACGAGTGACGTTAATCGGCGACGCCAGTAAATCGACATTAAAAGCTTTAATCAATGTGAGACCTTATTATTCGCTCGTAATCTCGCATTCCAGCTCGCGAAATTCGTAAACAATTTTTTCCTTCATTGATTGCACATTCTTGCTTATAGTTTTCATTGAAACGACCGTCAATTTGTCAACGCAACTGACGTCAGTGTAATCGCCGTAGTTGTGGCCACGTTAGTTTGCCAGGCGTGTAGAGCAGCAACGCTAACAGCGTCAACACAGTCCGCGTCCGCGTGCGCGTCCGTGTCGCAGCGGCTCCGTTGCGTCTCTGTTTTGCGGTCAATGACCGAACAGCCGACCCACTGAATCGAATGATCAAGCAAGCTAGCGAGAGAACGCATTGCAGTCGGTTATGCTGTTGTTATTGTTGTTGTTGTTGGTGTTATTGTTGTTGTAATGTTGTAAGCTGTGGCCAAAACCCGCTTAATTTAGTGTGGTTTGAATGTTGCTTGTTTTGGTTTGTGCCACATGGTTGTAGATTCGGCGCTTTGTTGTTGGCGCTTTGTTGTTGTTGTTGCTACAGTAGTTTGCGAAATGTTTGTGTTGTTTGGAATGATTGTTGTTGGCGATATCGATATTTTTGGAGCTGATATCGAGACACTCCATGGGAAGGTAATTCAGATTCAGACGATCAACCGACATGGTCAGTGCCATGGAGGAGGTCGTCAATGTGGCCGCGTCTGCGCGCCTACCTACAGAGGTGCCATGGCGATCCAGTCACGGTTTCGCGATCCAGTCTTCAAATGCGACTCCGATGCATGCTCACTCTGTGATATGACAAGTTTAAGATAAGATCAAAGCTACTCAGATTTTGACACAATAGCTACTTAAATAATACTAACAATATATGGATTAAAATGGGTGTATAATGGAAGGAAGCAAGGAAGGAAGATGATGAAGACGGAAGGAAGATGATTAGATTCATGGTTGGATCAGTTAGAGAGAAAAAGAGGACTGATCAATTAACTAATTCAACACGTTGCAGCTACGAAATTTGGTCTCATATACATAACTACACATACTATATACTTGTACATACAAAATATATATATACATACATATATTCTCTACTTTGGATGGGATTGCGATTAATATACCGACCGCGTTTCAGCCATTCTTTCATCTTCAACCATTGTTAACGTGTTCAACGACGGTTCACACAATCCCCAGCATTGGAGACGAGTTGGAGGAAGAGAACTAGGAGCAAAAGAGAGAGCCGAGAGCTGTACAGCCAGCCAGCCAGCCAGCCAGCCAGCGGTCGTCGCCACCGCCTCACATGTAAACACAAAAGTTCGTACACCTTCGAAAGTGAAAGTAAGATCGGACGTAGACCTACATATACAGACGCAACAACAAAGAGCAGCGTGAAAGAACGTGAGTACGTGTGTATGTGTATGTGTGTGAGAATACTCGTACTCAACAAAATACAGTTATACACAGAAGAGGTCTGTTTTAAGCAAAGCGCAGGCGCGACGCGTTTCGGTTTGCTTTGACTCGACTTCGCTTGGAGTCCGGTCTTCGGCGTTCGTTCTTCGGTTGAGTGCTACGCTGAAGCCACACGACGGACACTCTATTTTAGCAGCGAGCTGCGGCGACTATTCGTCAAGCGTGCGTTGCCGATCTTCGGTTCCGTGTTCTTCGGCTTCGTTGTTTAATTAGATGGCTTGTTTGTCTGGCTATCGTTCGGTTGCCAATCTCAATTTCATGAGATTCAATTGTAATTTATTTTTAATATTTACTATACTCGTATATATTTTATTTAAAGGATTTGCAACCTAAAAGGAATAACGAATACAACTTAAAACATAGATGATAGGGATCGTATTATGATTTCCGAGAACTTTTATCATCATTATCAATAAGTTATCGCGAAGGAATACCATCGCTGATACCTTAAAATCACGGCAGTCTTGTGGTTTTATGAACTCCACCGGGCAGCATTTTTTTAACATTTACAAATACTTGTATATATGTCTATAAATAACATCATCAGTTTAACTGCTGCTCCTATCTGCGAGTTCCTCACGATTTCGGGAAAAGTTCAAAGAACCTCCGAAACCATTACCACCCCCAACAAGCCGGAGCAGATAAAAAGGCATCAACCTTTATTCATCATCTTCCCAGAGACACCGACAACGGAGGGTACTCTTTTGGGGTTCATCAACTTTCCTTAAATTGAATAACAACAACGAGGAATCATGGAGTTAGTCAACTCGATGAATAAATTGAAGCGAGGCTGATTATATAACAACAACTGATCAGCACCTTGCTGATGCAGTGGCGAAAGGTTTGTCAACCTCCCAGCCAAACGTCCCTCACACACACATACACACACACACGCACATACACCGCCAATTCAATAACTCACACGCAGTCATCAACGATTGATATCCGGAAGCGCGAAGATTGCCAAAAATATCAGCGAAGTGGTCTAAATTTAACTACATACAAAATGTAAACAAAGTTTAGACCACGTTCATTGATCCTGAGGCAACTCAGAAAACCCTCCGCGCGCCGCTCTCCTCCCTCATCTAATGATGCGTTCACCCGCACCGCGTCTTCACCCGGACACTCGGTTGTCAAACTGACAGCATAAGAATGCTAATCGACTGGCGGTGACGAAATGTGATCAAGTGCGGCGAGTGTGATTCGTGCGATCAGCAGACTTCTGAACATCACTTCGATTACGATTGTTGTAGAGCTCGAGTTGTGAGTGCAAAGCCCGGTGAGAGAAGCGTCTTCTGGTTCCTGATTGCGTATTCGACGTATCGGTACATCGGTCTCGACAGCTCGTTTGGGTGGTCAACGAACCTGGAAGTATGGAAGAACTGCTTTAAAGAAGCACCACAAAATCTGAAGGCGAAAATTAAACTTTGTACTCAACTCCCTTTCCAAAGATTGCAAATTTCAAGGATAAGGTTTCTCATATTCCAATTTATAGTCTCTCTTAAAACATTCTCGACTAAGTAAACATCCGTTCCTCTTCCGATCGGCCAAAAAAGTTTCCACCAAAGTTACAATAGTACTTGAGTAAGTCTCACACAAGCTGGGTAAAGCATGAAGTTCGAATGGAAAAGAAACCGTTCCGAGACAACACTTAATTGAAGTACCACACCAAATTTAGTATCACCCGAAAGTGCATTCCGTCCAGCCGCACTTCCGTGCGTCGAGCACCAGCTGGAGTTGGTGGTGGAGGCTTCTGATCTGGCTACAAGCCAACCATCGATTCTCCTGAGTAGCAAAACCGTGGATACTCTGAGAGAAAAGGTCCCAAAAAGGCACCACAATATTATTTGTACAGCATCAAACGAGTCCCGAGCGTGGTTCCGGTAATCGAAGGGAAAACATTACATATGACCGAAATCGACTTACATAAGTTCTGTCCAAGCACCCGGCACTCTGGCTGGGTGCTGTTTATGTGGAGTTCAGTAATCGGAACACACTACACACTAAATTGAAAAGAAAAATGTCCGAATTGTATGTTAAATCAAACTGCGGATATTTTTCGTTATCTCTTTGCGTTTTCCTTAGAGTGATCATAATAGCGACTTTTTGTGCTTTGTTTATCCACCAGTAAAAAGTCGAAAGTCCAATAACTCCGATACCAGAAAAAGTTCATCGAAGAAATTTCATAAAATCGGTGATGACGAAAAAAGACGGGGGGGTTGAGCGGGGAAATGTACATATTTGCGTACTTTCACCGAAATAAAAGAAAGAAATAACAGCCGACTGTCAGATTAGGTTGGCAAGCTGGAGGGACCAGTTAACAACCAGAGCCACAAGTTAAGAGCCCAAGTTAGCCACGCGGCCCTTCAAGAAAAGCGTTTAAGCGGCTATCTTTTACTTCTGTTAGATAAGCATTCTAGCGCAAACCGATTGTTAAGCTTGGTGTTAATTAATTAGCCCAGAAATCTGTGTCCGAAGAGCATCTGGTGTGTATCACGCAGATATTCAAATGAGAATCTTATTACATCTTAAAATTAGTTACTTAGTTATCACATGTTAAGTTTAGTGAGTGACAGAGAAGAAACTTTAAGAACATATACAGTCACTTGAGGAGTTTAATTTTAAGTTTGCCCGTTCAAGGAGGCAGAATTTCGTTAACTATATAAAAGTTTAAATAGCTGAATTATATTCTATCAATCCAATTCTGTCTATTCTATTGTGTTCTGGTTAAGAAAGAGCTTTCATCTCTAGACCAACGTGCACTGGGAATGCTTTCTCTAGTTTTAAATCGGTTAGATTTTTATTAGTGGAAAATTAGAACACATTTCTATAGAAGACTTCTCGATTTGAGGCCAATATTGAGCCACCAATATTACACTATACGCCGATATCGAGTATAGTTCGGTATTCGCTGGACGTGAGCTATTCACTTCTATACGTTCTACTCTACTCTACTCTGACTGTAACTTGTGATCGTCTCGATGCACACGTTTTTGCATTTCCTACATATTTTTTGCATGCTACATGTTTTCGAATAATTTGCAACAGGAAACACTTCGATTGCCGCTGGCATGATTCTTTCCGTCATTCAGTCAGCCAGCCAGCTGGGATTCAGGAAATACTTTCGAATCTTGACAACGTGCGGACAATCAGAAGCCGAAAAAAGCCAGGAAAACGAATCGCTTAACTAAATTTAGCAGCAGATGCAAGTCGTTGACATATCACTAGAACTGAAGATATAAATACATGCGTACATATCTCCAGCATTGAGAATCCAATAAATAAGCTTTTCTTCTTTACAAAACTAGGCTCACATCATCCTTTACGTGAGTGACATCTACATACTTATACAAGTTGATGTTGTATGTACGTACATCGATTTATACTTTATTTAACTCTCTACCCTATCAAATGTGGACCATGCTTGTTGAGTTGTGGACCTGCACACTGAACAACTCGATCGCATTCGGTGCGTTATGATGCGACCGACCTTCAAAACTTCGTTGTTAAAGTTTAAACTCTTTATTCTGGCCTCAAAGGTTTATTCAACTTCTTTAAATTTAGAAAGATCTAACCGAGGATTCGGTAAGTGGATAAGATGATCGGGATAAGTGAGAATCTAGTGAGAATCTAGCATGAAAAGCTTGGGAGGGTTTCTAAAAAGAGGTAAGATATAAGAATCTAATAGAAGGTATGGGAAAAATAACCTCATTTAATTGCCTTTATTCTATTTAGCTTTGTGGCTGTGTAACTTCTGGCTAGAAAACAGATAACTTTCACCAAATCAGCTTGAAGGGAGTGAATACAGAGGGAGACAGAGAGAGATAGGGAGAGAGAAAGAGAGAGGGAGATAAAGAGAGAATTGAGTAACATTAAATAGTTGTAGAGACTCCCACGCTATCTTTGACTGATTTCGCTTTGTTATATTCATATAGAATTCATAAAAATTCCCTTTGATTACGGTACTACACACTAAGTTCTCTAAAAGCCTATATATTTGGACAATTCGTTCAGTAAATCTAAATAAAAAGAAGCGAAAAGGATCATAATATACTCATAACTAATGAACTATGCAAAAATGTATGAATCAAAATAGGTTATCATTGATAATGGTGACAAAGGAAGGCATACAGTCGTGATTTATTATATTACTTTATACTGAAATGAAATGATGGTGTCTTATATCAATCATACAGATATCAAATTCTTGTAATTCTTATCAATCTCGAAGCGAAGAAACTTATTTCAGAACGGGAATCTTGTATTTCGTTTTTCCCATTTGCCTTTATACAGGGTGGCGCTTAATGACCGATATGGTTTGAATGTTTAATAATTTGTTAAATTTTTTATTTTTTTTTTATTTTTATTTCAGAATTTTGTGAAGAACACTTGGGGAATTTGAAATGGAATACTACACAACAGAACACATAGCCCACACAGTAATGGAGACAATGGCTCTGTTACGGGACCTCTTTGGCGAACGCATTATTTCGCGCAGAAGCGATTTCAATAGGCTCCCACGTTCACCCGATTTGACAGCGCCAGACTGTTTGCTTTGGGGTTATTTGAAAGAAAGGGTATACATTAATAAGCCAGCCACCATACCACAGCTAAAAGAAAACATTCGCAATGAAATTCAAGCCATAACACCGGAAATTTTACGAAAAGTTATGCAAAATGTACTGGAAAGAGCACGAATATGCGAAGCCGAAAACGGCCATCACTTGCGGGATATCATTTTTCATACTTAAGCCAAAAATATTCCCCATTAATATACTTTATAACACCAAAAAAAAAAATAATAATTCATTAAATAAAAAAGTTATTAAACATTCAAACCATATCGGTCATTCAGCGCCACCCTGTACTTCGTTTCTCTGTCTTCTTTCGATTCTGTGTCTGGTCCATGCTGCTTCCCTCAAAAACGTACTGGGCTGTTGCTTATTTTTTCTACCTACCTTTAATTAGGCCATCAAGCAAATACAGACAAGTAGTTCGAGGTACTTTATAGATTGTGTACTAAGATTACAACATGCAAGTGTTACAACTTTCTAAAGTTACCAGCTCACGCGACTAAACCAAACATCATAGTTTATCAGACTCTGAAAAGGGCTTTTATGGACTAAGTACCAGTTTACATAAGTGTATAGGTTCGGTGAAATTTTCTGACCAGATGTTTCCATCTCTACTGCTAAAATTAACATACCTACGAGTACCGTTTGAGGCATAAAAATATTCATGTGTTTACGGAAATCTGGATATTCGTAGATATCCGCCTATCGATGTGTTCGGTAATATTTAATTGGTCTAAAGTGACTTTGATTAAATGCAGCTCCGTATCTCGTGAACGATTTTGAAACGTCGACTGAGTTATTGGTTGGTGTCGGTGTTCGTTCGCGTTGCTCTTCGTTATGCAGCCGAGCTTCGGATTTGGTTAAAAATATCGACACGTGCCCATGTGGTATGAATGACCTCTTAATGTTGCTTCCAGGTGTGAAAACTGGAATCGGCAGCTCAGAAGAGTTAAAAATTCGTCTGAGTAGCTTTTCCTGATGATTTTAATGATTCAATTTATTGTAATCATCATTTGTGAACAGATTTCCATAAAATAAAGATTCCAATTAAGCTTTCGTAAAATTAATAATGAACAATTTGTTCGAAGAAACGTTTCAAGGAGCGTCAAATGGCGTCCGTTGGCGTCAATTTTTGGTAATGATTTCCATCTCGAACTGAACGCGCATTCTTCGCGGATTTCGTGTATCATCTGCTTACTTCCATTGTACTTTAAATGCTCCTACTTCCATTATAGTATACTGCTTTTTAACGCTGTACTTTAGCGCTATTTACTCAAGTCCATTATACTGAATTCTAAATTCCATGACAGTTGTTTACAGCATTTTTTACATTTACAACACAACGATAAGTTGGCACACTTTGACTATCGGCAATCATTAAAATAATTTGATTTCACATTGTTTCACAACATTTTAGCATTCAACACCCAAAACTTGACAAAAAAATCAAATAATTAAGAAAATTTTGGCACGCAGAAGCTGTGCCATCGTTGAACGCAAGAATGCCTAATGTTGTTGTTACATTACATTAGCTATTACAACAACAACCACCGCCATCACCACCACGTTTGTATGTATATCGGTATCGTCTGTCCACCAACACACCAAAAAAGGTTCGTCTTTGGCACTTCAGCTGAGGAGGAGGAACTCGTGGTTTAGTGTCTGTTGGATTTGGGCCTAGTTTGCCGAAGTTTATTGAGTTTATTTTCGTTGTCGTTGTTGTTGTTGCCGAAAGTTTCGAATGTGCTGCACTGGTTACGCCAAGCATGCTTCTCATTAAAGCTGGTGTTTTTTATTAGATTCCAAATTCGATCGCGATCGTTTTGAATTTCGAAAAAAGAATTCGTTGCTAAGTTTGCAGTTGAAGTTGACATCAAGTCTTGAATTTCAAATGATGGAAAAGACACTTTAGAGAGTTAGCTGTAAAGATTTACCAGTTGTTGGACGGGCCCTTAAATCCATGTCACAATCTCTGCTTGTCATAAAATAATGAACGACTTGCGTTGTGGCCCAGTAAATGATATTCATGTTTAGGCGTTTCGGTCATGCAAATGAGGAACTACTGAATTTTTAATTTGTAGCTTCATTGTCTAGTTTTTATTTTAATACTAGCTTATATACGTTAGGTTTTTGTTTTTGGTTTCGTGTACGTTCGCTGGACGTTTTCTTAAACTTGATTCGAAATGCGGTTGAAGTCTAAGTTGAAGAAATACGCAAACTTTCTGGCTCCCGTTCGTAGACTGAAGAAATTTTGAAATCGTTGAAAATTTGCATAACTTTACATTTAAATCTTTATATATTTAAAAATTGATACATTTTAAAAGCCAAAAGTTTGCAGTCTGGGGTTTTAATATAGTGATTTTTACATAACTGAAGCTTCGATGAGGCTTCGATGAATCTTCGTTAACTTGTTTCATGCGGGTCGATGCTGCATTCGAAAATAAATTATTTTTGTACGAGTGGATTTTACAATACAACACAACAACAGTACAAGATTAAAACGCTTCGTGTTGAACTGTTAGTCACATTTCCGAATTGTTTCCGTTTCCTCTTCCGCATCCATTTTTAATCACAGGGAAATCAATGGCAAAGTTATTTTAAAGCGCTTATTTATTAAATTCGAGAATATTTTGAATTCAGTGAACAACTTTTCAAGCGATATCCTCGGGCCAGAATTAATTCGCCTGAGAAAATTGTGTGAAATAACTTTATACGGGGTTTTTCTTTACTTTAAAGGTTTACTTTACATATCGCTTAAGATTTTGCATAAAAAGTTTCTTTAGATTCAGTTATCTTGCTGCTAATTGATACAGCATGATCGTATGTCAACCTTTCGTAAGGAAATTCGTTTCAGAGGTTTAATAAAAGATGATATACGCTTTATATTCTCTTTTCTCCTCATAACTGGGTCACGCTATAAACAGCAACACATTAGATCCATTCAACATGTCAAATCCGAGAACCGAAGTTGTTCGATTGGTGTCAATTTTTGAGGACAAGTACTTCTTAAATGCTATTCGAGTTGGCTTTTCTTCTGCGAGTTCGTGCAAATTCTTCAGCTCCTTGCTTAGAGACGTACTCGTACTCAGATATCGTTTATGGTTTGGGCCATAAGTTGCCCCGTTTTATGAGTGCCATTTGACATGCTTGAATGCGGGCGAGAAATTACTGAAAAATTAGGTAGACTTTACAGTCCCGACATGATTAATTAACATATCGATGGGGTTTCGAATCGCTGAAGCCCGGTTTGCCAATTTTTTCGCAGGGATTATAGATTAACTTCATGGAACTTCAATAACGAATGATTTATGATGGCCTTTCCTGGCAGATGCTTGAGAACATAATCTCGGCATCACTTAGGGGCACTTTATTTCATTCATAACTTCCTCGCCTTCTGCAACTTTGGACTTTGAGTCGAATTATTTATCGGCGATCGACAGCTCTCCAGCTCTTCTACCAATGATAGCTATCGAAATGTGTGACGGCGACGATGATGATGGTGCCGATGCCGGTGCCGATGCCGTTGATGACGACAGCTTCGCAACGATGACTGCTCCGGAGAAAGTCTGCCGCGAGAGACAAAAGCGAACCTTTTCTTTTCTTTTTCGAAAGGTTCAATAAACTTTTTTGGTTTTGCCAAAAATGTATGGAAGGCTAAAAGCGACTAAAAATAACTCCAAAGAAGATGACTGACTTTTTTCTGTTTCTGTCGATTTTAGTATGCGATGCGATGCGCCGACGCATTGGTGCGGCGTTGCGGGCGAGCTACTGCTACGTGAAAGCCACCTAGCGGCCGACACAACTACGACGGCTGGCGACGGGCGGGGAGCGGTGAGTGGGGCAGGAGGTGGGGCGAACTGGTCGAATGCCCTCAAGACGGTTTAATGACTCGCATATACTCTCGTACGGCGACCAGCGTCGGATCGTCGGATTCCCGTCTGCGTCTGCGATCGTTGACTCAGCGAACTACTAACTCAGTGCCACATTCACCGACTTTTACATAAATCTTACGTGTGCCTTTGTAATTAAGTCGTTTTCATGGATGAAGTGTATGGAGTATTTTGATGTTGCCCTTGTTGTTGCTGCTGTGCTTCATACTTCTTGCTGAATTCGGCGATTTGGCGTTCATCGAATGTGTAGTTTCTTTTGTAGTTCATTTATACTTGAGTCTGAGCCACTGAGTTCTATCTTCTTTTAGGTGATGAAAATGCTTCGAGGTTTCACATCTCTGATGGCCTTTTCTTGGCCATCTTGGCAGAGTTGGCTTACTCTCTCAGATGGGGTCTCAAGATAGATTTGTAAGATAGATTTCCGTAATACGTCCTAACTAAGGAACCTTTTAACTTCATCTCGAAACACACCAAAGATACAACGCCCAAAGTTAAACCTTCTCACTACTCAGGCGCTGAATTATGCAACCGTTTAGTTATTTTGTAAGAGCGAAAAGCTGGCAAAAGCAAATCGAAATACCTAAAAATAAGTCGAAAAATTAACCTGGACGCGCACACAATCGAACGTTCCGTTTTCGCCACGCTTTGCTTGGTGACGACGCGGCCGCGCGATGTAATGAGCTTGCGTTGTTACCGGATCGCATAATCAATTAACGCATTTGCTCATTCAACGAAAAGTTGCATAATTAAGCGAGTGCCTGCTAAGTGTGGCGCAGGCAGCAGCAGCGGCAACAACCACCAGCAACCAACCAGCAAAGTCATCGAGTGCCTTGCATCACTCAGAGAAACAATGATTTCTATGATTTGAACCCGCTCAAGGGGCCAAACTTTCGAAGATGATTCGTAGACTGTTTTTGAACACTCGTGGCTATCCGAAGTGGTTTCTTTTTGGGTTAATTTAAGTTTTTGATTTATTATCTCTTCGATGTTAATTATGAGGAAAGCATCAAACAACGATAAAAGCATCAACCAACGATGAAAGCATCGCAGCTGCTTAACCTATAAAACTACGAAACAAGGTCTATATACAAGAATTTTATAGGGCAAGGACTATTTACGAAACGAGGACCTATTTAACTGAAGACAAGGATTAAATTCTACATCGGATACTATTACTAAGTCAGTGTAAATAATGAACTTATCTCCCTTCGAAAGCCAACTGAAAAGGAAGAGATTCCGAGTGCTTCTGCTGATGTGACCTTTTATCGTAGCATGCGTTCGCCTCATAACGGTACGCATCTGGTGTAATTGGGGGCAACTAAACATCATTGAGCCTAACAACATTGTTAAGACTAACAACAACATCATTAAGACTAAGAAAAACAACAACAAGAACTGTAACATGGACAATCTCTAGCAGATAGCGCCGCTCCACGACATGAAGCATCATCGTCGGTTGCTGGTTCCTTCGAGTGTGGTAAACAAACAAAAGAACTCCCTACGCTTATCAAAGTTAGCGAATACAAAAGTCGGTCAAGTATGTTAATACGTTTACTCGTACAAGCAGAATCGCCGACCAAAACGAATTGAGTGATAAGCGCTGGCAGTGGCAAGTCGAACAAATAAGCAATCGATCAGGCCATCAATTAATCAATTTGTTCCCCACTCAACTGGTGCCGTGCGGCCAAGTGGAGTCCACGTGTAGACTTTCGTACGGTCGACCTTGTGCAGGGACCGACTCCCGAGTGTCGCAATTGCTTTAAACTCCTCAGATAAGAAAGCCACAAAGTGAACTGATTAACGCGATCGGTTGCATGGTGGGTTTATGTCTATGCATCTTATCAGTCATTCAGCACAAATTTCAACTCTAGCTTGAGCCGTTAATAGACAGCTAGTGAAAGTGTTGAACAACCCTGAAAATCTGAAGCTTAATTACTCTACAACTAATAGAGTAGATAGAGTAGTAGTAGACAATTATTACTACTAGAGGTATTCCCATTTATCGAGGCGAGGACAACCTCTGGCTTTGCAACCTCTCAGGATTTGTATGCCCATCAGTTAGAGAAACCATTCCATTCCAGATTTTCGTAAAAACCTTAGAGATTTGGAAGAGTTAATCGTCAATAAGTTGCATTAAATATATTTTGCAATATTATTTATAATAAACTAGGGATAGTGGATACTCAGCCTGATTGTCAACCGATTCGAATTTTGTACGCTGCAACTTTTCCCTCCTTTCTTCTTAGAATGAGCAACACTGAATACGTGTTGCCCGGCCTACGATCTTTGTTAGTGTCCGGATAGATATATGAGTACCTCTACTGTGTATGTATGTCCATACATATGGATTGCAGACCTACAATGATTTTTTCCAATTCGAACGCGGATGCAAATCGGAAGAAGTGAAAGCAGAAGCAATCAGCGGGGAGATCTCGCAACATAGTCTTCAATTTACTGATGATTTCCAGCGTTATTGTGCAGATCTGTGTGCGAATTGCCATGTGGCTGGTTCTGGTGCTGATGATGCTGTTGTTGTTGATGTTTTTGCCAGTACTTTTCCCCATAAAGGTAGGTCATGCTTTCGCTCGGTTGTTTTGAAAATTTTTACTGTGGAAATTGATACGAAATTGTTTTCGTTCTGTGATTGCGGCAGTCAGTTGTTGGTGCTGCTTTCCATGGCGGATGCACCGATAAACAAATGAGGAAGAGAAATTGAGAAGACGTTGTCGCTGTGAGAAGATGTTGCCACTTAATTTTTTCGTTTGCCGCTTGTACATGGCTTTGCGGTCACGACGTGGAGTCAGGAAATTTGACAGAATGGATCTATGAAAATATGTCCTGATTTGTCCACGGATCTGTCCATCTGTCTACTTTTTTGATAGACAGATGGGATAATTTTTCCTACAGAATGATGCAAGGTTTATTAACTTTCTAATGTTTATTATATATTGTGGCGAAGATTGTTTCAATTTCATTAACAACAATTATTATTAA